>OY756438.1:1802500-2224355 GCA_963576905.1 Mystacides longicornis
GCAAGACCAACTGTCCGGCTATAGGTGCCGTCCGGTTTTAGGGGAACTCCCCTGCACTGCTTTCCATTTCACGTAAACTATGTTCACCACAACGTATTTAAATTCAATGGATTTATTTTTTTATAATAAAATAGAATCTAAATAATTAGAAATGGGTAATTGTACTTGAATTAGCACTGCCAATTCTAGTTCTATTCAATTTTGACTAGAAGTATTAATCAAAATTTTGTAAACTTCGACGACAACGGACACAAAATACGGTTTAACCGAGAGATGGTTAAACGATCACTCTGCTCATGATTTTTAAACAATTTCCCCGCAGATCAACACAGCGGTTAAATCTGTCGTATAAAACCTGGCAGTGTGCTCGCCGCGGTGAGATGAGGTGATGTGGGTCAGAGTTGAATGGATAATGAATTTGTGCATAATTAACAAATCAGACGGATGTGTTTACAACCGACTCAGTCACTAGTTTCTGTTTGTTTCGTTTCACGGTTGTATTAGGAGGTACAGCGTGATATTTCTCAGCAGTCACTATGTGACGTACTGCGTTCCTTGGTTTTCCCCAACACCTTCCTACATTCATACCTATTACTTTCATTATTTATTTTTTAACTCATCCAGTAATGGGTGTCCCGTAAGGGGTAGGCAAGAGAACGGACCTCCACTCTTTTCTATCGCACAATTCTTACAGCCACATACCATTTCTCATACAACTTCTCCTATTTCCTTACTGACCTTCCTTGAGGACGGAATCGATCCGTTCGGTCTACCACGCCTTCTTGCACGTTTCCTTTCAGCGTTCTTTGATATTCTATGTGCATATCCCCATTTCCAAGACATATCAACTTATTTACTTTCATTACAGTAAACAAGCTTCCATACCACATTCCTTTCTAATATCTTATTCTTGTCCATATCCCACAGAGCCTTTCAATAAATTTTCGAAGAGCTCTCATCTCTACTGCATTTATACTAAAGAAGAATAAATAAATGAAATGCCAAAAAGGAGAAAATGAATAAAGAAAATATTTTCATAAAAAATCGCTAAAAACAAACAAAATTATTTTCAATATTTTTTCAAATCATAAATGTCAAAAATTTTCTTGAATTTTCATTCCGTTACTTTACTAATGAGATTCTATGCACATGAGTAAAATATATTTTTGGAAGAGGACTAGCTGTGTTTTCTGAAATATTAAGTACTTCCTAAAAAGATGGGGAAGCGTCCATAAGCGAATTCCAGTAAAGCTGGCGAAACTCAATGCTTGAATCATTTTCTGTCAGTCAACCGGTTCCGTCCAATCTGAGTCATAAATCCAAAACCCCAAGCAGAAAATTGTGAAAAACACATTCTTAAAAAAATTCTGATGCCACCCCTTACTTACTTTACTTTTCGTATGGCTTTTCCGGAAATAATCTTGACCCGTAGAGGGTTGCGTCCCGTTCTCTTTTACAGTCTTGGCTCCAGCGCCATCAGCCAGTCCACTGCTTCTGGAGTAGCCTCGTGGATGTTTTGGAGGCTTCCTGTGAACTTTTTGAGTTGGCAGTCTTGCACAATGTGTCTTACTGTCTGCACAGTCCCGCACTCACAATCGGGGTCAGCCCTTTTTCCCCATTTCCAGAGCAGGTAGTTACAACAACCCTGCTCTGTTCTCACTCTGTTTTGTTGCACCCACGCCCTCCGTGGGAGATCAAACCCAGATACTCGGGTTGTGGGATCCAGTAAGAGGTGTTTATTTACTGTCTCCTTCATGGCCCATCTTTCCTTCCATATCCTTTCCGTCTCTGAATTTGCGGTTTCCGTAATCCATATGGGCTTTCGGGACTTTAATCTCTTTGAGGGTGGGTGAAACACATCGTCAAAAGCTGGTAATTGGGGGTTTTTCTTATTTTTTTCTATTTCCCTGACTGTAGCACGGTCCCTCCGCAGGTCTGGAGGGGCTATGTTAGATAGTACTGTGTGGCTAGTACGAGTTTCATCGAAAGCTTATTGCACTGTAATAAGCGCTTATAAACGTGCAAATAGTGGTCTAAAATCAAACGGTCAAATCGTTCGATAATTTTTGTATGGAAAATTTTCGAAACTCTTTCGATGATCGTTTCGATATTCGATCATCGAAAACTTATACTAGGGGTACTGGAAGCCATTGGGTTGGAGTTGACCTTGTTGTACCAGTTATGGTCCGCATTGTCTTGTTCAATTCAGCATCCACTTTATTACAGTGCGCGCTTCTACCCCAAACAGGGGAGCAATACTCCGCAGTGCTATACACTAGGGCCATTGCGGATGTTTTCAGAGTTATCGCCCTGCTACCCCAGGATGTACCTGCCAGTTTATTTATTATGTTGTTTCTGGCTTTTATTTTATTTTTAACTCCCTCGGTATGGGCTTTGTAAGTCAGGGTTCTATCTATTTTTACTCCGAGGTACTTCGAGTTTTTCTCATTCCGGATTCTTTCCCCACATAGATGTAAGTTCAACTCTCTCTCAGATTCTCTATTGTTCAAATGTAATGCTAGTGCAACAGTTTTCGTAGGATTTGCTTGAAGATGCCACTGTTCCAGATATTTCTGAAAGTCTTCCAAATCCTTATTCAGAGTGGACTCCAAATCCTCAAAGGTTTTAGCCTGAGCTACAAGGGCTACATCGTCGGCATATATAAACTTTCTTCAAACTGTATCTGGCACATCTGCTGTATAGAGGTTGAACAGTAGTGGGGACAGCACAGACCCCTGTGGGAGACCATTTTGCAGTACTATTGTTTTGCTGACGTTGCCATCCAGGTGTACTTTTACTCTTCTGTTGGATAGCATATTTTCCAATAGCTTAATTGACGTCCTACATCTGAGGGCCTTGGTAAGCTTGAGTATTAAACCTCGTCTCCAAACAGTGTCATAAGCTGCCGTGAGGTCCAATAGGACCAATCCCGACTTTTCCTGCCTTTGGAATCCGTTTTCAATATGTGTCGTCAGCGCAACAACCTGCTCACATGTGCTGCGTCCTTCACGGAAACCCGCCTGCTCCCGAGGGAGGAGCTTTTCAATTTCCGGAGTATATCTAGCTGTCAGTACTCTTTCAAAAAGTTTATACACAACTGACAGCAAAGATATTGGTCTATAATTCTTTGGGTCTTCAGCTGCCTTGCCCGGTTTCAGTATGGCGATAACCTTACTCTCTTTCCATTCTTTGGGCAGTTTACCCGAAATTATAACTTGTGAGAAGTACTTGGCGAGCCAATCCATAGCCCGTTCTCCCAGGTGGATCAAAAAGTCGGGGAGTATATTATCCGCCCCAGCAGCTTTGCCTTTTTTCATATGTCCAATGGCGTCCTTGATCTCCCTTAAGCTCACCTCATCTGCCAAATGAGTGCTCATCGGGGATTTCGACAACTCATCTCTTATCTGGCTGCGGAAAGACTGGTTTTGTTTTTTGTCAGGCTTGATGTTGCTAGTTTTAGATATACACTTTGCAACCTGATTGACGTTAACTTTTCTCTCTCTTCTTGTGTGTGGTGCTGCTCCCAATTTCCGGAGCACTGTCCAACTCTTTCGGCTGGAATGTGTAAAATCCATTTGTTCCACAGTCTCCGTCCATCTCCCGCGCCTCTCCTCGTTCACAAGTAGGTCTGCAGACTCTTCATCTCCAGTTCTTCTGTACCTCTCAAAGGCCGCCTCACATTCTCGATTCCACCCCGGTATGTAATCATTACGGAATCCTCTTGGTATAGTTTTCTTTGCTGAGGATTTAATTAAACCAACAAATCTTGAATAGTGTGGCAAGTCTGGCTTTATTCTATTCACAGTATTTTCCACACATTCCCTGTACCGATCCCATCTCGCTTTCCTCAAGTTCCAGCGAAGGAGCTTTGGCTGGTTGATTATTGGGATCTGGAGACCTATCTCAATCAGCATTGGCGTGTGCCTACTTTTAGGGAATCTTTTCAAGATTTGTTTATTTGCCACCCCAGTTCTGGTTGACGAGTTTGACAATTCAAAAAATAAATAAAAAAAAAACATGTCATAATAATTCTTGAATAGGTACTTAGATTTTTACTATAGATACATAATAATTAAGAAAAATGATTGTGTATTTATAATTTTTATTATAAAAATTCAATTTTCTTTTCTTTTTTTCTAGGGGTATAGCAAGTTCACCCTCCACTTTAATGGCTGAGGAAAGGAGTCCCCTCTATGTTATGAAGAACCTACACGTATGTATATTATTATGCACATCAAAAATCAGTTTAATAAAACCCAAAACATTAGATTTGGAATTAATAATAATTCGATCCACAATGATATAAATGGTGCCATCTATGGATTATAATTGGAAACATTAGATTTAACATTTTCTCCATAGATGGCGACACATTTTCACAGCTATTTTTAATTTATTTTTTTCGGATAATATAATATTTACTATTGGATAATTTACTACCTTTCCCGACAGACGTTCTTTTTTTTCTTTAATTTTTTTTTTCAAAATCTTTACTATGAACATTGAATGCGAATGTGTATAATGATTAATAATAGGTATCTATTCAACCGATTAGTTAACTAGGTATTTAATCAATATAATGCCGACCAATTCATCTGTTTTAAACTATGTTTACAGGGCACATTACAACGATCGCCCCAAATATTAATGTTTGACAAATGTCAAACACCAATTAAAGTGAAAAAATAGAAAAGATTATATTGTCTTAATTAAATTTTTAAAACATAACTTGAAGAAAAAATAACAACAAACTAATGACTCTAACAATTCATTACTTATGTTCGATTTTTAAATAGATCAAACCACTACGGGCTTACGACCGTCTTCTACTGTTATTTCGAAGGCTGGCTTAGTGTGATCACTTTACGTTAACAACGTTCTCCCTTAGGTGGAAATGTTTAAGTCTCCTAAACTCCTAATCATGAGAATTCCCAACATGTTCAACATGTCGAAAAATCGCATGTATGCAACAAGTAGAAAATTTAATAATAAATTAAATATAGGGATAAAAGTTGGAAATTATTGAGAACAAGAGAGCAACCAAATTTAAAGACTGCGACTGCTGTCATGTATTTGGCGCCAGGATATGAATATATCCATTTTTGTTACTGTCTCATTTTTATTGCCTATTGGCTTTGTTGGTGCACAACGTTCTAATGTTCAACATGTTGAGAATTCTCATGATAAGGAGTTCCGGATACTTAAACATTTCCACCTAATGGCGATCGTTGTTAACGTAAAGTGATCACACTAAGCCAGCCTTCGAAATAACAGTAGAAGACGGTCGTAAGCCCGTAGTGGTTTGTTCCATTTAAAAATCGAACATTAGTAATGAATTGTTAGAGTCATTAGTAGTTGTTATTTTTTCTTTCAGATCTAGTCCTGAAAAAAGGTCACAAGAATCTAGACATAACTTGAATTTACATACTCGTTCTTCATACATGCAAGGAAGTAATTGTTTATCAATAATTTGTTTTCGATTTACTTATGAAAATTCTTGAAATAATAAAAATCAATAATGCTTCAACTCCAAATAACTTTAGACCAATTACATGCCTACCAACAATTTATAAACTTTTGACATCTATAATTTCAAACAAAATTCATTCATACTTAATTGAAAATGATATTTTATCTGTCAGACAAAACGGATGTAAAATGGGATCTCGTGGGACAAAGGAATTGCTCTTAATAGACAGTATTATTTGTGAGCAGGTGAAACACAAAAAGAAAAATATCTCTATGGCATGGATTGATTACAAAAAAGCATATGATTCAGTCCCACATTCTTGGCTAATAAAAGTTTTGGAAATATATAAAATTAACAACGAACTCGTAGAATTTCTAAAATTTTTGATGTCAAAATGGAGAACAAAAATATCTGTTTCTCAACCTTCTGGAAAATATATTACCGATTCAATCCATATCAATAGAGGTATTTTTCAAGGAGATAGTCTAAGTCCGCTTTGGTTCTGCTTAGCTCTAAATCCACTGAGTAAATTATTGGAATCCTCAAATTGTGGTTATGAATTAAAAAGGTCTGGTATTAAATTTAGTCATTTACTTTATATGGACGATTTAAAATTATTTGGTAAAAATTTAGTTGAATTAGAAAAATTAATCAAAATTACAAAAAAATTTAGTGATTATATAAAAATGGAATTTGGCTTAGAAAAATGTGCAAAAATTAATGTTCAAAAAGGAATAATGCGAAACAATCATCAAAATAGTTCTTCATCTGTTACAAACATTCCTCTTTTAGATAATCAAAATTACAAATATCTTGGCTTTCAACAAAATCTAGTTTTTGACCACAAAATTATTAAAAATAACATTAAAAATGAATTTATTAAACGATTAAAAAAAGTTTTGAAAAGTTTTCTCTCCGGGAGAAATAAAATTATGGCCATTAATTCATGGGTTGTACCGAAAATTTTGTATTCTTTTGGAATCATTAAGTGGAACCAAACGGAATTAGACAAGATGGATTTAAGGGTACGTAGTTTGCTCACACAATATAGGATGCATCATCCAAGATGTTCCTTGATGAGTTTATATTTACCAAGGAAGATTGGTGGTAGAGGCATGTTAAACATCAAAAACATGAATAACAAAGAGATAAACCTCCTCCAATCTTACTTTATCTCATCAAGGAATAAATTGGGTTATGAAGACCTCATTGCGTGTGATTTGAAGTACACGCCCTTAAATTTATCAAATCCTGTTTCACCACCGATAATTGGGGTACAAGATCGGGTTGATATATGGAAAGGCAAGTCTCTCCACGGTCGATTCTTCGAAACTTTAAATTCATCACATGTAAGTCTTGAAGATTCGACTGGATGGTTGAGGTTTGGTGAACTATTTAGCGAAACAGAAGGTTTTGTCTGTGCAATACAAGACCAGATCATCGTCACTAATAATTATAAAAAATATATTATTAAAACACCTGATATAATTGATAAATGTCGTGCATGTGGCCAAACAGGAGAAACACTCAGACATATTTTGTCTGGGTGTTCTCTCCTGTGTGGTTCTGAGTATCTGCACAGACATAACGATGTGGCTAAAATAGTTCATCAAAAACTTGCCTTGAAATATGGTTTGCTCGATCTTGAAGTACCTTATTATAGGTACACCCCAATTTCGGTAATGCAAAACAGTAATACAAAGTTGTATTGGGATATACCAATACAAACTGACCGAACGATTAACGCAAATCGTCCGGACATTGTATTGGTTGATCGTAGGAACGGGATAACGTATCTCGTGGATATCACTATACCGTATGACGAAAATTTGAAAAAAGCCGAGCAGGATAAGATAATTAAATATCTTGATCTTGCTCACGAAATCAAGGATATGTGGCATACACCAAGCACCCACATAATACCTATAGTGATATCGACGAATGGAGTTATTCCTAAGTCTCTTAAAGACAATCTAGGGAAACTTGGCATCTGTTGTGGTCTCAGATATGCCATCCAAAAGGCAGTTCTGTTGTCCTCATGTAGGATGTTAAGAAGGTTCCTTTCTCTGTAGTTCGAAGATCTCTCATGATTACATTACATCGTGATGTATCATGAGAGATAATACCGATATTTTTATATTTAGTATATAGCATTGTATTTAATTTTAATTTATTTTTATTAATTTTTTTTTACAATGATGTATACTTCATATGATATATTGTGATTTAATGAATAAATGATTAGAAATAATAATAATAATATTATCTATGGAAGTATCTTGGTGAGATTATTTTTTTCTCCCACAGATGGCAAACGGATACCAATACCAATTATCTTTTTGTACAAAATTACTATTTTAAAAGGTTTCAATATCACAATATTTATACAAAACACATAAATTTCTTTTTTAAACTTTAAAGAAACGCAGCGACATATATATTTTTATACCTATAGTAATAGTAATCTATGTTAGCTTTATTTTTTTTTTCAATAGATGGCAGTGTACATTCATCTTTGTTTGATAAATTATTTACATTGTTATTTCTTACTTATTTTCTCTAATGTTTTCTAGGATCCTCGGCCGCAAGGAGAAGTAGATGAATGGGAAGTGAGTTCTAGAAGAATAAAACTACTGAAAATCGTGGGACAGGGAAACTTTGGTGTAGTCTATTTAGCTAAATTTGACAAGAAGAACCACGAATATGTTGCAGTGAAGATGTTAAAAGGTAATTAAACCGTTCAATATCTTGGGTGTAGATCTTTAAACTTGTAATTATTTATGTCGCAAACCCATTTTGGAAGATCGGTTTTTTCTGGCAAATTTATAGAATCTAACTCTGGCAGATTCCATCTCTGCTAAATAAACTACCTAAATAGACATACTCATCCACTTGTTCCAAGTTCTCATCATTCACATTCACACAACATTGCTTTCTTAAATCTTCTCTTTCAAAAACAACCACCTTTGTATTATTGACATTCATCTTAAGACCATTCATTTCACAAATTTGATAAACACGCGTCACAAATTCTTGCAAATCACATCCGCTTTCAGCCATCAATACATTCATCCCATTCAGATCTACACCCACTGTACTATTTAAAAAAAAATAGATTGAACATCCAAGGTGACATCACGCACCCCTACTTCACCCCTATCGTAAGACGGAAGTCTCGTGACAGATGAGTATTCACCTTGACAGAACTATAATTTCATTGTGTAGTAATTATTGTTGATTCGGATGCGGGATGAAGTTCGACGGGTCATAGTTTAGTTTGTAACAAAAACAATTTCCTCTATAATTGCGTAACTTAAAAAAAGTCCAAGAGATGGCGGTGTACTAGGAGGAAATAAGTCACATATTAAACGTGTTACGTTTTTGTAAAGGTATATGGTTGCAAGAATAGACTCCAATAAAACCAATTTTACCTTACTGATTATTATGGTACGATATAGAGATGTTAAAATCACGACATTTATTCACTTTTCAGCTCATTCCAATACAGACGAGGTCAACGATTTCCTAGGGGAAATCAGAATGTTGAAAATAATCGGCAAACACCCGCACGTTGTGTCTTTAGTCGGATGCTGCACTCTTGAACAACCGTACTGTTCAATCTTGGAATATGCATCAGGAGGGGATCTCTTTAGGAAGTTGAAATCTCTTCGGCAGTCCTTTGATATAAGACGACGGATGGTCAGAGGGTAAGAATTTGTATTTGAAGTTCTATAATATTAGGGGCCTTTGGATCCTTTGCCAAACTAATGAGGGTAAGAATTTGTAATTGAAGTTGTATAATATTAGGGGCCTTTGGATCCTTTGCCAAACTAATGAGGGTAAGAATTTGTGTTTGAAGTTCTATAATATTAGGGTCCTTTGGATCCTTTGCCAAACTAATGAGGGTAAGAATTTGTATTTGAAGTTCTATAATATTAGGGGCCTTTGGATCCTTTGCCAAACTAATGATGGTAAGAATTTGTATTTGAAGTTCTAAAATATTAGGGGCCTTTGGATCCTTTGCCAAACTAATGATGGTAAGAATTTGTATTTGAAGTTCTAAAATATTAGGGGCCTTTGGATCCTTTGCCAAACTAATTAGGGTAAGAATTTGTAATTGAAGTTCTATAATATTAGGGGCCTTTGGATCCTTTGCCAAACCGAATGTTTTTTTTTACCCATAACGCCGTGTCCCTTAATAGATAGGCAGAGAGAACGGACTTCCACTCTTTTAAATCAACGATCACTTCTTTCGCTTCTTCCACCACCGACTTACCATTTCTGATTTCATGTTACAAATTATACCATCAGAGGTGATCGGTAGCCCAGTGGTATCAGTCGACGGCTTCGTACGTACAGTGTCCTGAAGATGTGGGTTCGAATCCAAGTGCCAACCATTCCCACCTTCGTGACCTGTTGGCTAATGTGAAAAATGTCAAAAGTGTATTTGTATTCACTTTGAGTGAGTCATTCATTTTTATTTAGAAACAAATCAGCTCTCTAATAATGTAACATAGTTTACATCTCAACTTTTTAGCTTTCGTCTTTGTCACAACACTAACTTCCACACCACATTCCTTCCTAATATTCTCATTCCTTTCCATATTAATCCCAAAGAGTCTTATTTCCACATATTATTATTCGTAGAGCTCTCATCTCTACTGCATTTACACTACATTCTTCTTTTTTCCATGTCCACGTCTTTTACGCTATCGCTCAAGAAACCTGTCACCAAATAAAACGTAATCATAATAGTAGGTATATTGAAGTAATTGCCTGGACTGATATACTTACCAACCTCACATAAACGTATTTGGAATACCGAAGACACATAATTCATAGTAAATGATGCTCAGTATAATGCTACAATAAAACGCTTGCCCCAAGCACCAACACCACCACAAACGCTTATACTCCGTTTACACGTTGGTGTGCGCGTCGGTATTTTCATACATTTGCCGCAAATTCCTTTGATCTATGTAAAAACTGACGCTTGTCGCAAGCGTTGGAAGGTCACACAAGGCAAGGCAAACCGTGGTGGTTTGCCAAACCGTGGCAAGCGTGTGAGTGCAGCATAAGATTCTAACTCAACCATAGGCATCCGTCAATTTAGTAATGATGTTGTTAACCTCACCTTCTTTAATTAAATTTTTCAGATATTCAGAATCGTCTTCACGACATCCCAGTGAATCCTCAACACTGACCAGAGTGAGATCGTCAGTCGCAGAAAGTAAGCATAGAAACCTCCTTATAAAGAATACAGAAATAAAGAAATTCTCAGTCTAAAAATCTTCAATTTAGCACTGAAACGTATTTTAGTCATCCTTTGAAGTCTGTCGCGATATCCTACAATTTTGAAATTGACACTTTGTTTTTATTTATTTTTCTTTTCTATAGTTTTAAAAAGAGGACGTTAACGTTAGTATATTTTTAAACGTTTTATCAAATTCTATAATTTCAACAATTCTCAAAAATAAATATATGGGTTTATCTCTCTTTGATATTGTGGTGTTAACCGTCAAAGTTGATTAGAATTACGCAAAATAATCGTGATAATTTCATCTTTAAGTACCTGTATATGCAGGGCCGTCGCGTGGTTTTCAGGCGCCCAAGGCGAGGCTTTAATCTGCGCCCCCCCCCCCTCATTAAACTCGTAATTTTGTTCACTCCAGTTTTGGATCGGGATAATCATAATCAGCGCCCCCCCCGATAAATTTATAGGGATAAATCTCGTAATTTTGTTCATTCCAGTTTTGGTTCAGGATGATCATAATCAACGCCCCCCCCCCTATAAAACTCGTATTTATTTTATACTACATATTTTATACTATCTGATACCCGTCTTGCTTTTCGTCGTTGTTTCCGTTAGTCAGGCTCATTTAAACAGATTCTAGTCTAGCTTCTCTTCGCGATGATTTAGCATATGGGTGTTTATTAAACTTTTTATTGAAAATATTGCATTCGTATGGCTTTTCTCCGCTATGAAGTCGCTCTTTCCCTAGATTGGCGACGTCTCTTAGCCAAAAATTTCCTGTTGCTTGCTCGGTTGCAATGAAAATAAAATTTAGTTAGAGTTTTTTTAAGATTTAAATTTAAAAATTGATTAAACTTTTTATAGCAAATATTGCATTCCCTTGGCTTTTCTCAGCTATGAGTTCGCATGTGAATCCCTGGACTGTACTACAAGCAAAATAGATTTTTTTTGCCCACGGCGGCGCCCCTCGAATCGCGGCGCCCAAGGCGACCGCCTCGGTCGCCCCACCCACGCGACGGCCCTGTGTATATGTTTTAAAAGTAGATTCGCCGACCTCGGTAGCCTAGTTGTACTGGCATGGACTTCAGATCCGATGTTTCGGGTTCAATTCCCGGTTGGGTCAGAGTTTTTCTAAGTGTTTTTTTTTTCACTTGAAATTTGTACCCGGGGTTGGCCTGTCTCAGATTGGACGGGACCGGTTGACTGGAAAAAATTGCCTATGTTCCGCCGGCTATACTGACACCTTTGTATAGAAAAGTGTTTTATTATTATTATAGTAAAGTTTGGCTTTCAAACTAGGTAAAAATATGCCGCTTAGGTACATGAAGACAAAATAGAATAATTAACAAACAATTATCAATTTAAGAATTTCACAAAAATTAGTGTCTCTATAGTAGAAAAATACCTTTTTAAAATTTTTTTTTATTTCTATCGATAAATTTTCGTCCATTATTTGTATATTTCGTTTGATCAAATGTTGAACAAAAAACACATTTCATTGATGTTTTTAATACAACATACAACTATAAGTTAAAATGTAGGTATTTTTTTATGATTTACTATATAAATCAACTCAAATTTCTGATATTTCAGCGGAATACACAACTCTCAGCGAAGAAGTTTTTCCGACTGGTAAAAAAGACAACTCTACATCGTTAGGACTTCGAAAAATAGAGGGAAATTCCGTAAGCTCAAACGGCAGCGATACATTTACGGACAGCGATGATTTTACAATAAGCGATTACAAGATGTCTCCATTGAAACAAGGCAACAAAGTCGACAACGGAGGAAAAACAGTTTTTATCGATCAAATTATGGATTCCAGAACTTTATACAGATATGCTCTTCAAATCGCAAAAGGGATGGCACATTTGGAGTCCAAAGGGATCGTCCATCGGTAAGAATCGCAAATATTTTAAACCCCAATCTTGGTAAGCTGGGAAACGAAAGATAGTCAACAGATGCCCCTTGTGCAACCTCGATAAAATTAGGTCAATTATGTTGGGACACCCTTAGATTTCTTCATGGAGCGCTGCCTCTTATCGGGCGACCTCCGTAAGAAGTTTCCTTTTTTTTGCTGCAGGTCTTGTCAAAATTGTTGAAATAAATAAATAAAATAAATAAATAAAAGATTCATTTTTCCGGTCGCAAAAATTATTTTTGGTCATGTCACCTATTGTCCTTTGACCCCTGGTGTGGATACTGGATATATCCTTCATATCAGGTGCCAGGTGCATCCTCTGTAAATAAGAGTTTGCCCCTATAGATCCCCGCATGTAAGAGTGAGACTTCTAGTCACCCAGAAGTTGCATGATATCAGAGAGCCTTCGTTAGATACTAAACTTCTAGTAAGTCACGCATCCTTTGGTACGCTAAGAAACAGTTACTTGCAGTTCGCCGTTAAGCAATGAAATAAATTGTATTGGTTTTTTAGGGATTTGGCTGCTAGAAATGTGCTCATCGACAACCGCGGCAACCTGAAGGTGGCAGATTTCGGATTATCCAGACACGGGGTGTATGTGCCGGTCAAACAAAATGCTCTCCCTCTTAGATGGATGGCAGTGGAGGCCATCAGGGACTATTACTTCTCCACCAAAAGTGATGTTTGGTCGTTTGCTGTTGTTCTTTGGGAAATTGGAAATCTTGGTATGTAAATATTATTGATACATCAAATCAAATCAAAACTCCCTTTGAACTCCACTCAGGAGCATAGGGGGGGGGGGCAACAAGGGCTCTCCATTGTGCTCGATCGTGCGCAATGCTTATGACTTCCTCCCACATGTCCAACTCCCTCAGCTATGAATGTAGAAAAATTTGAAAGACGTTCTAGAAAAACAAAATTACTCCAAAACATGCAAAACTATCTAACGTAAGATATTTAGAGTTGGGAAGAGGTGTCAAAGATAGCCCAAGGCCTTCCCAAATGAAGGGCACGCGAATAAAACAAGGAATGTCACATCTTTGAATAAAACGACTTTTTGGTGGCAAAATTTTCCTTATCATATTAATTGTTCAGAAAACTTCGTTAAAACAAGGAATGTCTCCATAATTCCAGTATGTTTCTTGTAAGAAAGCATTCTATACAAAATTAACCCATCGGTGAGTGAACTTAAAGTGAACTTACAAAGGATATTTGAGTTGGAGAGTTCTTTACGATAATATTTGTGTAGATAAAATCTTATGATGAAAGATGACACCTTGCTATTCTGAAACTTTAAAGTGTCAAGTAGCTACTTAAAGATTCCACCCATACAAACAAAATAAATACTAAGAACAAACAAGTATTAGACGAAAAATAAAATGTGTATGTTATAAAATTTCAGGGGCATTTCCATACGAGGGGATAGACAACGAGTCTATAAAACATTTCCTGATGAACGGTAGGAGATTGGACAAGCCCGAAGCTGTTTCCCAGGAGCTCTACGACATCATGTTGCAGTGCTGGGACAGCGAACCAGACAAGAGGCCAAGTTTCACGGATTTAGTTAGTTATTTAGAAATTGACGACGACAGGTGCAAGAGATATATTGACTTGAATACCCTAAGACAAGACTATGTTTTCCCGCCGATAGAACAAATCACGTTTATGACTGAAAAACGACTGAAAGACTTAGCGAAGAATAATGATAAAGTTATATGAGATTAATTTATATATTTACCGTTAGTTTGGTATAAATCTGATAAAAAAGGAACATTTTGTTTAACCGTTAAACTTTAACCCATTGAATGCCAAGGTAGTTTCATACACCAACAGCCGTACTAATAGAACGTTATTCTTCGAATACACGCAGAATATGACAAAGTGCTACTAATCAAACAAGGAATAAGCTATATGTATAACAAGAATAATTTCCATGCCAACTTTATTCCTGGCTACCCCCAGGTATAAGGAAGGAATAGAGACCTTTAATGAGGCAGACTACCACTGCAATCTTCATATTTTAACAATTAACTTGCGAAAAGAAACTCGAAGTTGCAACAAGTCCGAGCTGTCAATTAATCCAATCGACTTTCGGGAATATTCGTACCGATTCGTATCATGATATTTCGCGCACGAGCATTCCCGAGGGTCCAATCATGTTCGTATGAAATGCAAACCAACCCTGTAGTATGGTCACAAACAACATAAATAAAAATGCGAGGTTGCCAAAGTATTCTGCGATATACTTATGACACGGTATATGATTGATTATTATTAGCACGTGGTTATGCAGCACTGGAAAGTAAGTATACAGTGTGAGAACTACGGAATACCACGTACGTACATACATGGCATCTCCAGTATCTGTAATTTAATTTAATTTAAATTTATATTCAGTGTCAATATACTGAGTGCCAATAATGTAATATTGCGTATCTTTGTTGTGATTTTTTTCTATTTATTCACATAAAATAATTTTACAACTTATATGTAGATAGGAAGTTTCTTCATCCCTTACGGGGTTTTTGGCTGTTCCGCATACAATTCCATACACTTAACAGTATCTTACAAAACTAGATATAAAAAATTTAATAATAAAAAACTCTCGATCCTCGTGTAAATCAGATCAACCAGTCAACTATTCCTTTTATTTTTACTTTCGGTATTGCCTCAATATGTTACACGTGTTTCCAAAAAATGTTAATAGTTTCATACGTTTTTAGCTTTTTTACTTGATTTAAAGTGTATAATTATTTAACAATTAATGATTATTCGTTGAGTGTTCTGAAAAAAAAACTGTAAAGTTAAGTACCTACGTATTTTCAATACGTAGGTAGCATAAATGATCGCAAATCATTTCAAAAAGCAGATCTATATCTGAGTAATACGCGTTGGTGATATACATGTGAGTACTGCGTTAAATTCCTTAGTTGGCATTCAATGGGTTAAAAGGAAATAATCTTCTAAGCGAAAAGGCCGAAAAAATTGATACTTTAAAAGTTTCCATTTATCTAAATAAAATAAATAATTCATAACAACGAATAATAAAATGACTGCGGCAGTTAAGAGATTTAAATAGAGTTTTGGGTTGAAATTTTAGGTTATATAACACAAATTAATTAACCCGTGGTTCTCCCAATTTTGACATGACTGTGCGCAGCGTCTCAAAAATATCCCAATATAACATAACATTTAACAGTAACTTTTCTAGATTTTTTTCATCCACTATTCATATTAGATTATTGAGGAATTGGTAGCCTACATATATTTGATGAGGTGTCCACTTCTAATAAAGAGGTCCCGGGTTCTAGCGCTGCGTGGTCTGAATCTCTTCAGTGCTGCGGTCATCAGACGTTCTAATTAATTGCTTTAAGTAAACGGAATTGATTTAAAAAAAAAAAAACTTAAAATATTAGGAGCACAGGCGGGGCAACGAAATTCCTCCACGCTCCAATATGAAAATAGCCTTAAAAATGTCAAATTCTTAGTCAATTGTATTGAGTATAGGATTTGGCGAAAATGCATGAATATTATGAATTGGAATTTTGAACTATTAATGCGGTCAGGAGTTCGAAACTCAAAGTTAGAAATTCAACACTTTTTGCTAGGGCAATGACTTGATATAGAATTTATGAATGCGACTTTAATGTAGATATATATAATAATAAAATCAATTGGAATGATTTTTTTTTCCAGAGAATTTAAAGAAAACCTACTTCTCCATTATTGCATTTCTATTGAAAGTATGCCAAAAATAATAATTTTGTTATTTAATGCACAAACATGTACAAGTATAGGTAATATTTAGTACAAATTTCATTACATTAATCTATCGACAGAGTGTTATTGTATTTAAATGTTATGTATTGTGTCATGTGAATTTAATTTTATATACATTGTAAATCTTTAATTTTAATAAAAAATAATAATAAAAAAATCAATTAATATCCGTAGGTAAATTACCAAAGTTTTGTAAATGTTAAGATTATCGACATCTATGGAGATTGTCAAGAGTTTGAGTCATGACTCCATCTTTAAATTGTTTAAGCGTGAAAAAGCTAGATGTCTCTGTGTGTTTGAACTAATAGGGTATTTGACTAATTTCCAGAAACCGTTTTAAATTATTCTACGATACATTATAAGCACATTCTCTTTATATTTTCTGAAGATATGCCATATTTTATATGAAAATCATGTTTAAAGTTTAAATATCCAAAAACGCGCGTAAAACGCTGTCTTGTATAATGGCGCTGGTCACGTGGTGCATTTTACGTCACACTTCTGTATCGGTATGATGGATGACTATCATTTACCATGGGGTGACGTCACCTTGACGTCACGGGGACCACAACTAATCACAAGGCGTTTTCATCGGTGACTCCATAGAAATATTTGGATTTTTATTACGTGTTTTTATAAAAAAATAAGCCTATTTAAGTTGTAAAATAAAAGAAATAAGCTTTCTTGGGCCATTATCAAACAGGATGACCACAATCTGTATCTTATTTTTCATAGTGTCAAATACCCTATTGGTCCAAAATTTTAAGTACGTGATATATTTTATTATCTACATTTTTGTCAGTTTATAAATGTTACGTAATTTATTCAAAATATTGAGACTGAAAGCAGAGTTTTATTATAATTAGACTCGACATTTTATTTCATTTATTTTTATTATTCCATTTTTTGTTATTTCGGCTAGCAGCTTTTGAATTTTCTTTTTTATCATTTTGTCATGAATGATCAAGAAAAACACCATACTTCTCTGCTATTACCATATACTTAGGATGTAGTACTTAAATATATATTATTTACTCCCAAATCCAAATCCAACAAACTCCCCTTAGACCCCACTTAGGGGCATAGGGGGGCAACAAGAGCTCTCCATTGCGCTCGATCTTGCGCAACGTTAATGACCTCCTCCCACACCATGTCCAGGTTCCTCAGCTCTGCTTCGAAGGAGCGGAACACAGTATGAGAGGGTCTTCCTCGTCTCCTATTATTTACTTACCTATGTTTAAATGAAAATTACCTAGGTACTTGAAAATATTAAATAAATTATTGTAAATAAATAAAAAAAAATAGGCACTCTCTCTCTCTTTTTATTTCTAATTAAATAGTAAGTTTAATAAATGTTGTTTAAAAAAATAGATAATTTTATAATATGTAATACGTTTTTGTATATATTTTTAAAAATATGCTGGATATTATGTAAAATATAAAAGTATGATTTTAACGTAATTACGGCTCTAAATACAGGGTGTTATTAGTAAAAAATAAAACGAATCAGTCTGTATAATATGATAATATAGGTACTTACCTAAATATGACTTTTTATTGTTTGTGTATGAAAATATTTTAATAATGTGTGTATGTAAATAAAGTGTGCTAGCTATAATTATGTGTAGGTACAAATAATTATTCTTGACATTTTTGCACATTATCATGGGTTTGAATCATGACTAAATTAAATTGTTTTAGCACGAAAACGATAGATGTCTCTGTATGTGTACCAAGTTTCTGTAATTAATTATGTTCAATGTTCATATCTATGAAATATCTACATAATAATTCAGAAATGTTTTTTTATTTGCCTTTGACAATACTTTCCGTTATGTCGGAGCATCACGCTCAAAATACAAATGCTACGTCAGATATGAATCTGCGCAGAGCGGTGAAATTTGCTCGAGAACGTTCTAAGATACAATTGGCAACGTTAACTTTAATATATTAAGCGCTATTTAAAAAACTTTATTTTTTTAGGATCTTCATACAAATTTTTCAAAAAAGACAGTAAGCCATCGTTTGGAAACAAAATTACTCATGTAAACGTTGAATGGAATCTTGGTATTACGGTATGAAAATGTAATAAAATAATTGGAGATTGATTTGTTATACATATAAATGTTATTCAAATCTTATTATTCTCAATAAATAAAGATTTAATGCAAAATTTTGGAAATATAATTCCTCCATTTTGTAATTTGACACATTTAAAAAAATTTATGGCCGCAGTTTGTGTAAATCTGTCGTGGCCATTAGATGAGTAAGTACCTGATAAAATCATATTAAATGTTGGTAAATAATAAAGATACATGAAATTAAATTCATAATACATTTAAATATATTAATCGTAAAAATGATTTTTGAAAATTGAAATGAGTATAAAAATTCTTTAGTAGATTTGGTCGATAAAACAGAACTCTGAAAGAAAGCGAACCTGACATGAACTAATGACGTTCCTGTTTATCAAAATCATAATGAATTTGTCAGGTATTTGTGCATGTTTATTATAGTAAAAAATAGAATCATCGAATATCACTTTATTCGAAGATCACTTTATTTGCTATTATAATAACAAAATTATCTAAATTCTTAATTAATAGGTATGAAGATAAATTAAAAACAATGTTAAATATATATTAATATTTTATTGCGTTAATATAACAATCTTCACATATGTTTCATGGATTATTGCTGTAGTAGTTTCTTCCGTCAACAACATATTCTCTTTACACATCTCAAACATGATCATGTAGAATAAAGAATCCTTGAAAGACCAAAACTGCAATCGTTGGATGTAGTCTGTGAAGATTGACAGGTTTTGACGCAAAAAAACCCAAAGGTATCTCAGTCACAGCACAATTTGATGACAGATAAAAGTAACCAAGGTTTGTGACACTGAAAATGAATAAATTAATCATCAGTCAATAAATATTTGCGTTTATTTTTCTTTACTAACCCCCTTTGCACTAATGGTTGAATTTAAAATCAAATCTTTTAGTTTAGCATACATCATATTGCTTATATATTTTGAAAAAGAGTATGAAAGTCTTAGATCATTTGTTTTCAATTTGGTTACCATTTAAAAGTGATTCATGCATTCTTAAACTAAAAAATAATAAAATCATAGCGATGGAAAGAATGTTACAGAAAATGTCAATATTTTTTTATGTTTCTGAGCCAATACTTAAAAATTACAAAGAAGGGATTATAATCTTAAAAAACAACATTTGGTACCTACCGAAAAATCTATTAGAGCAGCAAACTCATATTTATGTATTTATATTTTCAAAATTGGAAGCATTATATCACTCTCTTATGTTTTTTGACATATCAATATTTATCAACAATGAGTGACAAGTGACATTGACTATGAATTCTATTGATCTATGTATAAGTAAATCTATGATTACCTAATTAAAATAAAGCAGCGTATTTTTCACAAATCATTCTTCCAGGATGGGTTTTCTAAGAATAATAAAATAATAATATTACTTAACCAATTTATATATTATATTTTGTGTGTAAATGACATCTACTTCATATTATATTTTTATGAAGGTTTGTTTTACAGACACTATCAAAAGAAAATATGTATAGCGGAATAAAATGTCGTCTATAATTAATTAGTAATTTTGCTACGTCATAATTAATTATTAAATAAAAAAGGTTTTAATTATTTATATGAATAAAAAACATATTTTCAATATAATCAATTTTATAATGAATTATTTCTGAACTGTATGCACTATCTTCATCTATGGTACTTCCGCACGAGCTGTCAAATTTTTTACGCGTGAAATTGTGAGGCAATTGTGAGAGTCTGAGAGTGGTTTGTCGAAAATAGACATCAAAACTGATTCATTCCTTGGAAAAATATTTAAATCAGTAGAGTTTGATGGATGGACTGAGATTTAAATTGATTAATATTGGATTTCAGGTATGTAACCTATAGCTTAAAAAAACATATAATTTATAACCTAAAAATAATTATCATACAGATACAAACATCACCTTCACTTACTTCTTAAGTTTCACATTTTAAACCTGTGGAACATTATTCCAAATTCCTTCCAATGTTTTATTGTAAATTATAAAAAGAAATAGACATTAAATGCAGCAAATTTAAAACATTTGTCAACACACATTATTTTTTTGTTGCAGATAAGTATCTAGCCAAGGAGCCAGTCATTTCATTGCAACAAATCACAGAGACCGCAGAGCAATATCTGATAATATTTTGACTAAGGGATGAATTATGAATATAAATTTGCTTGAACACAAATCAATTCTAAGTAAGTATTGAATCTTCTCAATAATAACTTATCAATATCAACTTTTGTTTAAAATAATTATAGATTTATTTTAGAATTTTATATTCAGTACATTTAATTTTACTTCTCACTCCTAAAATATGTTCTTTTTATTAAACTCATGTTATATCCATTACTTTATTTAAAAAGTGTAATCTCTTATTTGTTTTAAAATTATGCGTAAGATAATTTTGAGATACCTGTCTAACCTTAGAAAGTCCCATCCTAATATTGGTTTTATTATTATAGATAAAGACTACGCTGGGCCAGACATGAGCAGATAATGCCATCATTGCGAGCACCAAAGAGAATTATGGGTGAACATCCGGCCGAATTGGAAGACCTAGGCTGCAATGAGAGAATGTGGTCAGGAGGGATGCCGAGCAACTTTTTGACCCACGAAATCAGGACAGATGTAGAGACAAGGTTGACTCTGCGTCCAGTATTGGAAGCCAAGGCTAAATTAGGCTGTAGCGCCATCGGAAGAAGAAATATTTATAGATATTATGTTAAAATAACCAACACCAGGCCGATTAAAACGTCATTTACTTATAAATTTTTCACAATTTTTAATATTATTCTTATGAATATGAAGATTACCTATGTATATTTAATTTGCAGATTATGTGTATTAAGTAAATACTAAAAAGAGCATTCATAGATTTGTTAAAAGAACCTAGCAACATCATTAACTTACAAGTGATTGCATTGGAGGACAATTATTGTTAACTAAATTCCAAACTATTAATTTTTTTTTAATTTAGATATATTATTATTTTAATTTCAGAATTATTATTATTGTAAACCTGTTTTTTTTTATGTTGAAATTTAGTTGAAGTTTCTATAATCAGACCTCTTTTCCTGTAACATCGAAAAAATTCATATTATTACAGACTGATATATTCAACATTACACCGTTATTTATGGTCAATTTTAAAATGCCATTTTTTTTAACATTTGACCAGTACTAACTGGATTATGACTTTCTTCTCTTGCTATTTCGAATGGCTTTGTGTGATGACTTCACGTTAACAACGTTCCTTATTTAGGTGGTCAAATTGAAATCCTTGAGTAATCGACAAATTCAACAATCTGCCAAGATGCTAACCACCGGGCCAACGGCCCGTTGCATTTATGCCTTCCATAATTCGTCTATGGAGCTGAGATTCCTAGGATTATATCTTATAATGAATGCAATGCCAAAATGTCTACAGAATTTTAAAATGTGTCAAAATTTTCTAGATTCAACTCTTGGTATGACTTATATTAAGCACCTATGAGAGATGTGAGTTCTAATTCTCTAGAAGTACCTAAATATTTATACTCAAAATTATCATTTATTAAAAAGTTTTACCCTGTTAAATGAAGTTTATCAACTGCAAAATACCTTAGTTATTTATTATAAAAGTGTGTTTCTTTACCAATTATTGTATTGATTGTTTTATTAATGTAAGTAAAATTAATTTTTGAAATCCAAACTCCCTTTACGCCCCACTTAGGGGCATAGGGATTTAATAAATTGGTGGTATAATTGCCATAGCAACTTGGAATTTTTATTATTACCCTATTCCTGTGTTATATTTTTAATAAGCAATCTACACTGATTTTTCTATTCACACGAAGGCTGGATGTGAGGTGCAGGTTCGAATCCTTGGCCACAAAATTCTTTACTATGTTCAAAATAATTAACACCCACTTCTGGTAAGAAATTTCTGGTTCCAATTCCCAGATGGGTCAGAATATTTATAGGAATTTTTTATGCAATATTTTCTTGCTGGCTATACTGACAATTTTTCATACAAAAGATTTTCAGGTACAAAATCACTGGCTCGGGTAGAGGTCTTAACACTTAAAATAATTATGTACCTACCTGTTAAATTTGATATTAAGAATAAATAAAGCTTTGTAGGTACATAATTATATTTTTGCAGAAGAACAACTAAAGCATTTACAGAAATCAAGTGTTCTATCTAAATGTACTTGAAGGGGAAGGTATAGAAAATAGATAAAAATGCTATGTTTATGACTCACCTTTGCTGCCTCCACAGCAATTCTACAAATTTATCATACTATCTAATTATATCTACCTATTTACCAATTCAAATCCTCAGACTTACAGGTAATACAAACTCGATCAGTCAATCAATTCTCCATTTTTTGACCCCACTTAGGGACATACTTTATAGGTACCATATTTTATTAATCCATAAATCAGGTTCTGTAATTCACATTTTTCTCAACAAACTTCATCAACAATTTTATGGACGGGTAAAAAGGCTAGTATAAAATAAATCTTTTTTTGTGCTGGACAGAATAAAAAATATTACCGCTATTATTTTTTTTAAAGAAAACTTAGTTTTTTGTTTTGAAATTTAATAAATTATGTACAGTTGAGACAGGCTTCTAGAACAAATGAGACCAACTTAATCTTATATAGACCATTAATTATTTTAGTAGCTTAGTGTTGTAGACACAATTTCTCAAAAAGATGTCGCAGGTTTCATATATTATCAAGGTGATATAAAAACATGAATTATTGAAGCATATTATTCTGTTTTGCACGCACTCAAGATTTTAATTTGATACAATATCCCCTACTTTAAATGCTAGCTAAGTTTTACCAAAAAATATGGTTGTGATACATGGACAGTTACGCTACAAGTGAATGCAGTATGAACGATGTAGAAAGAAGAATGATTGTGAAAATATTAAAAAAGAAAGAGTTTTGACAAGAATTAAAGTTATTTTAAGAAAATAAAGAAGGAGATCAACCTCTCTCTATCTTTACTTAAGGATAAAATATAAAATATAACAAACGTCAAAACAATAGGTACTTACCTACCTATTGAAAAACAACATGTTTAGTTATTGTATCTATTCCAGTATACAATAAACTTTTTGATGCGAACATCACATTCTTATAGTTTATGTTAAGAAATAATTGACTTTGACTTTATCTTTCTGTTTCGAAGGCTGGCAAAAGTAATCATTTTGTTACTTTAATGTCATCATTTTACACAGTTACATAATTGTGTAAAATGATGACACTGAACCAGCTTTCACACAGTTGTAGATCCACAATGGTTCCTAATCAAAATAAACTAGGTATTGAGAATTGAATAGATATTTTTTTATGGATCTAATGTTTGCATTAAACATTTGGTTGAAAACGATGTATTGAGACGTTGCCCTCAAGAATAATATGTACAAAATAAATTACAAATTTAAAAAAATATAATTAAGTCAAAACAAATTAATAATTATGAAAATTTAATTGATGTTTTTGATGTTTTTAATGGAATCTTTTATAAATGTTCTTACCTATAACTACTATTAATGTATTTTTGTCAGTCAATTCATATCATAATGTTTTAAGTTTATTTTCGTATGTAATCTTAATGTGTTGATTAATTATTATATTATGTAAATAAAAAAATAAACGTTTTCTATTATTTCATTTATGGTATATTTTTTATTGTTCAAATTTCCAGATAACAGAGACATCTAACGAAAACTATTAATAGCTGTGTAAAACCAAAACATACCTATTCATTACCTAGTTGTTGATAAAATCTGCGTAGCTGGGTCGTAACATCGATAGATGTCTCTATTCACAATTAATATTTTATAAGCTTATTTTTTGAGGATCAGGATCAGGGGTTGGGTTCTGTGGGTTTTAAGTAGGTACTTATTATTACTTATTTTAAGTACAGACTTAACATAATCTTAAGTACATTTTATACCCATTATGTTTTGCAATTAAAACATGTAGGTACAAAGAAAATGTCACCCAAGTGTAACATTTGAAACAGACAATCACTTAACTTATTAGGCATTTGCTGTGGGTACCATAATTATTAGGAATTAATCTCAAGTCGACTTATCAAGAATTTAAAAACGTTGTAGGTACCTAAGTATATTATAAAAAAGATATTTTTATCGTGTATTAAGTATTTATCATAAAAACCGAACAAGTTTTGACTATACTTAACCGTATCGTATTATTAAAATTTCAACAATTTTAAGTGTTATTTTTTACCAAAGTATTTTTTAGCAGTGTACAGATAGTTGTGCGTTCAAAAACAGTGAATTTCAAAAGATAAATTGGTTGGTACAATGATGTTAAGAAATGTGTTTTTAAAGATTTTTATTTGTTTTTCACTGTTTTATTTAACCATAGGTTATAAGACTATAAATAATGATGATGAAGAAAATGAGAAGAAAGATGATGAACAACTCGTAGAAAGAGGAATTCAAAATGGTTCGTTTGGGCAATACGCTGATTCAGAAATCTTCGAGACGAATAGCAGCTTAGTGAGATGCAAAAGAAAACATCACGGTAAACGTCATCGTCATAGAGAACATGACTCCCACAAGCACCCACATCATGATCGTCGATCTCATGAACATTTACCTCATGAACATCCACCTCATGATGATCATCAACACAAAAAACACCACAAACATCATCATAGAAAACATCACCAACCTCAATCATCAGTAGTCAACTATACAGATTTTCCAATTTTGGACTTAAATTTTCTACATCGGTTATTCGCTACAAATAGAACAACTCCGAAAAATCCAAAAAACCATGCTGCCATTGATAATATCGCCAGCGAATATAAAAATAATAATAGAAAAGAATCGAAAGAAGATGGATTAGAAATGGTTGTAAACGGAGGAAAAATTAACGTTACATGGAATGATAATTGATGACCAACATTGAGTGTGTACCTAGTTAAAAAAAAACAGTACCTGACCCAAAACAAGAACCTAGACACTGACCCAAAACCAGAACCTAGATGCTGACCCAAAAATAGAACCTAGAAGCTGACCCAACAAAAGAACTGCTTGACTCAATTCTATCCAGAAATAAGTAAGAATAAGTGATTTAGGTAGGTTAGCCTCTTGAAAACTGCATACCTAAATTGGAATGGATGGACTCCCCAGCATGCTCAATAATTGCGCATATTATGGAATGACACAAACAATCGATCATCTGATAAACGAGTGTCGCATGTAAGCATTCAAAGAAGGACTGCTGGACTCGCATACTCTGATTGGATGAAGGTCAAGTTGTTAGCGACCATCTTATGAAGAAGAAATTAACAAAAAGTCTAAAATGTCTAGAGCTGAAAAAACAAGAGAACCAAATGGATTGCGCCAAAGATAACCTTTACCTATCTGTGGTTATGATTGAAAAATATCATCACATTAGTGCTAAAAAGTGTTAACTAAGAAATAAATTAATGTCGTATTAAAATAACCCATATAATATTCCCCATTTCTGTCGCTAAATAAAAAACTACTAAATACTAATTGAGTTTAATTAAAGCTTGCAGATATTTAAAGCATTTCTATCTACTTTGTCCTTAATCACAAAAACGGCTTTTTTTGTCGTGTCGGCTTTTATCAGGAGGAGGCTCTTGTGTAATAAAAAATTAAGAATGTTGCGTGGAAAATTAAAGAAAACTCAAAGTAGGAAATCTTTTTAGTGCTTTTTACGATATAATTTAATTCTTTTTTTTTTTAAATAACTGTCAGTTGTATGATAATAGGTGCAACTGAATGCGGATGGAATATATATTATTTAATTACATATCTGCAATTCCACTCACAATTGAGTGATTTATATGGAAAATATATGGTTTAAAACATATGCATCGGTCGGAATTACATTGGTTGAAAGGTAATGAATTTTTCATTGTACAATTTCGAATTCATTTGAAGGACGGCAGAACAACGTCTGTCGGGAAAGCTAGTAATCTTATAATATAAATGAAAGTCGGGTTAGTGCGAACACTTATAACTCGAATTCGGCTGAACAGATTCTTTCGATGTTTGATTTATTGAATTCTCCTCCGCTCCGGATAACAGAATAACTAATAAAAAGTTGGAAAAAATGGATAAGAAATAATATAAAATATAATATTAATGTTAATATGGAACTGATTTTCTGCGACGCCATAGCAACAAAATTATTGTTTACCGCACATGATGGTAGTTCTCTCTCATTCTCGCAAACGTATAATTGCCGCTCTTACAGTACCCCATCCCACTTACTCCAATTTTAATACAAAGTCAACAAAATCATCGGGCATTTTCATAATTACGTGCACATGCAGTATCGGCACTTCATAGGCAATGTAGAATGTCTGAACTTTAAATACGAATGAAATACGGATGTTTTAGAAATATTTTAATGTTATTATTTTATAGTTTAACTGGATCGAATTAATTATGTATTTTTTTTCTGAGGTCGATGTGCACATTATGTACATATGAACGGGCCGCCTCGGGTTAGAACCACAGGACAACGTCTGTCGGGAAAGCTAGTAAGTAGGTATATTAAAATCTATGATTATTCCCAATAAATTACGAGAATTCTTGAATTGCTTGAAATAATAATAATATAATTATTCACTTATTCTAATAAAAATTCTAGTTAAGGCAGCTTTGCAATAGAGTAACATTTCTTAAGAATGTTAAAATAAAAACAAAATGTTTGGTGGCTGTGGACAACTTTTTATTTATTTTTTAACTGCATGGATATTATTATCTTACACGCTATGTCTTGTATAAATAATATACTTAAATTGAAAAAATAAACAACATTTTATACTGAATAAAAATAAATAATTGCCGAATGCACAAAAAACATAAGATTTTTTTTATAATTATTGTAGATTATTATTCTTTATTATTGATGTTCCAAATTTCTTGTGAATTAATCGGGAGTGCTCGTAAAATTAGTAAAACTTAAATTGCACAATAAAATAAATGAGATGTTTTTTGTGTAATTTCAATTTGAAAATAGTGTAATAATACTTACCTTAGTTGTTGTGAAGTGAATTTTGTAAAAAAAGTTACATAAAAATTAATTAATTTAATGAAATGAAGAATTTTGTTTTGTTTAGTTTTGTGATAATTTTATTATTGCTGGGTGGGTTTTTTGAAATCGGAAGATGCACACAAGGCATGTCGAAACGCGACAAAAGAATTATGTTGATAGAACAGCAACGTTTTCTTAACAAACTTTACTACAGACAACAACAGATGAGTGTGTTGAAAGACAATCAGTTACCTAGTTACACAATTTACAATCAATCAAACAATAAATAAATAAAAAAACGAATTTTTTACTTATTTAATTTTCCTCGCAAAGGTACCATTTTATGCTATTCTTTATGCAAATACCTACATACATGATTTGGACATGGATAGAATGGATGCAAACAAAATGACAAAGAGAATTTAAAAGGCTAAAATGAGATATGTAAGAATGACGTGGATCGAACCAACACCTACTAGATAAGTGAAAGAAGTTTGCTTGGATATATAGAAAATTTTGGATGTCCGTTCTCTCAGCCTACCTTACGGGAAATAGTTTAAAAAGATATTATATACCTACTATATACCTATTACCGACCTCGGTAGCCTAGTTGTGCTGGCGTGGACTTCAGATCCGGGGTCCCGTGTTCGATTCCCGGTCTGGTCAGAGTTTTTCTAAGTGTTTTTTCACTTGAAATTTCTACCCGGTGTTGGCCTCGTTCAGATTGGACGGGACCGGTTGACTGGAAAAAAATGCTTCAGGCAATAAGTTCCGCCGGCTATACTGAAACCTTTGTATAGAAAAGTGTTATATTATGTATTATACAGACGTTGAGTAATGTCACAGGGAGGTAGGTAAATCGTACTGTGATCGTATGTACTATTATATTATCTATGGATAAATCAACTAAATATATACTTATAACAGTCAAACGTCAGTCAAAATTTAAAAATAGAAAAGTTAGAGAATAATAAGATTTGAATAACATTTATACGTATAACAAATCAATCTACAATTATTATGTTTTTACATTTTCATACCGTAATACCAAGATTCCATTCAACGTTTACATGAGTAATTTCGTTTCCAAAAGATGGCTTACTGTCTTTGAGAAATTTGTATGAAGATCCTAAAAAAATAGAGTTTTTTAAATAGCTCTAAATATATTAAAGTTAATGCAGCAAATTGTATTTAAGAACCTTCTCCAGCATTTTGTACGGCTCTGGGCATATTAATATCTGACGTAGCATTTGTATTTTGAGCGTGATGCTCCCATATACGATAGAAAGCAGACAAACATTTCTGAATTATTATGTAGAAAGATGAATTTAAATTTAATACCAACGTATCACCTATTGAAAAATATTTTAAGCATTATTTCAGCGCTAAACCAATTTTCTCGGCACAAAATATGTAGCTTTATCGTAACAACAAAAGATGTCTCTGCTGTCTATATTTGGAGGAGATTTAAAGTTTGTTGTCGCATTGTACATTTTTTTAAGAACAAAATAATTATCCTTTTTATTCTGACTGGCAGTAATCTTCTCTGGTCACAGTCCTAAGATTGGATGATAGAAGTAATGTTGATCATTCTTTCATTCCACTCTGTCCTATCCAAAGAAATTGCAGGCAAAATATATGAGGAAATTTTACAAAATTACATACCTAACAGGTATCGTAATGAAATGGGCATTTTCGTCAGATACCCACAACTGGTTACTGCCCTTTTTGTTTGATACATTTTAGGGCAAATCAAACGAATCCAATCCAAAATCAGATAGCTCAATAAAATTTACAGGGTAAAAATAGTTTATAAAGTTTTTGGAAATAGTAAAATAAATATAAATCATCAAATTATTGTTTTAAATCGTCCAGAAGCTTGTTACAAAATTTCGCATTATGTCTAATAATTTTGAGTACCTCCATAATATCATATTTTTTTTAAACAATAGCACATACCTATATGTTATTATATTTTAAAGTAGACCCTTCGCCTATTAATTCCAAATAAAAAATGTTTGCATATAAAAAGTTTGGTATCTATGTGACCATCAAAGCCCGAGTTTCACACGAAAACTAAATCGAAAACTATAAAAGAATCACAATGATAATATATATTCACCAGGTTCCAAGGTAACTATCTAAAATTCAAGATGCTCATCACTTGTCTCCTGAAGCACTCCAGTACCTGGGCTGTGAACTATTTAATTTCTGACTCTGGTTTCTCCAATGCCATACGAGAAAGATACCTGCATAGTGCATATTATTGTATCTTGAAGAGTTTTCTTAGTAAGTTGATTCTTCTCTCCTCTTATTCTATTCCCGGCCACTCTTGGACAAAGACAAAGACCTCCTTCATCTCCATCCAAACCGCTCTATTGTTGGCTCCTTGGACCCAGCTGGCACCAACGTGCATCATTGTAAAAGATTGAACTAAACTAAAATAATTTAGTTTAGTTTAAGTGAAATTTTGTTGTTATGGAAGGCGTTATTTTTATAAAACCGGCCGATGGTGAAATGTCTTCCTCTGTGGCAAATGTTTCCAGAATTTTTTACACCTATTTCTAATAAAAGTAGTATTTAATATATTTCTAGTAAGTTGAGATGATTTGGGCATGTGAAAAGGACAAAAAATGTAAACAGAACGACAACTAAAATTCATAAGGCTGAAAGGAAAGGTGTAAGAAAGCGTGGACGACCGAGAATAACGTGGATCGAACACATCGATTCCGTTCTCAATGAAGGCCAAGTCAAAAGTTTTCAAGAGGTTGTATTATAAATGGTATGTTGGTGGAAGAAGCGAAAGAAGTGTGCTTGGATAGAAAAGAGTGGAGGTCCGTTCTCTCTGCCTATTCCCTGTAAATTTCTCTGTTTGTAACATCTCCAACAGATCAACGGAGGACGAGTTAAAGAAGAACATCACTACGTTTTATGCCTGGGTTACTAGTTTTTGCAAAGAAATAGAGTCAATGGTAGTCGATTGAGCAGCTGGTGTTAACTGTTTGACGACACAAGAAAAACCCAACGTAAAAACATGTCGCTGGTTGGAGAGCTTCCGTCAGAATGCATTATTCAAGCGAATGGTAATGGGCTCGAGAACTGGCGAGACGGGAAAGTATTCATCATAACGAAATGACGTTTCATCACAACATGAATTTATGGATGAGATTGTCAGCTACAGTTGGATGAGATTTATGTAGAGAATTGTCTCTGTGTACAGTGGGTGACAGCATTACTTACAGCTCTGACAACAAACACTCCAATCGACCTCGGTAGCCTAGTTGCATAGGCTCCATGAAGATCATGAGCTTCTGGGTTCAATTCGCGGTCGGATCAGAGTTATTCTATGTACTTGAAATTTCTTGACCGGTTGACTTGTAGAATCTTCGAGTTAGTTCAATCCGGCCGGATTTCAATCCCTATATAGTTGTAAGCAAAGAACATCTTAAGATATACCTAATAGAATGTCGAGTTAGTGCGAACACTTATAACATAACTCGAAATCGCCTGAACAGATTTTTATGATGCTTGGTTTATTGGAAGTGGGTAGGCAGAGAGTAGGTACGGACTTCCATTCTTTCATATCCATGCAAACGTACGTTCATTCGCTTCCTCCAAACGCATAACATTCCGCTTACATGCTCTTCCTTTTGCTTCTGACTTGGCCCTCCTGTAAGACGGCACCGATATGGTCGGACCATGTCAATCGACTTGTAAACATTGTTTATGAAAAATAAATGTGTTTCCTGTAGTTTCTGAATAATCAAATCTGGAAACTGTAAATAAGTAGATATTAGACAGAAACAATACAAAACTCCCTACGAGAACCCACTTCAGGGCATACGGAGGCAACATGCAAGAAATATTCGAAGACAAAATGACATTAGGTTTTCATCTTCAACATTAACTTTCATTAGACGAGACTCTAAAAGCTATGTAGGTGGTGCAGGTCCGTTTTGCAAATTTCAGATGAATCTACTTAAGCACTTTTTTGCTAACCCAAAAGATGAAAATAAATTTCAATCAGGATTATGCAAATACAACACATTGTTTAGATCAATTTGAGGCGCTTATGGGCAATTTGCACAAGCTGAAAATAAACATAGTAAGCACCTAATTTACACACATATTAACACCACTGCTCGTAAATTTTATTTCTAAACTATTAATTTATTTCGATTGCCTATAGGTATACTAGATTTGAATACCATTTTAATTTATTTAAATACAGACGTTGTTCTAAAATATTTCGTTAATATATATTGAATTCAAATTTGTAATCAATACGTGAAGCAAATAACTTTGTGACCATTTTTTACGAAAACTGCGTGGACGAAAGAGTAAGAAATTTCGCACACTTATGTTTATTACAAAAAGGAGTGGCGTATGCTAATATTTTTTTAAAAGTATGCCCAAAATACATCAAATCATTAAAAAAGTTACTAACAATATTGTAATGTTATGTATTTGATACTCACACACACTTCGTTGTATTTGACATTGCACAGACGCATATCTTCTTTTGTTTATCCGTGGTGAAATTGGGAATAAATCAAAATTGTTTGTGTTTAATAAAAATACAAAAAAACCTTTGCACATATCAACATTTCAAATTTGACGTAGGTATCCATATCATTATTTTTGAAATAACGTTCGCTCAGTCTTTGACAATGGAACCTCAATAAATAAAAGTGATCACACTAAGCCGGCCTTCGAAATAACAGTAGAAGACGGTCGTAAGCCCGTAAGTGGTTTGTTTATACCATTAAAAAAAAATCGAACAGTTCGATAAGTCAGTCATCAGTTAGTTGTTGATATATATTGTTAAGATCTAGTCCCGAAAAATGGACACAAGAATCTATACAAACTTACCCTGGTTTGTGATGTGTCACATTGTGTACCTTTTGAGGAATCTTAAACATCGTATGGGTCTGCAGATTTCGAACCCGCATCCCTTGCCGTCTAATGTCAAGGCGCTAGACACTGCCCTGGGCCAACCCCCGAAACTGATTCCTTCATTAAAGTTTTGTGCAAATTCAACCCCTAGGTACTTACATGATATAAAATAAATATAGAGCCACCTCTTAGAGAATGCGAGAGTCATTTCAACTTATTAGGACAAAGATTTTGTTTTTGAAATAGGAATCAAAAGGTATTATCATAGTTTATGAATATAAACGTCACTTTAGCAAAGATCATAGACAAAAGAGTAGCATAGATAATTATTATTATTATTGTTGTGGCTTAGTTTTTAGATAACGTGTGTCGCTGGCATGGCATAATTCACACATAAACTATCATAAAGAATGTACATAGATAAATAAGCAGGCCCGCAATTATTAGGGATCAGTCAATAAACAATAACTACTTGAACAGGATTCGTAACAAAAAAAAATGACGTTTGTAAGGTTGCATTTGCTAGAAGATGTTGATCTATAAAATGCTGTAAAACACAAAGTTGCTTATCACCATGAAGAAACACGTATGGTTTGTGCCTATGATTCATGGTCAACGTGTTCACAAACCATACTATTTTCTGATTATGAGAGGATGAACTGCGAGATTCTGGCGCCTCTAAAACAGGAACAAGCAAATTCAGGAAGGCATCCCTTTCAGAACTATCTACCAGACGATGGAGTGGAATATAATAAAGGAAGAAAATAATGGGAGTTGGTGTTGTGACAAAGACGAAAGTCAATAAGTTGAGAAAGTTTGGGCATGTGGAAAGAATGGATGCAAACCAAATGACAAAGATAATCCATGAGACAAAAATGAAAGCTTGGCCAACACAAAATGACGTGGATCTCTGTCTGTGATTTAGCATTTGCTATCATATTGAGAGTCCGACCAGTGCGAGCAAACCTACTTGAGATTGCTCCTACTCTTTCTCAGAACAAGCAGAAACAGTGCATTACCTTTACCCTATCCTCTTTACCCTTTTCCCATTCCCAGTATCTGAGCCGAGTACTTAAATGTACATATATAAGTACTTCACTGGTGTATGTTTCGTAATGTTTATGTACTGTCTTATTTTTGTATCAATTTAACTGTCTATAATATATTAATGTTAAAATAAATAAATAAATCTAAAACATCGATTCAAGAGAAATAGGTGAGGCTGTATGAGAAATGGTATGTCGGTGGAAGAAGCGAAAGAATGGATAGAAAAGAGTGGAGGTCCGTTTTCTCTGGCTACACGCCTACACACGGGACACGGCGTGATGGGCAAAAACAAGTGTTGGCCAGAAAATCTCCATTGAAATGAATATGACACTGCAAAAGCGGGTAGGTGTCCTAATTCATTAGCTCCGAGTTGCTGACCTTATCCGTCCAAAGGATGCGCTACATTATTAATTTGGACATTGTTGTTTATGATTACATTATGAAAGTAAGGCCTAAGCCGAGTGTAATAAAATGGCCGCCACCTGTATTGTAACAACGTACAAAAACGACAAGTTTTTACGTTGTTACCATGGGAACAAGGTAAATCACACAAATAATATCCCTCTACTTACAATCATCCTTACACCCATGTAATCCTGAGGGACTACCTGCGTATACACTAAACAGCGCTCCTTAAGAAATAAGTAGTTGAGTTTTTAAATATTTTTTATGCCCCTAAAGCCGCCTCTGTTTAGATTTTTTGTGTTGATCAAAGAATAATGTTAATTCCATCGCTAGTATAAGGCAGAAAACCATTAGGCGGCCGATATTGTTTATTTATTTATATTAGATATATTAAATGTCACCATTGCGTATCACCAAGACTCGTAATAAATATATCAAATACTTTATTATACTATGTAATAGGTCACCCGTCACTGTGTGACGCTAGTATTATTTCGATCCAACGTACCTGTAAGTACCTTATGTTCTTGCAAAAAAAATATACCTAGTGAAAATTTATTGTAAAACCTAAAAAAAAAACCTTAATTCAAATTTTCTGTATACCTGTTCACATTTCTGCTACCGGGGCATTATTTTTACATAAATTGCTGTAGGTTAGTTTTATATAAGTACCAGGCTTTGTTATAGCAATCTATCGTTGCCATCAGGGTGTTTGCCAGAAACTAGTAATTGCTGTAGCTTAGTTTTGTATTTGTTTTATCATTCTTTCGTTGGCAGGGTGGTTGCCAGAAACTAGTAATTGCTGTAGCTTAGTTTTGTATTTGTTTTATCATTCTTTCGTTGGCAGAGTGGTTTCCAGCCACTAATTGCTATAGCTTAGTTTTGTATTAAGTACTGGGCTTTGTTTTAGCATTCTTTCGTTGGCAGGGTGGTTGCCAGACACTAATAATTGCTGTAGCTTAGTTTTGTATTATGTACTGGGCTTTGTTTTAGCATTCTTTCGTTGGCAGGGTGGTTGCCAGAAACTAGTAATTGCTGTAGCTTAGTTTTGTATTTGTTTTATCATTCTTTCGTTGGCAGAGTGGTTTCCAGCCACTAATTGCTATAGCTTAGTTTTGTATTAAGTACTGGGCTTTGTTTTAGCATTCTTTCGTTGGCAGGGTGGTTGCCAGACACTAATAATTGCTGTAGCTTAGTTTTGTATTATGTACTGGGCTTTGTTTTAGCATTCTTTCGTTGGCAGGGTGGTTGCCAGAAACTAGTAATTGCTGTAGCTTAGTTTTGTATTTGTTTTATCATTCTTTCGTTGGCAGAGTGGTTTCCAGCCACTAATTGCTATAGCTTAGTTTTGTATTAAGTACTGGGCTTTGTTTTAGCATTCTTTCGTTGGCAGGGTGGTTGCCAGACACTAATAATTGCTGTAGCTTAGTTTTGTATTATGTACTGGGCTTTGTTTTAGCATTCTTTCGTTGGCAGGGTGGTTGCCAGAAACTAGTAATTGCTGTAGCTTAGTTTTGTATTTGTTTTATCATTCTTTCGTTGGCAGAGTGGTTTCCAGCCACTAATTGCTATAGCTTAGTTTTGTATTAAGTACTGGGCTTTGTTTTAGCATTCTTTCGTTGGCAGGGTGGTTGCCAGACACTAATAATTGCTGTAGCTTAGTTTTGTATTATGTACTGGGCTTTGTTTTAGCATTCTTTCGTTGGCAGGGTGGTTGCCAGAAACTAGTAATTGCTGTAGCTTAGTTTTGTATTATGTACTGGGCTTTGTTTTAGCATTCTTTCGTTGGCAGAGTGGTTTTCAGCCATGCACTAACTGCAGCTCAGTTTTATATTAAGTATAAGACTTTGTTTTAGCATTCATTCATTGCCAGGGTGTTTGACATACACTAATAATTGTTGTAGCTTAGTTTTAATAAGTATCTGATTTTAAATAAGTAGTGTTTCATATTTTGTTGACATCTGCCGGCGCATAGGTGAACACTGTTATACCGGCTGATGAAAGATAAAATCGGAAATAAATAAAATAAAAATATTAAGTACCAGGCTTTGTTTTAGCATTCTTTCGTTGGCAGAGTGGTTTTCAGCCATGCACTAACTGCAGCTCAGTTTTATATTAAGTATAAGACTTTGTTTTAGCATTCATTCATTGCCAGGGTGTTTGACATGCACTAATAATTGTTGTAGCTTAGTTTTAATAAGTATCTGATTTTAAATGGTGTTTCATATTTTGTTGACATCTGCCGGCGCATAGGTGAACACTGTTATGCCGGCTGATGAAAGATAAAATCGGAAATAAATAAAATAAAAATATTAAGTACCAGGCTTTGTTTTAGCATTCTTTCGTTGGCAGAGTGGTTTTCAGCCATGCACTAACTGCAGCTCAGTTTTATATTAAGTATAAGACTTTGTTTTAGCATTCATTCATTGCCAGGGTGTTTGACATACACTAATAATTGTTGTAGCTTAGTTTTAATAAGTATCTGATTTTAAATAAGTAGTGTTTCATATTTTGTTGACATCTGCCGGCGCATAGGTGAACACTGTTATACCGGCTGATGAAAGATAAAATCGGAAATAAATAAAATAAAAATATTAAGTACCAGGCTTTGTTTTAGCATTCTTTCGTTGGCAGAGTGGTTTTCAGCCATGCACTAACTGCAGCTCAGTTTTATATTAAGTATAAGACTTTGTTTTAGCATTCATTCATTGCCAGGGTGTTTGACATACACTAATAATTGTTGTAGCTTAGTTTTAATAAGTATCTGATTTTAAATAAGTAGTGTTTCATATTTTGTTGACATCTGCCGGCGCATAGGTGAACACTGTTATGCCGGCTGATGAAAGATAAAATCGGAAATAAATAAAATAAAAATATTAAGTACCAGGCTTTATTTTAGCATTCTTTCGTTGCCAAGGTATAGTTACCAGCCAATAATTTGTGTAGCTTAGTTTCATATTTCGTATCAGGCTTTGTTTTGTTGTTTTAGCATTCTGACTGGTCTGAAAGTAACTCTTTTTTTTAATTTCGTTAGATTAAATATCAGTTATTTTAATGTAGTATATGATTAAGTTTATATTTTAACATGAACATAGAAAGAGAACACGCCGACAAATAAAAAAAAGGTGGTGAAACAACCTAGGTAATTATTTATTTATTTTCTACAATATCCTGTTACAAAATATCTTTTGAAAAAAATACCAACCAAAGAAAAAAAATCAAAACAAGAGATCCCACTAGGCAGAGTCTGAACGCGGGAATAACAATTGACATGCTTATTCCTATTTCATTCATTACAAGAATTACATAGGTATATATAAAAATTAAATTATTTTCGTTTGAAAATATTTGATAGATTACAATAATTGAAGTATTTCAAACTATACTGATTTAGGTAACCTGTAATACATTCACCATTATTTGAAGTTTATGAACTTGCTTATGTAGGTATGTTATTATGTATCAATTCAGACAGTATTATTTTTCTTCTTATTATTATTTGTATGTATTATTATTTTTCTAGTCTCTGATCTGAAAACAAACTATGGCATAATAGACTTTGTTATTTTTTGGCGCCAAATTCGACATGGCGTCATTTCTACGGGCGCCATTTTACCCCCCTCATTTTAAGCGTGGACGGGCGCCATCTTGTCGAGCGACACTTTGGCGTTTATGCGGCGTCCGTAGGTACACTGGTTCTTTTTCGTTTTACAAACATGGTAAATGATGTGATGATATATATATATACGTATATTATTATTTTGATTATCATATTGTAATTTCCCGGGATATCCTAAAAGTGATTTTGGAATATTTCCAGATAGTTTTTATTATTCGGAAATATCGAAACGGCCCTATGCGACCCATCTTAGCCGCGCCAGCAGTCTAGCAGCAGGGAGAGAGAAAAACAAAAACAACTTCATGAAAACAGATACATTAAACTTTTTCTATGATTTTTTTTTGACAGAATCATTGTATTTGGCAAGTCATAATTATCTATTAAATTTCCACATTGTAAAGAAGAGGAATATTATCTACTAGCTTTCCCGACAGACGTTATCCCTTAGCAGTCTTTTCTGAATATTGATTTCAAATTTGTAATTTATAGATACAAAAATACGATAAAAATATGTGTGAAATTTTATTTAATAGTATAATATTAATTAATATAACATTTTTCTATAAAAAGGTGTCAGTGTAACTTGCGGAACTTATTGCCTGAGGCAATTTTTTCCAGTCAACCGATCCCGTCCAATCTGAGACAGGCCAACCCCGGGGAGAAATTTCAAGTAAAAAAAAACACTTACCTGACAACCATTGAGTTTCAAAACATTGGTACGCAGATTTTTGATGAAATTTCTTTCAAGCTTTTAGAAATTATTTTTGTTTAACATTCAAACATATTTGAAACGTATTTTTGTATAAATTACATCTTCGAAATCAATATTCATAGTTAGTTAGATGCAAGTTAGATGTGTTTGTTTCAGTTGCAGTGCGATGCGAGTTCGAATCCTGCAGAAGGCATAAGATGTTGAACATGTCGAGGATTCCTATAATTTTGAATTTTGGGGATTTCGACGACTACTGGCTTACGACCGTCTTCTACTGTTATTTCGAAGGCCGGCTTAGTGTGATCACTTTACGTTAACAACGTTCGACATTAGGTGGTAATGTTTAAGTCTTCAAAACTCCTAATCATGAGAATTCTCGACATGTTCAACATGTCAAAAAATCCCATGTAAACGACAATTAAATATTTAATAATATAATTAATGAGATATAGGGATAAAAGTTGAAAATTATTGAGATCAAGAGAGCAACCAAATTTAAAGACCGCGACTGCTGTCATGTACCTATTTTTTGGCGTCAGAATATGAATATATCCATGATTGGTATATGCCTTTAAAATCAATTTTTGTAAAATACTCTTCAACCCGCCAATGAGTGCTGCAAGCCCACAAACTGTTTATACAAATATCTGAATATCTATCATAATTATTTGTCTACGACAATTCGTACAACCACCCATTGTTGAGTTCTTAGGGGTAAAGATTTATCATTCACAATCTAACATCCCTCTACAATACTCTACATAATACGAGTATTATGTCTAGTGAGGACAAAAATGCTACATTGAAATATGCAAATCGTGGATACTAAAATTTATTAAAATTTCTACTTATTTATATATTTTTATTTCTAAGCTTTCAATCCCAATAATTAGCAGCAAAACCTGTCGGACGACAGGCATATAAAAAGGTCGTAAGTTATTGTTTGATTCGATATCCTGTCCCTTATAGGGTGGCAACTTCACTTTACCCCAGTGAAGTTGGAATCTTATTTAGCAACAGCTGTATGTAGGTCCAATAGTATATCCTGGAGATTGTTAAGATTACCATAGAAAAAGAAAGAATGAAATAGAAAGACGTATTGGATTTGTAATCTTATAATATAAATGAAAGTCGGGTAGGTGCGAACACTTATAACTCGAGATCGGCTGAACAGATTCTTCCGATGTTTGATTTATTGGATTCTTCTCCACTCCGGATAACAGAATATAACTAATATAAAAATTGAAAAAAAAGGATAAGAAATTATATAAAATATTAGAGCGGAGCGGATTTACTGCGACGCCAGCGTCATCTATGGAAAATTATGTAACAACAAAATTATTGTTTACCTGACAACCATTGATGGTACTTTTTCAAGCTTTCAGAAATGATTATATTTATTTAACATTCAAACATATTTTAAACATTTATTTGTATAAATTACAAATTTGGAATCAATATTCATAGTAAGGACTACAGGACAACGTCTGTTGGGAAAGATAGTTTTTATTTAAAAAAAACAATCACGAGGAGCTAAGGTGATTCTTCGAAAATATTACTGACGAACAACCCTGTAATATACTCGTAAAGGGATAACAGGTATCTGCGGAAATATTTAAAAAATCAATCAGGCTCACCTAAAGTGAACATAAAAAACACTTTCGATATCTTTCACATAAAGCAATAATGCTTGTGTTGTGAAAGTGGAAAATGGTTCGCACCGAGATTCGAACCTATGAAAGCCGTTGACTGATACCACTGGGATACCAATCATATTGAAGAAATATGCGATACTAGATCAGAGGTTCCTACATTCAATCTGTTGATACAGGAAGAAATGTCTAATTGTCTGCAGTTTTCAATGTGGTAAAAAAAATTTGGGATCTTGTCTTTTCCTGTCATCCTGATAAGATTTACTACTAGTATCGATATACTTATTTTTGGATCGATGTATCAAGATCGAGGTTACATCCCTTTCACACCACTTGTTGCTTCACGAATCCATTCATGAAAAGACAGGGGTGGTCGTAGTGTTAAGTACAAGTTTGTAAGAACTTGAAAGAAAATACAAGATAATGTTTTCATACAATGGGGTGGTAAAACTGACTAGAATCAAAGTTACTAATTAGGATAATATTTTTTTATTGTTTTTACTATAATTATAATATTATGTTTTAAAATAGATACATTTTTATTCGGGAATCGTTTCATGGTATGGGAGGACGTCATAAGCATTGCGCAAGATCGAGCGCAATGACAACTCTTGTTGCCTCGCTATGCCCCTAAGTGGGGTGTAAATGAATGAAAGATTTAGAAGGTACTTACCTACGAACTTTGATATAATCTTCATTCTTTGACTCAAAATTATTTCTATCCAAAACGGCTAAGCAGAAAGTGACGAAATTTATTACCACAACAACTCCCATGAACTATTCAACTCTGACCCCCTCGAATTGGTTGGTTGCCTTGCGGTTACGACGCCGACTTTCGTCCTGAAGGTCATGTGTTAGATCACAGCTGCCGACCATCTTTCCTCTTTCACGACACAAGTTTTAAGAAGGTTAAGTACTGTGAAATAGTCAAAGAGTGTATTTGTCTTCACTTTGAGTGAGCACAGATTAATTAAAACAAATATTAAGCCCTGTTTCTGACATAGGATTTGTCGAATTTCTGTTTGCTAACACTAGAACTCTCTCTCTCTGTCTCACTGACTCTTCTTCTTCCTTTTCCAGTAGCCACGTGATCGTTGTTTCTTGAGATTGAGAGTAGTGAGACCTCCAGGGTCTGAGATATCCACCATTATTTTGTTTATACACTCTTTATAGCCTGAACAATGTGTATAAAAATTAATTTGAGGACATGTGTAATTTGTGCGGAGATGTGGTCCTTTCTCCAGTTTTGATTGTTTGGTGTAATGGATGTGATATTGTGGGGTAGCAGAGAGGAAAAGCCGGGCAGCCGGGCGTCACAGCCGTCGACACAAAGACTACCCAGAGAGACGTCAACAATCTTACGACGCCCCGTCTAGGCGTCCGAGAGCCCCGCCGCTCCTGTCTCCAAAATCAACCCCTAACTAACAACCCTCTGGCGCTCTCCCCAATGCGGTGCCCTCTCGCACAACTACACTACCCTCCGCTTTATTTTCTTTTAATATTGATGCAAAATGGATCCTTATTTCCTCTGATCATAACATCACTCGTGAACGACTGTATCATTTTCCCTAAACTTTTTTTTATTGTGTTTGCTATTGTCACTAGAAGGTTGTTATGAAAGAATAAAAAATTAAGAAAGTTGCCTGAAACATTGGAAAATTTGAGGAAACTTAACCTTCTAAATTACCTAGTGCTTTTTAATATATAAACTTCTCTATTTTTGATATTTAATTTTCATTTGACATACTTAACTGTCAGTTGGTGTGATTGTCAGAATGTGCCCTGCGAACATCGTTTAAAACAGATGCATCGGACGGAGTAATGTTGGTTAAAATAGATAATTCGTTTATCAATACTCAAACGTTGGACGGAACAGCATAAGTATGTTGCGATTTGTATAGATTTCCAAAAGGCATTCGATAGGACGTCCCACAAAATGTTATGAAGCGCACCAACAGCTTATATTTTTTTCTGATTACTACGAAGAACTCATTAAGAATGTGTGGATTCGTCTGAGAAATTTGTTGGCTACCTTGAAAGACATTGGTCTCAGAATAATTGAAATAAATATTCAATACTTACCATGCATTTTTGCAAGGAGGTAAGTACATCCATCTCTTCCTAAAGCTTGCCAGTTAAAATATCTCAAATCGTTGGTAATACTACTTCCCAAAGCTCAAATCTATCTTTAATGACTATATGTATGAAGATACTAATATTACGACCGCAGAGTGTACACCATTCGAATAATAATTGGGTAATGTATAGGAAAAATATTGGTGATTTATCAAATCTTCCCTCCGACAAATAAATGAAGATATTTGAATCTGGAAGTTTTTCTGGAAGAAATAAATGATATGGTGTGTTTGCTGGAAGAAGCTCTAATCAAACACAACAATAATGTTTGTCTTATCATAAAATAGGTACATAGGTACAAGAAAAACAACACATGAAGAGCATGCATCAACGAAAAGGGACTGATTGTTGTAGAACTATGATCATTAATATAAAAACTTTTAATACTTTGCCATGATGTGCCTTATTTCTATTCACAGAAATTGCCAGTAAAAACACGTTTGACGTGTCAAAATTTCCTAGGCCTTTGTGCTCTCCTCAAGTGAAAACAAATACACTCTTTGACTCTTTCACAGTCGTTTACATAAAGTGCGTCGTGAAAGAGGAAGACGGTCGGCACCTGGATCAAACCCACACCACGTATGCCGACGACTGAAATGACATTCATATTTTTTGTGGAAACTCGATAATTAATAATAACTTCTTAATAAGGCCATTAAGGTAGACTTTTTTGTATCCATTATTAAAAACAAAAAAATAGATCCTAGTTGTGGGACATTGAATAAAATTGAATTCGAATTATTTGTACAGTCTGGCTAAAAAGAGTAGAAAATAATTGGGGGCGCTGCAGTCGTTTGTATGGCAACATTTAATAAGTACTCTACATTTATAAAGTGAAGTATTGTAACCGCCAAAATATTAAAAAAAAATACTATTCAATGTGGTATCATATGAAATGCTTTGTAGAGGTTATTCAAAAAAATTTAATAACGAACTGTACCAGCCATGGCATTAAAAATGATATGGAAAAAAAATCTACGCAAAACGAGTTAAAAAACAAGAGATAATAAGATATATAATGGGTGCTGTAATCCACAAAATGGCGTTTACAACTGCTTACTATTCTATGGCCGAATTTCTATCATATAAATGTCAAAATGTTTAAACATAACCTATAATTTATTTGTAAGTGAATATTATAGGAATATACAAAAAATATGTCGGAAAAATATCCAAATTAGTAAAAGGTACTTAAATTTTTTTTAAATGAATAGGATGTTGTATTTACCAGTTAGAATTACTGTCCATTCGTAAACATTTGTAATGTCAGACAACAACCTATGTTCAGTGTTGCCAGAGTGATGACATTTTAGTTCATCAATAATTAATTTCTACTTTTTTTAGCCAGACTATATGGTGATGAATTTATTATATTTTGACCAATGTATTTCCGAACGATGCGTCTATTTTAAACCATGTATGTTCCATCCGCATTCTGTCAATCGCACCAATTGACAATTTATGTCAAAATTTCATAATTGGAATAAAAATTATAAGGTAAAAAGTACTAATAAGGTTGTCTACGTAGAGTTTTCTTTAATTTTCTAATTTTCCATGCATTTTTCTTAAGTTTTTTCTTCTAAAAGGACATTCTCCTAACAAAAGTTTACACGACAAAAAAAGAATTTGCGAAATCGGTCCAGCCGTTTAGGCGTGATGCGATGACTACGCAAACTAGGTATACATTTTTATAATATAGAAGAAGATAAATTGTGAAATCTTTAAGTGAGCCCAGATTCATCTAAAAATAATTTGAAATTTTTTAATTAAATTAACGTTTGACAGGAACTGTCAGTTATTAGCAGAATGCCGATGGAAAATTAATGGTTTGAAACAGATGCATCGATCTAAACTACATTGGTTAAAAGGTAATAAGCTTAACATTATACAAATTCGAATTCAATATTAATTTATACTTAGGAACACAGGACAACGTCTGTCGGAAAAGCTAGTTTTCAAAAATATATGTTCCATCTTTTTTTCTCGTGAACATCACCAAAATTGAAAATCAATCAATCATCCATATCATTGTTTTTGAAAGAAAATTTTGAAATAGCGCTCGCTCAGTCTTTGACAATGGAACCTCAATAATGTTCAAACTTATAATTTAATTAATTTATGGTCGAATTTCGAGCACTGGTCGACCACTAGTATTCATGAATTCTAGAATACGAATCCTTAAGTGTTTGGTTATGATTTAGTCTGAGTATCATTATCTACCTACAGGGTTCTGAGAATCATTCTTGTTTTTTTGTTATATAATACAAAATGATTTGAAATATATTTAGATATTTGTGCTCAGCACCCCGACGCCACAAGATGCCTTTGATTTTTCATCGGCGCCCAAACACTGGCTGCCACATGAAGTGTAAACAAGCGCTCAGCAGGAAGGAGCTGACGCTTCACAGATTGCTCCAAATGAGAACACTTTGTTTATCATATTTTATTCGGGTACACGCAGACTGTGATTAGCGTCGCTTCGTTTCCATCGTAACTATCCCTTGTTGATGTCCAGTATATATATATATATATATAGTCGTATGGTTAAAAGGCGCAAGTCAAAATTATAAAAACAATTTAAAATCCCTCAGCCAATTCTTGGCGTCGGTCGTCAGCAAATTCAAATCCTCCATCGAGCCAGGAAACATATGTATTGGACAAACATTAATTATGTTACATAAGCGATCTTCTCTTGCAAAGCAATTCTTTTTAGCCTGTAGAAGAATGTTGAGCTCCCCGTAACGAAAGGGGTGCATTGAACAACATAATGAAGGGATGAAAAACGTCGAGAAGAAATAATAATGTTGACTATTTGACGTATATGCTTCTTTAAAAGTGGAACCCGAGTAAAGCCGAGCCATAAAAAGTCTCCGCCTTTGAAAAAAGAATATCTTGATTGAGTAGGTACCTAAGATTCATCTTTCATGGTTTCAGTTCAATTTTGCATTTCGAAAAACAATGTATCAAAGGCTTATTGTTCTTTCTCCATCTTTCTCGTCCATAACTTTTTGATTTGTGCTTTTCTCATCCAGTCAAAACTAGCACTCACTCCGATGGCGCTACAGCCCATATCGAGCCTTGGCCTCCGTCAACCTAGCACAAACCGCCATACCAAACTCACTTGAAAAATAATTAATATATCCGGCCTCAGAGTATACCGCACGAGGAAGACATTCCGATTGATGGTAAAAAAGTTTCAACAAGAAGGTCAGATCTTGGAACATCAGTTATTTTAAGGTCTAACCCCTGTATTCACCAAGAAAAACTGAGTGTAAGATCAGCTAAGCGAAAGATTAGCCTAATGTCTCCCTCAGCCTCCCTCAACGCTTATAGCTATTCATCAACGAAAACTTACAAAACTTAGCTGAGCCTAGACTGATCGTGTGTATATATAGATAAAACTGCCATTTATTTACGGAAGCAGTCAAAAAAGTAACTAAAATGTATATTTTTGATTATTTATATAAATACAAATGATGTTTATCTATTAAAAAAAAAATATTTAATATAATTATGATTTCTTGTTTAGTTTAATTCAATGATAAAAATATTTTTTATAAATAAAATCTCAACGCGTTCTTTTCAGACGCCATTAGCGCAGTCTTGATCCAACGCCATCTATCGATTATAGGCCAAAGCTAAATGAAGTAGATAGTACTTTCTATTGTCAAAAAGTTAAAATACTTATATGTATATAAGCATTTTAACATGGAGAAAAAAAGGCAGCAGAACTTTTTGGTTATTGATAAGTGTCGATTTGTCGAGCTGATTAATTAACATATAAAATTATTACATGCCTGCTTACAAATATTGAATAAATTACGAAAAAAACGCAAAAAATTGGAAGGAGGCGGCAACAAGTATGGCGGACGCTATAGAATAATTTTGACAGATGGACGCTTAGCGTAATGTAAGCCAGCTCTATAGCCGATTAGAATTTGAGGGAAAGGTTCACTCAAATCACGCTGAGGGAGTGTATAATATTTTGGTGAATACCAATTTTGACATTGATCGTAATTTGAGCTGATAGTACGCTCAGTTTCTCTTGGTGAATACAGGCGTAAGTGCTAGATATCCGACTCACCCTATCACTCCCCATCATCCATTTGATTTTACCCATTCTTGGTCATTGTTTGGAGTGACATCGCTCCATTTGTACGTAAGGAGTGATCATGAATGGCGAGGCTTAAGCTCAGTGTAAATAACGCAAGGAGAGGACGTCCTGTAGCGGGCCTGGTAATGAGTTTAAAATAAAAGAAAAATGTTCTTCTTAGCCGGTGCGCGCGTAGGAACAATATTACAAAAATGTTTACAATGAAACAATGTTACTGATAAATTATAAAAACATATTACATCTTATCCAGATATTATTCTTTTCCAAACAATAATTCTTCCAACGGGTGTCTGGAATAGCAAAAATAATGATAATACAAACTTGATGCGTTAATAGGAGTGTCGCCGCATTTGCATGATTTTTGATTCTTGAGGTCTTGAAAAGTACTTTGATCTTGAATTAAAAAATACTTCCTTACTTACTTTGAAATTGCAGTAAAACATAATATTATTTTGATTTTTCCACTTATGAACTGCTCGTATCTTAGAGATTACAGAACTACACAACGTTCTAAGTTTGTCTAGATACTTGTGTCCATTTTTTCAGGACTAGATCTTCAAATCAAATCTTCTTCAAATCTTTATCGCATCTCCCATCATAGGCCCCTCACGAGGCACTCGGGTTCATTAAAATATTTACAACTAGCTTATACCCGTCTTGCTTTACGTTTTTGATTCCGATTGTCAGGCTTGATCGGTAGGTAATTAAACAGGTTCTAGTCTAGCTTCCCATTGCTTAACAGACCTCTATAACTGACATAAGCACAGGAAAAGAAGAATGACACCTTTAAAATTTTTGTTTCACCGACCTCATAATATTATACGAACCTACCGACATAATTTGCAAGTTTTCATAGAGAGAGAGAGATAGCTCCGTGGTTTGAATCTTAGCTACATTCCCTAATGTGTGATAATTAATTAGGCTCTTCACCCATAGAGGGTGATTTGCGCTATCTGTCAAACTTCAAAATGGAGGAATCATTTTGCAAATTTTTTCATTAAATCTTTATTTATTGAGAATAATAAGATTTGAATAACATTTATATGTATAACAAATCAATCTACAATTATTTTATTACATTTTATTTATTTATTTATTTATTTATTTTCATACCGTAATACTAAGATTCCATTCAACGTTTACATGAGTAATTTTGTTTCCAAAAGATGGCTTACTGTCTTTTTGAGAAATTTGTATGAAGATCCTAAAAAATAGAGTTTTTTAAATAGCTCTAAATATATTAAAGTTAATGCAGCAAATTGTATTTAAGAACCTTCTCAAGCAAATTGCACCGCTCTGCGCAGATTCATATCTGACGTAGCATTTGTATTTTGAGCTTGATGTTCACATATACGATAGAAAGCACACAAACATTTCTGAATTATTATGTAGATTTAGTACATAAGATTAGATCTAAACGATATATCAATAAGTGATAACTGTATGAACAAACCACATAACTAATGACTCTTAACAATTCATCACCGATGTTCGACATTTGAATGGAACAAACCACTACGGGCTTACGACCGTCTTCTACTGTTATTTCGAAGGCTGGCTTAGTGTGATCACTTTACAACTTTCGCCATTAGGTGGTAATGATCAAATTTCCGAATATTACGAGAAATTTCAACATGTGGAAAAATCTCAAAAAGTTATTCTGTTATCCGGAGTGGAGAAGAATCCAATAAATCAAACATCGGAAGAATCTGTTCAGCCAAACTCGAATTATAAGTGTTCGCACTAATCCGACTTTCATTTATATTAGAGATATGTTTGAATGTTGAAAAATTATTTCTGAAAGCTTGAAAGAAATTCTATCAAAAAATCTGCGTACCTACCAATGTTTTGAAACTCAGTGGTTGTAAAGTAAATAAAAATGTTGTTGATATGGAATTTTTCACAGATGGCGTTATTGTCAATAAATCCGTTCCATACTAACTTTAGTAGGTATTAGGTATATTTTATATTATTTGTTATCCATTTTTCGAATTTTTAATAAATATTCTGTTACGAATGTGTAACAACTATTTACTCTAACAAGTCATTACTGATGTTCGACTTTTGAATGGAACAAACCACTACGGGCTTACGACCGTCTTCTACTGTTATTTCGAAGGCTGGCTTATGGGTTGTTTTCCTACGGATACGCCGCTACGTTTTAACAGCGGTGAATATGTCAGTTGAGAACGTTGTCAATATTGTTTCCGTAGTAACAAAAAACATTGTCATATAATTTTGAAAGACGCCGTCTTGTCAGATGACGGACTGTTCTTTAGGAACCCACTGCATTAGTGTGATCACTTTACGTTAACAACGTTCGCCATTAGGTGGAAAAAATCTCATTCAGTATAGATACAACAAGTAGAAATTTAATGATTAATGAAATATAGAGAAAAAATATATAAAAGTTGGAAATTATTGAGAACAAGAGAGCAACCAAATTTAAAGACTGCGCTGCTGTCATGTATTTCGCACCAGTATATGAATATATCAATTTTTGTTAATGTCTCTCTCTCTTTCTTTGTTCAACAAAGCCAATATTCTGTTATTCGGGGTGGAGAGGAATCCAATTTTCATCATGAAAATCTGTTGAGCCAATCTCGAGCTATAAGCGTTCGCACTAACCCGACTTTCTTGTATATTGATTTAATTCCTATGCAAGGTGGCATACATTTTTCGTATATATTTACGCATTAACTCAAATAAGTCTTGCTGAATCGATCACACACAACATTACAACATGATTCACTCATTATTCATGGCGCCAAATATAATGTAATGCGTTCCCGTAAGTATTTTAATGGCTGGTATAGTCATACAGTGAGAATGACAAAGGTTGAGGAAAATTCGGCAAACAATTTGAACGAAACGATGACGTGAACAAATAATGTAATTGCTTTAAAGATAAGTTATTATATTGTTAAATGGTTGAAATTTTAGTGAAAAATGCCCTAACCCTTTTTCACCCAAATTATTTTTTTTATTTAGAAAATATTTTTTCTGTAATTTAACCTTCTAATCTTACAGGATTACATGTTCACATAGTGCTTTGTTCAGTCTTTTATGAACATTAATTTGGACAGTGTTTTTTTAGAGAGATAAAGTTTTCCACGGTACCTATACCTATTATATTTTTTTTCAGTTTAAAGGATTTTTTGTCTAAAAAGTAAAAACTATCTGCGAAGTAAAAAGTTAGGTACTTAATCTAATCCAGTATATTATTTCATTTTTGATAAATGAAGGTAATTAATTACTTTAATGATTTTAAACTTAATATGTAGGAACATATTTAAAGTACATAATAATATTTCACGTTACCGTGTGTGGTGTAAGTGAAAACACCGATTTATGGATGATCTAACCAGTGATAATGTAGGGTTTATAAAAATCAGATTTTTTAAAAAGCAACATGGAAACATAAGTACCTATAAACATTTTTTTTTATTTTAGAAAGGGCGTAAAAATGAAGTTAAGTGTTTATTTTTACATACATAAAATGTTGGAATATTTCACATTATTTCAGTGATTATTTCTTCGAAGTATATAAGTACATCAACACCATATTATGTCTGGAATAGGTCTCTTGTAATAAGTATTTACTAGTGGTCGATCAGTGCCCAAAAGTCGACCAATAGGGCTATTCTCGTAATCAATCGCTTTTAAAAATCACTTAACGATAAGATTAAGACACTATCGCAAGCAGTCGTATTCACAAAACTATCGGAATCTAATGTTAATCCTATCTTGAACTGGATCATTTTCATACTGATATTTCAAACATAACGAATTTTTAAGATATCTTGTTTTGTGAATACCAATCTGCCATTTTATGATTGTCAATCAAGATAAGAGCGTATTAAGACCGCTACGAGAATAAGGGCACATAACTAAATTAGATTATAAGCTTGAACATCAGACTGAGCGAGTAGGTACTATTTTACAATTTTCTTTCCAAAACAATGACATGTACCTATACATCAAATCTTAAATGTTGATATTAGGTACATATATGTACAAAGATTTTTCTATTATTATTAAAAATAACAACTATTCTCAAATTGACGCAATGAGTTTGAATATCCCGCTATTTTCTGCTCCACCTTCCATTTGAATGAACCGCCTTCAAAAATCTTTCTGCGCCCATTATGAGACACTTTTCATTTCACATTTGTTTCTATGAAGTTGATTATCTTTGGAAGTAGTCTGCGGAAATGTGTGATGTGTGTGTGAGTTTCAAATGCATAGCATTACAGTAGTGTTTGTAATGTTTTTTTTAATTGATTTAATCTATTGTTTATGCATAATTAAAAAATATATTAGCTTTCGCTACCCCTTCTCTATATAAACTATAAATGTGCGAAATTTCATACTCCTCCGTCCGTGCAATTTTCGTAAAAATGGTCAAAAAGTTTTTCAAACACATATTAATATAGATATCAAATTATTACAGGGTTATTTTGTCGTATGAAATGCCAAAAAGGAGAAAAAAAAATGTCGTTTGCGCCAGCCCTACCATCAGACTAATAACAATCATTATAATACATACCTACCTCAAATGATTCACGAAAATTTTTACCGGGAAAAACTTAAAATATTTAATACACTTAAATGCAACAGTAACCATTCATCTGAAATAACAGGACATTATTTTGTTTTAAATTGTTTTCAAATGCTTCATCCGACATAATTTCTTTTTTCCTGAAACGAAGAGATGCCAAAATAGATGTTGTTTGATAATGATGTCATACTGCGCTTCGAAGAACGCATAATGAGTGAAAAAAGTATTTTTAAAGTGTATCTAATCTAAACAAACCGCACTATCGGAAAGAATAAATTAACACTTTTCTATGCAATGGTGTCAGTATAGCCAGCGGAACTTATTACCTGAGGCATTTTTTTCCAGTCAACCGGTCCCGCCTAATCCCGGGTAGAAACTTCAAGTGAAAAAAACACTGAAAAACTCTGGCACGAACGGAAGTAGAACCCGCTGGGACCTCTTGATAAGAAGAAGGTACACGTCTGTACCACTAAGCTACTGAGGTCGATATTTGACGTGTACCTAATAATCACCCTTTTCTTAGGAATTAATGACTCTTGTCTATGACTGTCATCCGCAACGAACAAGCAGATAGGCTAGCGAAAAGAGGTGCAGCAGCACACCTAGTTGGACCAGAACCTTTTTACGGTCTAAGTAACAGATTCTTCCAAGAAGAGATAAGAAGGAAGGGAAGGGAAGAAAGAGAAGAAAAGTGGACTTGGGCAATCCAAAGATCTTCTTGGTGGTTTTAACTCCAGAAGAACCAACACATGTTTGAAATAGGTCTTTAAACCCTAACAGTTTTCTTAATGGATCACTGTAGACTTAGGGAGCTCGAAGATGATGGAACCTGTAGATTCTGCGAAGGTGTTGAAACGCCTCACCACCTCCTTACACACTGCGATGCAGTAGTTTAAATGCGAGAACAAGAAGTTTTGGTAACCATAGGATAGAGGAGACCTTGGATTCCTTCCTAATGCTGGACTTCCTGAACCGTCTGGGATTAGTGGGGAAGCTCTAATTGCGAAACACCATGAGCAAGTAGGGGAAGCACAATAGATCATTACAGGTCGGAGCGCAAATCATCCCCTACAAAATGACTGTCATCCGACAGGTTTTCTTGCTAGCCTATGTGTTATTTATGTAAATGTTTTGATTTGCGTATTGTCGTAAATCCTTGTATAGAAAAACGACTGCGAAGTGTCGTTGCCACCTGATTTGGTCTTGTTGCCCAATTCTATAATGCCAATGTGTCATTGGTTGGCATAATTCAAAGATTAGCATAATTAATATGGCGCCTATTCTCATTAGAATAATGCGCTTGCTAAATAAGAAGTCCGCTATAATAATAATAAATTATCACATTAAAATATTCATATTTCGATGATGGAGTGTTTAATTATAAAAGCAGGCTAGCGACATCATGTTCGGATAGACAATCAAATGATATGGATTAGTTTATTAAGTTTTAATTAGTATCAAATTAAGACAAAGAAATCTCCATGTCCAAAATCAGGAAAAAACTCTTAGCTGGAGTGTGTTTCCGGCAAAAAGAAGCGCAGACTTTCAATGGGTAATAAAATAACTAATGACTCTAATAATAATTCATCACCGATGTTCGACTTTTGAATGGAACAAACCACTACGGGCTTACTAACGTACTGTTATTTCGAAGGCTGGCTTAGTGTGATCACTTTACGTTAACAACGTTCGCCATTAGGTGGTAATGTTTAAGTCTCCGAAATTCCTAATCATGAGAATTCTCGACATATTCAACATTTGATTGATTTGACATGTTCAACATAATGATTCTGATTGCTTAGTTTTTATCTGATTTGACTTCTTGACTTTTACTAATTATTATTGTATGTATTTTATCTAATTTGACTTCATTGTGCATCAACAAAGCCAGTAGACAATAAAGATGATACATTAACAAAAAATGGATATATTCATATCCTGGCGCCAAATACATGACAGCAGTCGCAGTCTTTAAATTTGTTTGCTCTCTTGTTCTCAATAATTTCCAACTTTTATCTATATATTTCATTAATTATTAAATTTCTAGTCAAGAAGTCAAATCAGATAACAGATCGAAATAACAGTAGAAGACGGTCGTAAGCCCGTAGTGGCGTGTTCCATTTAAAATTCGAACATCAGTAATTAATTGTTAGAGTCATTAGTTGTTATTTTTTCTTTAATAATTATGTATTTGTCCATATTATATTTATTTTATGATAATAATTACCTATGTATTTTTGTCCATATAGAATTGCCAAGCTTATTATGGCCCTGTCCTAGGTGGTCGGATGATCGCATGAACGCATAAACAAATTTGTGATCGCACGATGAAAAATTGTGTGTCCTAACTGCTATCGCATGATCGCGCCTCCAGTTTCCTTGACAACGCAAACAAATAAATAAATATGAATGTTAGTAAGTAAGAGCTTTTGGAAAGTAGGTGTCGTATTAATTATCGATACAGCAGAGCAATACAAGCGACGCGCAATCATATTATCAAACAAGGAACCGATCGGACGATCGAATTTACGTCTGTCCGTCTGCCCAGTTAGGAAGACACGTTCATACAATGTTATAATATGTTTGAACAGGGCGTCCGTGTTCGTGCGATCATGCGACCAGCTAGAACAGCGCCTATTTTTCAATAAAATATCTAGAAAAGTGTTATTTTAAAGTTCTTTTTATATTGTAATTATCTTCTAGTCAACCGGTCCCATACGATCCGATTCAAGATGTCAATCTCGGGTAGAAACTTGAAAAGAAAATCTAATCCGACCATATATTATAATGTCTTTACAAAATAATTAGTTTCGAATGAATGTATAGAACTCATTATCATTGAATGCGTCCATTGAAATATTGTGGCGGCTATTGATAAAATTCCTCAAGCAGCGCATGCAAGGGGCAAGGCATGCGCTATGGACATAGACACAGCTTGCTTGTACCAGATCGGAATGACAGCTGATGAAGTAGTTCTTTCAGTAATATTCTCTATGTCTACGCAGTAAAGAGTTTGATTTATGAACGATACAATAATAATATCTAACAGCGTTACAGAAATATCAGTCTCTAATGTCATAGCCAAGAAGCCGTAGTCTATGACAATATGTCTCTTTATAAAAATAAAATGTCACCTATCTACTTCTTAACCTTTTTTTTTTTTAATTATCTGTGCTCACTCGAAGTGAACACAAATACACTCTTGACATCTTTCACAGTAAGCAAATGCTTGGGTCGTGAAAGCGGAAAATGGTCGACACGGCCGGGATTCGAACCCACGACCTCCTCACGAAACAGTGCGAAAGCCGGCGTCGTAACCGCTGGTCTATCAACCACCTCAATATAGACCATTAACGGCCACGTGGATTTTGACGTATGAGTGTGTTTATCGGGTCACGGATAGAGTGAATCAACAAAAATTTTACTAGTCAATTAGAGTATGAGACGTAATGATCTGTTTGTACATGTTTTGTACACGAATTTAATAGACTGATCGTTTGTAAGTAGTACTTACACATACACAGAGATCCATATTTTTTTCGAGATTACTAATTAATTGGGAACGTATTGTGCCGGTGTTTAGAGATCCATATTCTAATATTAGGATATTTTATTGCTGTAAAATATAACAAAATTTTGCATTGAATAATACTACAAAATACACATTACACTAATTAAGTCAAAATTTTAGAATAAAAGCAATGATATATTCACAATATTTTACTTCTTATTTAAGCTAACACTTCATATCATTGCGAAACATAATATATAATTAGAAACCAAAAAAAATCACATAAATTTTAATTCTGATTGACGATAATTAATACGAACAATACAATATTTATGTAAAAAAAAAAAATAACAACTAATGACTCTAACAATTCATTACTAATGTTCGATTTTTAAATGGAACAAACCACTACGGGCTTACGACCGTCTTCTACTGTTATTTCGAAGGCTGGCTTAGTGTGATCACTTTACGTTAACAACGTTCGCCATTAGGTGGTAATGTTTGTCTCCGAAACTCTTAATCATGAGAATTCTCAACATGTTCAACATGTCGAAAAATCTCATGTATGCAACAAGTAGAAATTAAATGATAAATGAAAAATAGAGATAAAAGTTGGAAATTATTGAGAACAAGAGAGCAACCAAATTTAAAGACTGCGACTGCTGTCATGTATTTGGCGCCAGGATATGACTATATCCGTTTTTGTTAATGTCTCATATTTATTGCCTATTGGCTTTGTTGGTGCACAACGTTCTAATTATGTTTAGATTCTTGTGACCTTTTCAGGACTAGATCTTAAAGAAAAAATAACAACTAATGACTCTAACAATTCATTACTAATGTTCGATTTTTAAATGGAACAAACCACTACGGGCTTACGACCGTCTTCTACTGTTATTTCGAAGGCTGGCTTAGTGTGATCACTTTACGTTAACAACGTTCGCCATTAGGTGGTAATGTTTGTCTCCGAAACTCTTAATCATGAGAATTCTCAACATGTTCAACATGTCGAAAAATCTCATGTATGCAACAAGTAGAAATTAAATGACAATATTTATGTATTTTACAAGAAAAAGAATATATTGTTGTGTTTTATTGCTGGAAAGTATCACAAAACTGACCAAAGTGAGTCGGATAACTGATTCGGATCTCTATTGATTCGCGTAGTTCGGGTCGACATGCAAAGTGATTTGTTACCCATCACTATGGTTTATGCATGTGTGGTGTGTGTGTGCCACCATGGCCGCCATTGTGCCGCCCGGTAAACATCAGATGACCTCATCCTTTAATGGTCTATAATATTAAAAGAAAGTCGGGTAAATGCGAATATTTATAACTCGAGATTGGCTGAAAAAAAAATTAAAATCATTTTTGGTTTATTGGATTCTTCTCCGCTCCGGATAACATAATGTTAATTAATAATTTGATAAATGGATAGCAAATAATATAAAATATAATATTAAAGTTAGTATGGAACGGATTTACTGACAACATCGCCATCTGTGAAAAATTCCATAAGAACACAACTTTTATTTACCATTGACATCAAAAATATTGTCACGTAGATTTTTATATGGATTTTTTTCTAATTTGCATTTTCTAAGCGCATTTTTTTATAAATTAAAGCGCAAAAAAAATAATTGAATTGTCTTTTGACACAAACTGCCAATGGTTTAATAGTTGGTGCGATTGACAGAATTCGGAGAGAAAATAAATTGTAGTTTAAAATTGTTGCATCGCTCGGAATTGCATTGGTTAAAAGTTAAAAGTAATTTTTAGCATTCTTTTAGATCCTTATCTAGGTATTCAATATTCATAGTTAGATCACAGGACAACGTCTGTCGGGAAAGCTAGTTTATCATAATTTATAATTTGAAATAAGTACATTATTTGGTCATTCTAAGTTTCTTTATAAATGTTTACATCATTTTATTACATTCCGTTTCGCCTACCAAGCTGTCAATAATATCGGTTAATGAAGCTTAACTTGTATCCTTTGAAAGGATAATAATATAGAATTATTTCGTCTAGGTATTTAGTTAAAAATCTATGGACAAACTACAGCACTTCCATGGCTAGGCAGGTACATAGGTACACCTATTGACAAAATGCACGGTGAAGAAAACGTGAGAAATAAATAATTGATTTGACCGATTATTGATATTATAATTATTATTCTGATTGTGAAACTGTTAATAAAATATTGGGAAGTAAGTCAGTGTGTCTCATTTATTTTATTTATCTATGCATCTTGTAAGCACGTTTATAGAAATTCGACATCGATACATGCACTCGGACTACGATTTGGGAAAGATACGGCAAAGGCAATACAAAATATCAAAAAATGCTAAATTATTATTATGGACTTTGAATCGGTGTGATTAGAGTAGGTATATTTTTTTGGTGAAATTGCTTGATAATAAGACCCTTACTAATTTGGATGCAGAATAATTATAATGAATTCCATGTCAGCATGCAACTATTGGAATAAGGTGGTATAACTATGTTATATTGGAGGCTGTTGGTATAACTAAGTATAAGCTCCTTTGTTTTTTCGCATGAGGTCAAAGAGGGAGTATGAAAAATCACAAAGAAGAAGGAGTGAATATCAATGTTAGATGTAAGAACACACCTGATGTTATAGTAATAACTTCCTCTTGCTCATATTCCTGTCCCTTACCCTTGGCCTTCATTCGAATTCTCTGACAGAACCTGCATATAATGCTTGCTTGAGTTTTTCGGTTGATTGTAACCTACTTTCTGTTAATGTTTGCGTATATTTTACTCGTGTTTTATGTAGTCTTTACAATTTGTGGGATTACTTTTGTATCATCACTGTCTATTTATATATGTCTTACAAAAAAAATAAAATCAATATATCAAGTCTTTATTTTTTACAGAATGTTTTTCCGATATTTTAAGCGAATATTTGGGTATCGGCTAGTGTACGATAAAGCAAGGTATCGAAAATCCGCGACTGTTTATACATATTTTACTCGTTCATCATGGGGATTTGGGGACATTTTTTTACTAAAACAATATAGCACCCGATCTAACGCGAACAATTGCTTGTGTGAAACGGCATTAACTCTATTTATAACATTTTATTGTTAAAAAAATAGGTGTGCCAGATTTTGGAGGAAAGGGGATAACTCCGAACTATCTAATATCACATGGCGGAGGTGTGAGCGTACTAATTAAAAAAAAAGAACATCACGTGATTACCTACCTAGATGAAAATCCTTTAGTTTATACCATGATGCAAAACAAAGCTCGAAATTAATAACCTACAATATTTAATTTTTTATTTATTTTCCAACTTTTACATAGATATTTTTGGTGAGTAGTAACATATTTGGAATTTATAACCCACTAGACGACAGCCTGTGTTGAGTTGATACTAATTTGTACTTATTGCGGCACTGTACTGTGAACAATATGGATTTTCTTGAAACTGATTTGTGCATCGTTTTATAAGAATTGATCTCAAGATCGCTTCACGATATGCAATATACGGGGTTCGAGTGTATTTTAATATCGCTAAAATAACATTCCGAATAGTCTGTTCCCACAGCACATACCTACTAATTAATTGTGAACAAGAAAGCTGGGTATGCAGGTACTTACCTACCTACCAAGTGTTTAAATTATTAATTATTTTCTATGGTCGGTTTGACAGTTTCACACACGCTAACAGTACATCCAGATTCTTCACGCGGACTGGCAAGTTGGTCCATCCATACCAACCTACAAGTCGAGATCACACGCAGACTCGAATCTCATGAACTATATTATAGATTAATGTAAATATATCAATAATAATTTATTGAAACATTTTGAACTTTTTATTTTATTTAGATCCATTCTATCAATTACTTTACTCTAACGATCTCAGAAAAAATGCCAATAAATATCAAAACTAATTCGTTGTCAACAGAACTTTCCCCAATCCAACGTGTCATTTGACCCTTTCCAAAGGTTTTCTTGACGGGTGGGTTAGTAAGTAACGGATAGATTTAGCATATTGGGCAAAAGGCGGTACCACTGTCGTATGGCAGCTGGTACATCTTACCCAAAGCGGGCAGCATCTCTTCTTCATCTTCAGTCTTGGCTACAGCACCACCGGCCAGTCCATCGTTGATGTTTTGGAAGCTTCCTGTAGACTTTTTGTAGTTATAATTATCACATTTTTTTTTTAATATTCGCCTATATTATGTTACTTACATAAATTACCACTAAAACTTGAAACTTTAAATCCATGTTTCTTTAAACTGAGCTTAAAGAAATTGACAGCCCTGGCTTTTTGCGTTGACTTTCGAGATTGCTTTGCAAAAACTTTGTCACCCACTGCTTAGTACTTACTTACTTAACGAATCCGATCACCCATCTACTAGACTGGACCACTCCACTCCAATACTCGGCAACTGCAACAGCATTGTCGTTACTCATGATAATGTCCTGCATATCACACCTCACAGGCGTATCTCGACAAGTGAGGAGGTGTTCGTTACTTAGAGTCTCACCGCAGTTACAGGAGACATCCTCTTCCACACTTAAACCCCAGTGTGCATGTTTTTCTTGCATCTAGTGACACCCACTCGTAATCTGTTGAGTGTCTTCCAGATTGGATAAGGTAGTTGGTGTCTCGGTCCTAAGCTTTCCGACAGTTCTATCTGGCTTCCATTATATTGTGTGTGCCAGAGATCTTTCCTCACCTTGTCCGGTGGTGGTTTTAGGGGAGATGTAGTTCTCAGGAAGCTTTTCCTTGGATTAAGCCTTGCTGTCGGTGGCTTGTCGCCAAACAGAGGTCTTGGGTTCGCCTCGTGTTTTTGCCTCTCATAATCCGCTGCAACCTTCCTCCTGATGTTCGGAGGAGCAATGCCTGTAATTGGGTAAATTTCTCTGCTGCTAAGTAGGTAATATTTTACTCAAATTGCCACCTAGATTGTAATGATAGTTGGCCTAGGAGAGTGTTTTCATTGGGAAACCGAATATATACCTTCTGAGTTTTGTTCCTTCGAAGCAGAACCATGGGACTTGGTTGGTGGTGAAGTAGGAGGTCATTTAGTTGGTGGAGGGCTCTTATTGCCTCGCTATGCCCAGCATTCCTTTAGTTTGAATCAGTATATCTTGGGCCACTTAAGCAGTTCGTAGAGACACGCAGAGAAATATTGTGCGTTCATTACCTCTATAAGCTGTCGCTTCTCCAAGTAAATATACCCACAGCTCAACAAATTGAAGAGTCGTTTTTTTTACATTTTAACATATTTAGGCAAGTAAACACGACATGAGTGATTAAAATTGCCACATACAAAAAAAATAATGAATGAACCAACAATTTAATTCCTTTTTTAAAACTAATAAGGTTCGATTTTTAAATAGTAAATTTAAATTTGTACAAACGATTGTAGTCCTACAACCGTCTGCTGTATCTGTCACGAAGGCTGACTTTGGGGTGCACCAGACGTTTTTGAATTATATTATTCCCATTTCCCACCAGTTGGTGATAGTGCATTTTCTAGCTATAGGTATTTTTTTGTTACATACACTTCAAACTCTTATATTTTATAATATTATGCATTCTTCTGCTCAAGGAACTACCTTTACTCTTTATTTTTATTGTACAGTTCACTTTAAATTTTGAGGTTAGGTTTGCTGATTGTTTTGTTTTATTTTAGGTTGTGTCCATGATTCCAAAGTGGAGCGATATTTTGCATGCGTGCATACAAGATAATTCCTCATTCATTTCGCCGATACGATCTGAAAATCTCTGATGCATCGCCCACATGGTCTCTGAAGCATGGAGACGAGTCAATCTCGCATGACGGAGCCACTTCGACTGTCCAACTACTGCTGATGAAGATGTTATCTTTGGACGAAACGTCCAGACTCATAGGAAAGTAATACGATCATTAAATCAAAACAATATGATATGCGCTGATGGACGAAGCGGAAAATGACAGATGTAGTTTCAGAAACCGTCACCCTGGCGCTAGAAGTATATTTTCAAAATGTCAACCGAGAGTGACCAGAATAAAATAAAAACACGAGAAATAATATTATATCGTGTAGGAAATGTGTTGGGATCACTGAATAATATTTACCTACTATCTACTTCCTAGATGCGTCATTCGGAACAAAAATGTCAAAAAATTATGTCATATTTTGGTTCATGAGGTACGAATTATACAGGGTGGAGAATAATGGAGTCCCTTGTTTCAAAGACTCACTGTAGAGGGCGCAGGTGGATAAGCGGAGTGGGTGTAGTTGCGTTAGGTGGGGGAATCGATGCCACTTTCTTTTCAAGTAGGAGTGTCATGGGACCGGTGAGCATCAAGGCTTTGTCGTAGAAACGTTCCTTAAAAACTAACTCTATCATTGTTTTTAACGATCGTTTCTACAATAAAGCACCGATGCTCACCGGACCACTGCGTGGCGACTACTGAAATGAAAATTGCGTTATTCCCCCACCTAACGCCACTAGTCTCACTCAGCTAATCCACCTGCGTGCTCTACAGTGAGTGTTTGAAACTAGGGAGTCCATTATGCCTCACCCTGTACTTTACTTGGCAATATACCTTTTTTCGCGAAAATAATAATTTCGCCAAAAAAAGATTTTTCCTCGCTTCCTCTTGTTACAACGATCATACGTTTAGTATTGATCGGTTGATCCATTGATATATAATTAATTAAAATATTTTTTGTTTCAATTGTATAACGGGATTTCCACAAATTTAGGTACCTTCTCAACATCAGATGATCACTAATAATTGACACAAATCTAGCTCAGTGCTCTTTTCAAGTAAGTACCGCAGACTCGTAACTTGTAATTTACCATTTGACTTATCAAATTGTCAATCGACAGCTTAAATGCGCGCTGCTAATTTTGTCACGAGACAGGGGGTTATGTCGATGTCCCAGATTCCACAAGACCAATTTGCTGATTTTGTAAACTCTTTATGCGTACATATATGCAGTGCATCTTCGAGGGTTATGCAGTTGGAAAATGCTTTGTCAACTGGAATCCTTAACTTGTTCTATGTTCAACAGGGTTCTTCATGTTAGTTTTGAAGGATGTCAGCCTTTTGCTCTACTGTTCAGGATCTGATGAATTCATCAGCTTCTGTTAAGCTTTTTCAATAAGCAAGTAAAGCTGATTTATCAAAACCCTCATATCAATTTTAAAAAATTACTTAAGCTTCCATGTCCACGTTTCACATCCATACATCATCGATGGTGACAGTAGGGCTATTCTCGTAATCAATCGCTTTTAAAAATCACTTAACGATTAGATTAAGACACGATCGCAAGCAGTCGTATTCACAAAACTATCGAAATCTAATGTTAATCCTATATCTTAAACTGGATCATTTTCATACTGATATTTCAAACATAACGAATTTTTAAGATATCTACTAGATATCTTGTTTTGTGAATACCAATCCGCCATTTCATGATTGTCAATCAAGATAAGAGCGTATTAAGACCGGTACGAGAATAAGGGCACAGGACTGCGTTATGCACTAGTTTCTTTGCATGTAGTGAGACGTTGTTGTTTCTCATAATAGGTCTTAATGCACTGTCCACCCTGCTACCAGCCACTTTCCTACGTTTGATTTCTTTTTCACACTTTCCATTCCTGCTAAACATGCTTCCTAAATACACATACTCATTCACTTGCTCAATACATCCATTTTCTACGGTTATTTTACAATTCCTTCTTGTTTCATCCCTTGCTTTATACAACGATCAATTTATACCTGTGATATTTTATATTTAGAATTTCAAAGAATATGTAACAACGAATGACTCTAACAATTCATTACTGATGTTCCATTTTTAAATGTAACAAACCAGTACGGGCTTACGATCGTCTTCTACTGTTATTTCCAAGGCTGGCTTAGTATATAATGTTTAAGTCCCCGAATCTCCTAATCATGAGAATTCTCAACATGTCGAAAAATCTCATGTATGCAACTAGAAGACATTTAATAATATTAATGAAATATAGAGATAAAAGTTGGAAATTATTGAGAACAGAAGACTGCGACTGCTGTCATGTATTTGGTGCCAGGATATGACTATACCCACTTTTGTTACTGTCTCATCTTTATTGCCTATTGGCTTTGTTGGTGCACAACGTTCAAATTATGTCTAGATTCTTGTGACCATTTTTCAGGACTAAACTTTTTTCAGGTCGCAAGCCGGTAGTGGTGTGTTTCATTTAAAAATAGAACATCAGTAATGAATTGTTAGAGTCATTAATTGTTACATATAATAATAATAAAAAAAAATTAGAATTATTTATTTATATTCGAATAGCGTTCCATCTCTTTTTATTGTAAGCAAGCCACCAATTGCAAATATTTCCAAGATAACCGAGGAACTACCAATACATTTTGTAGCCAAATGTTTCAGCTATGTCATGGCCCGTATATGAGCCACATTACCTATATAGATGCACACATGAATAAAACAATTAATCTTAAATTCATTTTCATTACACGAACATTAAGTACATCTCCGTTAGTTGGCACGCGTCGCTTTGATTGTCGTCTGCCAACAATTTAGCCAACTTACAAATAAGTAATCAAAGAAACAAAGCACATTGTTTCTCAGAAAGCGAGATGACAAAATCGAATTCATTCATTTAACTAGGTATATCGAAGGATTTTGCTAATCTGCTTTGATCCGATTTTAATAAAATGTCGAATAAAACCCGTGTTTTTTTTTTTCAATTAGATTTTTAATTTAAAACCTCGATTAATACTAAAAATATTTGATGTCTGTGAGATACGCATGGACGACGGACACCAAAAATCCTAAACTGGAGACCCTAGGACGAAAGAAAAGGAGTGGGCCATCTTTCGAAAGATGTGACGATGACATTATCTTTCGCAAGTAGAAGTCGGCAAAGAAAAGCCCAAGCTTTAACGGAGTGGAAGATGATGCAAAAGGCCTATATCCAGCAGTGGAGAGATGGCTGAGGAAGATGAAAAGATAGGCATTCTTCAATATTGGTATAAGTCCTAGAACATGACAAAAAGCCTTTGCTTTCATAACTACGTGCTTCCGAAGAATTGTTTTAGCTCACTCAAAATGAACATTGACTCTTTCATAGTAAGCTACTTAAAGCTTGTGTCGTGAATGAGGAAGATGGTCGGCACATGGGATCGAACTCACAATCCCAATTAAGGGAATAAGCTAATTGAAAAGGATAATTAAAGGATAAATAAGGCCTAGCGGCTCAGTAGCCGACATTCGTTCTTAAGATCGTGGGTTCGATCTTCTGTGCCGACCATTTCTTCTACTTTCTCAACACAGGTTTTGCGTTCTGTGAAAGATGTCATTAGTGTATTTCTTTACAATTTGAGTTAACTAGATTCATTTTTTACAACAAAAAATAACACCGATGAAGATGATGTAAGGGTAATGGAAAAGAGATTGAGATGGCTGGGACATGTATTCAGGATGCCAAATTGTAGTTGTTTGTTGGAGGAGAGTACTGTTCTTCCTCCTATCAGAGTCCTGAAGACTAGGCTAGTCCTCATATACAATGTTCCATTTCTTCGTGGAGAATTTTTACATGGCATGGGAGATAGGATAGTGATTTTATGCTAGTTCGAGTGCAGCTATATGATTAACTAGCCGATTTATAGATCCCTTTTCGTTACTTCTTCATTGTTACTCTCTACATGCCCGAACCACCTTAATTTATTCACTTTCATTCGAATCACTACGCTAACATCCACTCCACATTCCTTTCTAATATTATCATTCCTCACCTTATCAATCAGTAGCTTTCCGCATATCCTACGCAGTGATCTCCTTTCCACGGCATTTATTCCATCTTCCAGATTTTTCGTCCATGTCCAAGTTTCACATCGTGGATGGTGAAACTTCAACATGAACTAAAAAGTTTAATTTATGTATTTAGTTTTAAAAAGCGTTATAATTGTTACTGTTAGATTTTAAAACCGTTATAACGGAATTAAGATTAATTAATTCACAGTTTGACAAACCTGTACCCTCTGAAAATAGCACAAAAATCTCTGTTGAGGGTAATGTGTAGGAAGCCATATAGATATTCATCTGAGTAACTTTTTAAAGAGATCAATGTCAGCCAACTGTATATCAGAAAAATTGTCCAACACTTACACAAAAATCCTGCCCCATACATTCCAATGCCCCCACATCAACTCAAAGCAGACGGACGAAATAGACATTTATACTCCAACCACCAAAATTAAGAACCACATATGCACAAACACATTTTAATATGTACCTGGCTCCTCGAATCTATAACAGGATAATTCCAGAAATAATTCCAAGTTCCAACGAACAAAAACCTATACCAAAGTATATTGGACGTCTTGTCACTGGATGGCTCCTACAAAAGGGCAGAGAGGAGTCAGATAACGAACTAATGTTTGTGTTAAGATAAAACGCGCAAACCCACTTATTCATCGTCTACCTCACCTCACAGCCTGCATCCACCTAGTTAACCAATAGCCTATGTCCTATTTAACTTATATTCCGCGAAACGCATGAAACAGAATAAAATTGATTTATAGTATTGCCTCAGAAAAGACCTGCGTCTAGTGAGGCAATAAATTCCATTATATGTAATGTTTTTGTAATTGAAATGTATATTATATTGTTGGAATAATATAAGTTTATGATTGGAGTAGACGATATTCGCATTTCGAATCACCCCAACACTCGGATGAAATTAATGTGATTTGGATCTCAGAGTTACATAAGTTTAGTGACATAGCGCCAAGTGCCCTAGTGAGCGGCAGATAATGGCGCCACTAGCATGAGCCAACTGCCAAATCTTCTGCATGCCAGCCCCCATTCTGAATCTACACAACACTATCGGTTATTAAACAGAAAGCAATAACATACTCACTTTGTTCAATCATCTTCTCAAAATCTTTTTACACAGTAAATCCTCTCTTATTGACTTTAAACATTATTATTTAAAGTCTTGATCGGTGTACCGTTTCTGAAACATTCCTAACTACTTTCGGCAATTCAGTATTAGTTACCTAGATATAAATTCACAGACTCATACGGAGCTGTCAAACGCTAAAAAAGATGGCCGCCATTTTAAAATTCGTAGTCGTAGACCCTTATGGAGTTTGCTGGAAATTTATGGAATCCCACCTAAGATAATCGGACTTATTAAAGCAACAGTCAATCCGAGGGTACGACTGGCAGCCACGACTACTGAAAAGTTTCCTGTCACAACGGGAGTCCGTCAGGGCTGTGTGCTGGGACCTTTCCTTTTTGTAGTCCTTATGGATTTTGTGCTGAGAATATCCACAATGAATAGCAGGGGAATTCAGATCCAATCGAGCACCCGACTCTGCGATCTGGAATACGCTGACGACGCAGTCCTGTTAGAGACAAGCGTGGCAAACCTCTGCACTAGAATGTCTTCAGGAGCAATCAGCTGCTGCGGGTCTGAACATTAACATCTCAAAAACCGTGTGCATGAAAAACAAAAATATCTTGGTGTCTACATTGAAAAATATGGTACCATGAATAGGGAGCACTCCCTCTCTGGGTACTTCTTAATATACTTCGGCCGTGAAGTATATTAAGTAGTACCCAGGAGGTCTGTTAAGTACTTTGTATTTGGTTTATAACAGGAATATTTCCGAATTATTATAAAGTCAAAAATGGCTTAGGTCACGCTACAAACTAACCTGGTTGGCTAGACGATCGAGTCGTGTGTGTAATAACCAAAATGCTGTCGCCGCAAGGGGTTGGTGGTTAAACCCTCATGTTAGGAGATACAGTATAGGTAGTGTCTATTAACCATCACCTCCTGCCCTGCATTACATCATCAGCCCCCTCATGAGGCCCCATTAATATTTGGAGGCGCCATGAAGGGCGCGTCTCCATGTCGCGACCCTGTTTCCTATTGTTTTTATGCCACCTACCATTTTATATGTCGCCAATACAAACCAACGGAGTTGGTCTCAATCAGGGATGGCGAACCTATGACACGCGAAACGTTTCTTGAATGACACTGAAAAGTATAAAACGTTCCGGATATACACGGTGTAACTTTGGTAGTGGATAAACCGAAGCAGGGAGGTAGAGGACCTCAATATATATCGATTTGACCCCCAAGTATGTTCAGCGATATTGGGTGGTTCAAAAGTTATTTACCTTTTTTGAAATTTGAATAAAAACCGGATTTCTGACTAAACTACGTAACTGTGGCTAAACTATTTAGATTACGATCATGATTTTTTTTTCTTGAAATAGTCCGATAGTGACCCTTATGCAAGGTATTATTGCTATGAGTCAGCATCCGACAGCTTTTGTTAAAAAATTATTTCAAGAAATTTTTTCCAAGCAAAATTTTCTAAAATCTTTCAAAGGCTCTAGACAAAAAATTTCAGGGAACATTTTTTTCTACAAACTATCTTAAAAACTTCTAATATTCATGGAGATCATCCCTGCAAATTTCATTTGGCTGGTATAATGGGATCATGCTAAAACGCTCTCATAACTTGTGCAAGTATCAATATTCAACATTTTTTCATTAACACACAGCCTTGTTATATGGGTGGTAAAATCCAGTTTATAAAATTATTTGTGGTACCTAAATGCATAATTTGATGTCATATTTAAATGAAATAAATTATTTATTGAAATAAAGATAAAAAATATTGTTATACACTCTTAAAGCTATAATTAAAATTATTGTAGTAGGTACTAAAGAAAAAAAAGATGGTTCTATTGTTTAGCCTGAAACCAATATTTCCCGTTAGGCATTGTTCAATAATATTACGACTTATTTCTACAAACTGCTGTTTCGAAGGCTGGTTTGGTACGATTATTAAATGCTGACATTTATCGAATTCGTTGAGTCCTCGAAGCTTCAATCACCAATCAATAATCGGATTTCTATTTTTTTTTCTCTGACTGGTTATATCAAAAAAAAAACCAGATAAATAGTGTTTACAAAATACGATAAAATAAACTTATTAACATCTTAAGTAATTTATGACGACAATGTTTAAGATTTTATCAAATTTCCCCTCTTGAAAATACAATAATTTTAAATATTAAAATTCTGTGATTCAATCGTTGACGATACCTACAAATAAGAAGAAAATATTGCAGATAATGGATGTGTAAAAGTTATTTGGATGGACTGCTATAGGCTCTGATTATTTCTTATATTAATAACTAGCTGACCCATCAAACTTCGTCCCGCCTTAAAGTCAATAAACTATTGCTGGGTAACATAATATAGCTAACATACATGACTACTCATTGTGAAAAAATCAAAAGTTATACGGTTAAAATATTATGAATCAGTTATTTCAAAAGCATCAAAACTCACCCATTTATATATTAGATATCTATATTGAATTTTCATCATCTGACTTATAAAAAAAGTATTAACAGACTTTTTTATAAGTCAGATAGCCATCTGTGGAAACTTAGGGAGAACATTGATCTATAGAATCTTTCTACCAAAATATCAATCTACCATACATCTTCCTATTTCCCCAACAGATGGCGATGACCTACTTTAATATTATATTTTATATATTTTTTTCCATTTATTCAGCTTTTTATTAGTTATTCTGTTATCCGGAGCGGAGGAGAATCCAATAAATCAAACATCGGAAGAATTTGTTCAGCCGATCTCGAGTTATAAGTGTTCGCACTAACCCGACTTTAATTTATATTAGAGATTTATTGGCAACAGGCGGAAAAATGTTCGCCAGCCCTGATGTTACTAGCCTGAGGTCATCAAATCACAATAGACAAGGGGTAATAATTTAAGAAATGTATTTCAATAATTAATTATTCTATGTATCGTGGCGCGGTTCGGTATCCGGCCCGACCAATAATTTATCTTTCTCAACCCAAACTTTGCTTAGGGTGAAAGATGTCGAAATTGTATTTTGTGTTATCTTTACATGACATACTATGAATATTGAATAAGCATTTAATAGAATGATAAAAATGACTTTTGACCAATGCATTCCGACCGATACATCTGTTTGAAACCACATATTTTCCATCCGAATTCATTAAATCGAATCTATAAAAACTTAACTTAGCTTCAATGTTAATAATTATTCACAGATGGCGTTGTTGTAAGAAAATTCGTTCCATATAAACTAAACTTCAATATTGTATTTTATATTATTTTATACCTATCCATTTTAGATTTTTTAACAATTAGGTAGTCGGTCATCCGGAACGGAGAAGAATCCAATAAGTCAAACAACTGCAGAATCTGTAAGGCCGATCTCGAGTTATTACAAGTGTTTGCACTAATCGAACATAGATTAATATAATAATATATTTTGCTTCTCAGCTCAGCATTAATGGAATGTAACTCATTATGAGAGGGTCTTCCTCTTCTTCGAGAGCTTGATGCTTTTGGGAGGAAGAACACTGCTCATTCCTCGTCTTCAACAAATGTCCCAGCTAAATCTATCTCCTCTACGCAATGGTGGACCTTAATGGCAAACATTTATAACGTAAAATGATTCCACTAATGGTCTGTTTTTTTTTCTAAGAATACGGTGCTGAAATTATACACAGCGGTGAATGTGTCAGCTTAAAACATTGTCAATATTGTTACCGTAATAGGGTGCGTGAGTCCTGGCACCTGACCAAAGCCCAGGCACAAAAAGTCTCAGCGTTTGAAATGAAGTGTCTCAGGAGAATTCTGGGCGTAAGATGGTATCACGAATGACGCTATACGCCCTCTCAACCAGCGTGAGCCCATCACCTCTATCATTGTGAGGAGGAGATGCACTTGGCTGGGACATGTGTTAAGGATGCCGAATGACAGTTGGCCGAGAACTGCGCTGTTCTTCCTCCCATCAGGGTCCCGAAGACAAGGTAGACTCTCTTCGAAGCAGAGCTGAGGAATTTAGACATAGTGTGGGATGAGGTCATAAACGTTGCACAAGAACGAACGCAGTGGAGAGATCTTGTCGCCTACCTATGCCCGTGAGTGGGGTGTAAAAGGGAGAATTGATTGATTGACTGAATAACAAAAAACATTATCATGTATTTTAAAAGATTGCCTTAACCCAGGGCATACTTAAGCTAGTCTTCAAAGCAGCAGTAAATGACGGTTAGAACCCCGTAGTGAACATCATTAAAAATGTAACAATGTCAAAGGAAACGTTTCAGTTTTCGCTGTTGACCTTTAAACTAAAAGTCGGTTCACACAAGACGACTTCAATCCAGCTCCTGGCGTTGGCGTCGAACTCGATAATGAGGATGCCTTTACGGTGCCGGTGTATGGAAATGGTCCGATCTTGATTGGAACCTGAGACTCGCCCGAGGTACGTCCGGCTTGCGACCACCGTCTGTCCGTCGTGCCAACCCACCGTGACGTCCAGACTGGGTGGCGCTACATCATTCATTTATTTATTTTATTTTATTTCATTCTTTTGTTCCGTTCTGCATTTTTCATCGCTCCACACGAAATATGAGTCATGTGCGAATTTTAATAAATAATTTCTTCGATCATTTTTTTTTTTTTTTTTTTTTACCCATCACGCCGTGTCCCGTAAGGGGTAGGCAGAGAGAACGGACCTCCACTCTTTTCTATCCAAGCATACTTCTTTCGCTTCTTCCACCGACATACCATTTCTCATACAGCTTCTCCTATTTCTCTTACTTCTTACCTGGCCTTCCTTGAGGACGGAATCGATGTGTTCGATCCACGTCATTCTCGGTCGCCCACGCTTTCTTACACCATTCCTTTCAGCCTTATGAATTTTCTTTGTCATTCTGTTTGCATCCATTCTTTCCACATGCCCAAACCATCTCAACTTATTAACTTTCATCTTTGTCACAACACTTACTTCCATACCACATTCTTTCCTAATATTTTCATTCCTTTCCATATCCCATAAAGTTTTTCCACATATTCTTCGTAGAGATTTCATCTCTACTGCATTTATACTACATTCTTCTTTTTTCGTCCATGTCCACGTTTCACAACCATACATCATCGATGGTAGCAGGATTGCGTTATGCACTAGTTTCTTTGCTTGTAGTGAGACGTTGTTGTTTCTCATTATAGGTCTTAATGCACCGCCCACCCTGCGACCAGCAACTTTCCTACGTTCGATTTCTTTTTCACACTTTCCATCCCGACTAAACATGCTTCCTAAATACACATACTCATTCACTTGCTCAAGACATTCATTTTCTACGGTTACTTTGCAATTCGTTCTTGCTTCATCCCTTTCAAATACCAACACCTTTGTTTTGCTTACATTCATTTTTAGACCATTTTTTGCACAATTTTCAAACACACTTGACACAAGTTCTTGCAAATCATTTTCACACTCAGCCATAAGTACTAAATCATCTGCATACATAAGCGCACATACCTTTATACCATTCAATTCAACCCCTATATTTATATCTTTTAACCCACTGACGCAAAAATCAAAGAACAAATTGAACAACCAGGGTGACATGACGCACCCTTGCTTCACACCTTTCGTAAGATAGAACTCCGGTGAAAGGTGACTGTTCACCTTCACACACGCAGTACTTTCCGAATATAGCGAAGCAATGGCACGAATCAACCGGTTATTCACTCCATACATTGATAGAACTTCCCATAATTTACCCCTGTCTACCCTATCATATGCCTTTTCCAAATCTACGAATGCACAGAAAAGCTTCTGATGTTTACTCAAAAGCTTCTCCGTAATCATCCGCAGAGCGTAGATCTGATCGGCACACCCCCTCCCATTCATAAAAGCCCCTTGTGCATCCCAAACTTTATTTTCAGTTATTGTTCTAACCCTTTCTACTAAAATTCTACTGTATAATTTACCCACGTTGCTCAACAAGCTGATTGCACGATAGTTGCCACAGTCCAACCGGGAGCCCTTCCCCTTGTACAGAGGGCAGATAATGGCTTTCCTCCAGTCACCTGGGGTACGGCCTTCCGTCCAGCACAAGTTGAAAAGCTCCAGGCACCACTGCAGCGTCACTCGGCCGCCATACCTGATAAGCTCCGTTGCTACCCTATCGCAACCTGACGCTTTCCCATTTTTTGCTTTTTTAAGCGCATTCATAAGTTCATTCATACTGATTTGCTGACTCTCATCACCCTGTCCATTTATACTTACTTGGCACAAACTGCCGCTCATAATGCAATGAGAAAAATAGGTACCTACGGTGATGCACTATACAATCCTGTAGTAGGCCTAGACAAATTGCATTTGACGATCGAATACAAACGAATCCTTCGACAATGTAGAGTAGGAAGAAAATTAACTGTGCACTTTTTATATTTTTATATTACTTAGTGTCTTTGTTTGGTTTAAATAATTGTTTATATTGGCCGACCTCGGTAGCCTAGTTGTGCTAGCGTGGACTTCAGATCCGAGGTCCCGGGTTCGATTCCCGGTAGGGTCAGAGTTTTTCTAGTGTTTTTTTACTTGAAATTTCTACCCGGGGTTGGCCTGTCTCAGATTGGACGGGACCGGTTGACTGGAAAAAATTGCCTCAGGCAATAAGTTTCGCCGGCTATACTGACACCTTTGTATAGAGAAGTGTTATATTATTATTATATGTTCCAGTGGACAGTTAATTTTTTTGTTTTACATTGAAGAAATCTTCGTTTGTAGTCGAACGCCAATTTCAAATTGTCTACGGGGGCTGATACCATTGATGATGTATAAGAGTGAAACTTGAATATGGATGAAAAATCTGGAAGTTGGCAAAAATGTTATAGAAATGGGATATGCGGAAAAAGACTGATTGATAAGGTGAGGAATTATGATATTAGAAATAAATGAGGAGTAAATGTTAGCGAAGTGACCTGAATGAAAGTGAATACGTTGAGGCATGTTAAGAAAAGGAACGAAGAAAGAACGACAAAAAGGATAGATAGACAAATAATATAAATGTAAAAGAATGGGTGCATGGAGACGTGGCTGACCTAGATTGACGTGGGACACTTTGGAACTCACTTTATGGTTAACATTGTTGTCCCTGTTCACCAAAAAAGGTGTAGTCAAAGAAAATAAGTCTTCGACCATAATGATGGACCATTCAAAGGCATTTGATAGGATAAAGCACGAAGGTTTCGTAAATATTTAATTAATTTATTTATTTATTTATTATAAAAGACACCAACAGAACATTGAAAACACATACAAAATAAACACAATAGGAAACACATACATCTCCCAATGCTCCAATAACAGGCGTCTGTAACATAATTAATATAATCCTCCGAATAATATATCTATCAAGTCATTTGTTCATATTATTTAAGTAAGCTTATATACTATATAAGGACAATAATTATTGTTATGTAAGACAATTCGAACAAAAAAAAAACAAAAGTAAAGACGAAAAGAAAAGAATGTTATATTGAGTGGATTAGGTGCATCAATGTGGAGTGCGCGAGAATCCGGGAACACAATTAAATAAAAATAATAAATATAATTATAATAGGCAGGCACCGCTGCACCAAGAAAATTTAATATTGTAGTTCTGCAAAGAACTCAACGAACATGGTATTGCAAAACATTATTTATCTCAATAATTCAATTACAAAACTGAAGCACTGAGTAGGTTTATAGCTGGGGTTGAAGGAGATTCTGGAATGAGAATTCAGAGATGCGTCTATTGTCAGTCTTTATCACTCAATTAGGATAGTCATTTTCTTAGGAAATTAGTCTTGCTAAAAATATATTATTATTTTAAGTTTAGAATAAAACCTGTAAATTTCATCGAAATGGTGTTACCCAGTTAGAGCTTTCCCACTAATCCCAGATCCAAGGCGGCGAAGTCCTCCACCTCTATCCTGTGTTTACCAAAACTTCATCCTCGGGTCCCAGCTTCCTCAGGTGTTCCCTAAGTCTACAGTGACCCGTTAAGAAGACTGTTAGGGTTTTAAGGCCTATTTTTCTTGGGCTTAAACATATTTTGGTTCTTCTGGAGTTAAACCCACCATTCCCATCGGGTTATGAGCCATTATTTATGATTCCAATCTGACCTACTTTTTTGTTATATCACGGGTTTTCACATGACTCAAAATTTGCGTGCAACGGTGATTTGTTTACGATTTTTTGTTGTAGTTGTTGAGCGTTCCATGATAACATTATAAAGTGTCCCTAATGAGGCGTGACATGGTTCCGCCCGGGAACACACCCTACTCCACTAAGCCACCGACTATTCTATGTATAAAATACATAATTAGTTAATTATTCATCAACAGGGAATTATTGTTACCCTATTTTAGATAAAATACTTGAGATACTTTTGACCAGTTTTACTTTACATTTTTTACGCATCATGATTTTTGTTTGCATGACAGACAATCACAAATCTCCCGCTTTCACACTCCACCTAGGCATAGGGAAGCAACGAGAGCTGTTGCGCAACGATCTTGCGCAATGTTTATGACCTCCTCCCTCACAATGTCCAAATCCCTCATCTCTTCTTCGAAGGAGCGGTACATTGTATGAGAGTGTCTCCCTCGTCTCCGGGACCCTGATGGGATAGCATCGTTCGCGATGCGGTGGAACCATCTTATACCAAAAATTCTCCTAAGGCACACTTCATTTCACTCAGCGCGGAGACTTTTTATGCCTGGACCCAAGTTCCAGGACTCAATACTGCGCCCGATTCGTTTTATAAAATGTCCGATTTGAAGTACTAAACCTGTATTCAAATATTTTTTATGTTGTAAGTTTGTAAGTATGTAGTGTAGGTATATGAAGATCTTTTAAAACGGAATGGTTGGAACTGATCTCGCTATTATAATAAATAAACTACGCAGTCAGTTTAATTAACGCTGAGTCCACTAAAGAAGTTCTTTCAGATTATCTCTCAGACAAATGGATTGCATGAAGAGATGCCCATCAGCACATAGAACCATCGAAAAAATACGTTTGAGTGGTCCTTCCATCGACTGCAAATGCCTAACTTATTAGACATAGATACCCTCTTCTTCATTGGGTGTCCTCAGGTCCCTCTGAAGTTGGCATTCACTTCTGCAAAAGCCACTCCATCCTGCGCTGATCTAAAGAATTCATCGACTTTTGCCATTTTAGTCCACCTACGGATAATACGCACCCTATTTCCACCCTACTAATATCCATTGGAAAAGGCGCTATCGCAGCAAATGATCCAAACAAACAACCTTCTTCGCTTTGGTATGCGACAGCAATTCTCTCCTGATGTTGGCTTGCTCTAGGAAAAATCATGTCATTCCACGATACTCGAAGCATTTTCTGTGTTACCACAACTCGAATGGCTCTAGCCAGGCCTATCTAGAACGAATCAGCTAGATCCAGTAGAGTGTAGATTGCTTTGCAGCAAGCGCGAACATCTCCTTCTCCATTCCTCCCGCTTTTCCACTGTTATCTTCAGTTCGATAAGTGAATTGCATTCCATATCCTACCTCTATCAATCGAACCCTCGACCATTCCCTCCAATAATGTACTCAGAAAATTTTCGTGTATCAATACACTTCTCAGCCATCTCGCGCGTCTCTCGGATGTAGTGTTCAATATTTGCATTTCCTCCCGAACTCTCGCAACAACCTCTTTGTTTGTGATATGTCTAAGTCGTCTAAAACAGTAAAAATTGGGGATTAATATCTACAAATAATGGGTTTATCAGATCTAACCTACAAGTTCTGGCACCTGTGCAAATAAGAGATATCAAATAATATTTGATATATTATATTATAATCTTAGAATAGCTAGGGGTATTAAAGATGGTTGCAACGCATCATGAATACGCCTTCGTAGATCCATCACTTCTACCATTATGGATAGGAGAAGAGATCGATGTTAGTTCTTCCTCTCATCAGTGTCCAAAAAATGAGGCAGACCCTCTAGCTACGGAGTTCCGTTCCTTCGAAGCAGAGCTGACAGCTTTTGACATGATATGAGATGAGGTATTTGAAGCTGCGTGAGATCGAGCTCCTTTTGTTTCCTCTTTATGCCTCTTATAAGGTGCATTCATACCAAACGAACAAAGGCCCAGACCTTGAAAATAGAGTATATTTCCCGGCCATTTAAAAACATTTAAAGTCATATTTCTAAAAAACATATTTTCATCGATCGATGAAATATTGTGCTATATCGAAATCCCTATTCAATAGATGTAACATGTAATTATCTAATAACTAACGCGCATAAAGTTGGAACATTGTCTAATTATCCCATCGTAGACGTAGGGAATTAAAAAGGCATTTGTCATTTCGATCAATCAACTGACTTATGACAATATTCTTCGACAAAACTAAACGTAATTACAGGATGTTCAACCACCATAGAATGGATCCCATAAATTGATTCTGATGGTGTTTTGTAAATAGGTAGGATATCAGTTGAAATGTTTTGTATATTTATTACATTCAACCCTTCACATAAAAAGTCTTTGACAAATTATGAATTGACAGGGTTGTTTTATATGTTAAGCGCATAATTCTATACAATAGCCTAGAATCCCGACTCGCATTAAAAAATGAAGCCCAACTATTGAAATTTTTGACAGTTTGGTTCCCATCAGAAGTATTATATATCATATTACATATCTTTGGTTATTTCTCTTGTATTTTTTTAAACCAATCAAAATTTTTACTTTGAAATAAGTGCATTTTCAATTATCTTTGTAAATTTTCCCATCATTTTTTACACTCTGTTTTGCCTACCAAACTGTCCGAATCGTCGTTCAATTACGCTTAACTTTTTTGATTTGAAAAGATATAGGGAATATAGGCCCAACTCATCAATCAGTGGATAGATAAATTTATCTCAATATTTGAGATATTTGCCGCATCAATGTGTAGATATTGCTTATCTTTAGGATATCCGACGCCATTTTTAACAAGAGGTACCTTCTTTTGGATAACGATTTTTCTCTAGGATGGCTGTCAAAATAGCGTTCACTGACGTTTATAAACACCCGTAACGCCATGAATGTGAAGAACTTTCGACTTTTTTTCCATAAACCAAAATCATACGTCTTCATTAAACATGACGATAAAATATACAAATAAATATTTAATCCAATCGACCTGATTGATCGTTAAAAGAAAATAAATGTGGTGTTGTTTTCAAATGGGCTAAACAAAGTATCCATTGACGTACAATGTTTTATATTTAAATCTTCAAACAATGGATTGTTTATGAGTCTTAGGTATAATATAAGACCGCAAATAATAATTTTATTGATCTATATTATAAAAATGGAGACCTATTTTGCGTGGTCATCGCATCACGCCTAAACGGCTAGACCGATTTCGTCAATTCATTTTTTGGCGTGTATGCGTAGATAATTACAAAATCAAAGAAAGCTCCGAAGGTAACCTTTTTAGCACTTTTAATAATATAATTTTTATTACAAATTAAAAAAAATGAAATTAAACAAAAGTTTGACAGGAGCTGTTGGTTGTTCGACAGTGCGATTGACAGAATGTCAATGGAAAATATATGGTTTGATACAGATGCATCGATCTAAATTACATGGATTTAAATCAAGTGCATGTCACCTAGATCACTCAATGAAAAAAGTGAATTTCCATATTTAAAAAAGCAAGTTTCTTAAAGAGTGGGCAGAGAGATCATATTTCACATTCAAAATAAATCATCGTGCATTCTCACCTTTCTTCGTATTTCCTCATTACTGAGAGTCGAGAGTCCTCATCACTGAGACAACTTAAAATGGATATAGGTAGCCTATCCTAGCGATATTTATGCTGCCCATAATTGCTGATCAAATATGGTGCAAAATATTGTAGCAAAATCCAACAGATACATCATCATCGTATGAAATATGAAATAATGTGCTTTATTTATTTTAAAGACGTCGGGGTTTAGTGTCGAGACGAAATGTAAACTGTTTGCCATATATGTGTGTGTGTTGCCCATTCTCCTGTATGGGAGTGAGTCCTGGCATGTGACCAAAGCCCAGGCACAAAAAGTATCTCATGCATTCGAAACGAAGTGCCTCAGGAGAAATATGGTACCACCGCATCACGAACGACGCTATACTCCGGCACTCCCAGCGCTGGCTCATCACTTTCACGGAGAGGAGATGGGCATAGCTGGGATATGTGTTGAGAATGTCGAATGACAGTTGTTAGAGGATAGCGCTGTTTTTCCTCCTTTTTGACGTGGAATACCCTCTCATACCGTGTTCCGTTCCTTCGAGGCAGAGCTGAGGGAGTTGGACATGGTGTGGGAGGAGGTCATAAGCATTCCGCAAGATCGAGCGCAGTGGTGAGTTCTTGTTGCCTCCCTATGCTCCTGAGTGGAGTTAAAAGGGAGTTTTGGTTTGATTGATTGATTTAAAGGAAATCTACGATGCGTGTGCGTTTCCCATTCTACTGCATGGGTGTGAGTCCTGGCACCTGACCAAATCTTTTTTTTTAACCATCACGCCGTTTCCCGAAGGGGGTAAGCGGAGAGTATGGACTTCCATTCTTTCCTATCTGATGATCGGGCTGTTGGTCCAGTGGCTGATGTATTCTTTGCAAATGACAGCTAGTGGTGCGAGTTAGATTCCCGTCAGGTACATGGGTTTTTTCAACACTTGTAACATGTCGAAGACTCCAATAATAGGACATTTCGATTATTTGAATTTAATCACATAGTAAAATGGTTAACGTCAGTAATCACACTAAACCATTCTTTAAAACACCAGTAGAGATGATCAACAGCCCATGAGTGGTCGAAATACTTAAAATCGAACTGAAAAATTGTTGCAATGTTGACTTTAATTGCTTAGTAACATATGTTTAGATCTATTCCTATAAAATGACACGTTTGTGGCAATTCTGAAAATATACTGCAAAAACTAATAAAGCTTTAGGAGTTTCCTTGTCAAAATCTGGCTCAATTTTTTCGGTAATTTCCTTTTTTACATTACAGTATTTGGAGCCGAAGCGACAAACGAATACTTTGAAGAAGATTTCGATGTTTCAAGATCAAATGGCTTACGCAGTCAGACATTGATTTCAACATCCAGCTCATTAAGGACCACCAAAAAGCTTACATTTTACGGCTATTATACCAGACATTAAGTCTACGGTAAAAAATAATAAATAACGGTCCTCAAAATCTTGGAAGCACTTAACATCAATATCCGTGTTGCTCTCAATCTGGCCGCCAGAGTGGAATAACCATGAGTGTCTCTTCAAGATGAATATGTCTGGGTGGTTGTGTATCTAATGAATGTATCATACACTTGACTTGAAAGTAATGCAATCGAACAGACTGGGAACACATGGACACAGCTGCGCAAGTACTGGCTTACTTGGTACCTAATTATTATGGTTCTTCACAAATGGTCTGCCACAGGGAGGTGTTTTGAGTCCACTTAAATATCTAAATAAATTAGGTATGTAATATTCTGATAAATGCATATGATGGAATGTTTTTTAGAATAAGTCTATCGACTTCTTTATTAACTGGTGAGTTAATCCAACCATAGAACACCTCCTGAGGTTTTGGTCTTTGTTTCCAGCAGTCCTTCAGTTCCTCTTCGAATTCTTAGATGAAGCACTATTGATAGTGTACATGGTGGTTAGTTTGTGTCAGATGGGGTACTTGCAGGTTAGCTGTTTCTATTCTGGCAAAGTGACTGAAGAATCGTAACACTCGCTGATAACAGACCACAGACAGGCTTTTTGTGATTCTGAGTTCATTGAGGATAGATTCGTAAGTTCCTTTGGCAGTCCATGGAATCTTACCGCCCTTGTTTATTAATTACCATAAATCAAAAGAGTGCGATATTTTCAAGTAAGATTCTAGCTGGACAAATTATCCAGTGCCATAATCCACTAAGAAAGGGCCACATTTCATTATATTCCATGCATCTTCTATAAACTATAAACAACCACCTCCACATAATATGCTTGTCATTTTTTCACTACTTACATGATAATATCCAAGAATTCTGACTTCTGAGTTTATCAACAACTTAGATGAGATGTCGAGAAAATATGAAATAGAATGTATAAGAAAAGAAAAGGGGAATACCCGCACCTACTGATATTTGAAAGTGACAAGTTAAGATGGTATCAGTATTGCAAAGAAAGTTAAACTGCGTTATCAAAGCTTCGTCACTTGCAGCCGTACTAATAGAACGTTTTTCTTCGAATACACGCAGAATACGCAAAAGTGCTACTAATAAAACAAGTAATAAGCTATAACAAGAATAATTTCCATCCCGGCTACACTTAAAATAGGATAACTTCCAACAACTCCGAGCTGTCAATGAATCGAATCGACCTTCGGAAATATTCGTCTCGATTCGTACATACATACTCTCACGAATTTTCTCGAGGGTCCAATCGGGTTCGTATGGAATTCTTAGAAAATCAACCCCGTAGTATAGAACAAACACAAGCTTCATTGATAAATGCGAGGTTGCCAAACTATTCTGCAGTATAGTTATGACACAGTATAGGGTTGATTATTAGTAGCGCGTGCATGGTATAAGCGATTTATGCCGGAATAACTATTCCCGTCAAAACGGTTTAATAATGCATTTCTATTAGTACCACTGTTGTTTAGTAAAATAAATCTTAAAGAAGAAATAACAACTAATGACTCTAACAATTCATTACTAATGTTCGATTTTTAAATGGAACAAAATCTTCACTAAACTTTCTCTTTCTACAATCTAACGCGCAAGTTTACAGTCATATAAACCGCAAACATATGCGTATTATTGAAATGCGATTTTTATCCATGTCGCAATATTTTTATCGTCGCTATGATCTTTTTTCACGTCTGACTTGAAAATGTGAAAAAAGATACCAATAACATTTACATAATACTAATAATAATAACAATATGCAGTGTCACTTGTGACAAATGCTGCGCTCGTGAAATTACAATTGGATTACAAATATCAGTCACTGTTATTTTGATACCCGCGAAATAGTGTAGTTTTGTTACCATGTACCAGAATCTCAAGTTCTGACATCTTTGATTGCACTCAGAAAGTTGAATAATTTAAATAAAAATTGAGAGAAAATCTTGCTTATATATAACATATTATAACTTAATCTTATATATTTCCCGATGTCATCGCATCAACGGCCAAACGGCTGGACCGATTTCGCTAATTCTTTTTTTGTCGTGTAGGCTTTTATCAGGAGAATGTCCTTTTAGAAGAAAAATCTAAGAAAAATGTATGGAAAATTTGAAAATTAAAGAAAACTCTACGTAGACAACCTTATTGGTACTTTTAACCTTATAATTTTTATTCCAATTTTGAAATTTTGACAGAAATTGACAATTGGTGCGATTGAGAGAATGCGGATGGAATACACATGGTTTAAAACAGACGCATCGTTCGGAATCACATTGGTCAAATGATAATTAATTCATCACCATATAAATTCGAATTGAATATTCATATTTAGGAACACAGGACAACGTCTGTCGGGAAAGCTAGTACACCTATTATAAAAATATTAACTTCACACAAATTGGATGATAGGGGGAACGTATCCAAAAACTTTTTTAATCATTAATTTTCAATATTTAATGTATTAATCCATTAAGAGATAACCCCTATCTATCCGTAGATTTTTGTATTTTTTCATATTTTAGATGTATAAAATAATAAAAAATGGGTAGTGTGAAAATGTCTGATTTCATTTCAGCTTACGACAAAAATTCAAAATTCACAACTGCGTACCTATACCTGTACTTTTTAAAACATATCCATGATATTATAATCCCGCAATATTCTTATAAGAATCAAGTAAGAAACATTATGATTTAACATCCAATCCAAAATGATTTAACATACAAATCTTTAATTTTATTTCATGATATGTCTGCTGTTCATAAATCATATTATGTCTGCTGAGAGAGCAGGCGATTTTTTGTAATTTATCGAACTTGATTCATTTATTTTTTTGAAATCACTCGTTAATAAGTTTCGCCGGCTATCGGTACTGACACCTTTGTATAGAATAGTGTTATATTATTATTATTATATGAAATAAAGTATTTATTCGTCTAGCCAGTGTTATTTTCACAATCGCAGACACGTTATTCTATAAATTTGCGACTGTTCTTCATAATCAACGGTTCATGTGTCGCTAAAAAAGGTCATTTTTTTCTTGATTCAATTTATTTAACGACATTCACATTAAGTGCATAGTTGCTTTTATACACACCACACAGAATGCGAGTTTTATTTATTTCTTTTATTTTTATGCTGGTAGATTTTGATGTCATGAGGCGCCCCAACGCGGATGTGCCAGCGCCGGGCATGTGGCCGCCACGGCGCCTAACACAACCATCTAAATATAAAATAAACAATACTTTTTGTGTCATCTGAAATCTTTGATCAAGTGTTTGGGTCATTAATGTGGCTATGTCTCTTTCACGCTTTGCCATCCCACCACTGTTGGCTAAATCAATCAATACGTCCTGTCTGACCCCAATCAGGGGCATAGGGAGGCAACAAAAGCCCTCCAGCGCACCCGAGCTTGCGCGGCCTTCAATGACCTTGTCTCGCACCGGCAATTATTGTTGTTTTGATACGTGGTTGGTAGCGTTAAGATCATCCAATTGAAAAAAATAGAAAATAAGACAAAAAAGAAAGAGCAGTGACATAGAAAAATATAAATTTAAAACAAAATAATAGTATTAGTGACAGAAACAACGTAGATATACATTTATTTATCTAAAAATGGATAACTGTCACAAAGTAAACCCAAAGACAATTGAAAAAATAATAGTTTATACAGAGGCAGAGAACAGTCAAAAGAACATCATACAAGAGCAATGCTGATTGCAGTGTAAAGAGCCACGATCAAAATTTTGTCAATCAAGAAATGTGACCTTCATGTTGAATAATTATCAATGTAATCAAACGCTGGACAGGATGGAAAAGTGTTTGGATTTTTTTCCAAGCTCTTTCGATGATCGTTTCGATATTCGATCATCGAAAACCTATACTAGTGGTACTTTGTCTAACGTTGTACCAAATTGAGCTTTTGGAGAAAAATAGAAAATAATAAATTAATATACACTTCTCTATTCAAATTTGTCAGTATAGCCGGCGGAACTTTGTGCCTGGGGCAATTTTTTTCCAGCCAACAGGTCCAATTCAATCTAAGACAGAGCAACCCGTGTTAAAATTTCTAAGATGCCACTAAATATGTATGAATGTGAATGTATGTGGGTAGATCGTTTTATGCCTTTTAAAATTAATGGCCTCTGACATGCACGAATGTGACGCACAACAAAATCCAACTTAATGTATGTGATTTGCAATAAATTGCCGTCAAAAAGGGCTTCGGGCATTTCTATCAAAAAAATCCAGTTCATCAAATTATCTGGTCATTACATGGACTAGGCATGTTGGATTTTCTCAAAGAATTTACATAAAATCCTAAAAATTAGTGCAACATAGAAAAAAAAAACAATATATTATGTATTCGTGGGATTTTTAATCATCTTGAAAATATTTGGTTTGTTATAGGCCCGACACGGTCACTATTTTTTTTATATATGTAAATGGAGTGAATATGTGATCACTCAAATTGAACACAAATACATTCTTTCACAGTTAGCTACTTTAAGCTTGTGTCGTGAAAGAAAAAGGTGGTCTGCACCTGGGATCGAACCAACGACCAGTATGAAAAATTATTTAATAATTCCTTTATACGAAGCAGTATAAGTAAGATTATAAGATTCTGCCGACTGACCTGGCTAGGTCACGTACTCAGGAAGTCTACAGAGGACATAACCCGTCTTAGTCTCAACTACCATCCAGAAGGCAATCGAAGACGCGGTAGGCCACTCCAAACAATTAAAAGGCTCTACGAAGCTGACCTTCAGGCCGTTGGTGTTCACTGGGGTGCGTCTGCTGGAATCGCAGGGGACAGGACCGCATGGCAAGGACTTGTGGAGTCCATATGCTGCAACTAGGGAGCGGACATGGATAAAGAAAGAAGAAGAAGAAGCAGTATGAAAGCCGGCGTCGCGTAGCCACCAGACTACCAACCACTTCATTGTTTTACTTAAATTTGTTTTTATACAAGTGCTTGGTAGTTTTGCTATGTTTGAATTAAAAACAGCTACACGTGTAGCCAGGTGGAGGGATGAGACAAATCTGGACCAAGTTTATAACACTGACCCGACGGCTTCTACCACTGAAGTTTTCCCATTGACGAGCCGTTGGAGTGATAGACGAATGGCTTGACACGATTGGATCTTGGACTGTATGGATATCCAATTCATCCTATCACTCCACACCGTCCATTTGTTTTTACCCTTTCACGATAATTTTGGAGTAACATCCCTCCATTTATATGGATGAAATGATCATGATTTAATATTGTTTTATTTTTTGTAAAATTTCTCATTTGTCTTTACGGAGTAACAAAGTCATTTTTTTATAATAACAAATTATTATTGATATAAATTTTCAATGAGTGTATATTTTCATCATCACCATCACGTAACACACAGATAACCGATTGGCCACATTTTATACAACATAAAACTTTTTTACCTACAGAATTTCAGGGAAGAATCATTATTTGATCCAAAATCAAAATGATATCAAATTATCGGTAATTTTGATTATTTTTGTCACGGCGCGGTGACTTAATTTCAAGTCAATTCATTTCAAATTTTATTATATCGAAAATTACCGTGCGAATATCTTTTGTTGTTCAACTTGTTTTCCTTTTTTTGTTGTCAATTATAAAGCCTAGTAGGTTTTTTTATTGATCATATTTTATTGATTTGTTTGGTATATTAAGACGAAAACCAATAGAACAAGTTGCTTTTGATATTCAGATATTTGGGTGAGAATATTATATTACATCTAACCATAGTGACCTATTCTTGGTAGTTAAAAAACAGACAACCACCCTTTCTGAATGTTTCCGAAATAACAAAACAAGATTCATACCTCGATCCAAAAAAAACCCTGCTAAAGAACTGATTGAGTCGTTGAAATTACACGAGGCACTAAATTCATCCGACTTTACTGTCCATTTAGTATGGAAAAGTGATTTCTATTTCTTAATGAACCAATTCTAAATATTCGCTTGAATTTCAATGTGCCTAAAGTTTTCTTTGAATTTAAAGCTATTTAAAGCAATAAAACTGACACAATTAAGACAAAGTCGACAGTGAGAAGACACTTAAGATATATAAACTATAATTAGATGAAGAAAAGTACAAAGGCAATAAAATTTAATTTGAATCCAAGATTACAGACCCGAGATGCAATCATAGACACAACACCGCAATTTTGTCAAATACCAAAAACCCTAAATTACCACTATTATTTTAGACGAATTTGGAAAATTAAATCTAAATTTGGCAATCCACAATAATTGATCTAAAACCGATTAAAGACAATAATGATTTAGATCGCATTATAGGATAACAAAATATCCGGTGTTCCACAGGGTTCTATGCCAAGACTTTTTCATTAAGCTACAATTTATTTCGTATTATTATCTTTGTGAATAGACCTAGTTTCTGACCGAGGACCCTCCTACGTTGTTACTATGTAATTTTCAAATAATCTTTTTACCTTTTTAAGTGGTGATCCTTTATTTTTTTCACCACCATTCTGAGAACTAGGGTCCTTAGAAGTTTTGTTAGAGATAATGATAGGTTTGCAAAGAACACGGGAAATGCATTCACTGGAGAATCTTCGTAAAGCGAAACACCCATTCTAACGTTGCTTCGCTTAACAAGTTTTTATAACAACAATGAAAACTATTATAGCACATACGATTTTTTTTAATTGAGGTAGTCAGCGATAACACGGTAACTGGGCTAAATTAAAGAATTGGATAACACAATATAAGAAATAGATCATCTTAACTATAACTCCATAATTTGGCAATTCATCAGAAAAGTTTTTATGTTCCTATATTTGTGTACCTTCGAGAGTACCTAATCTATGGATCATTGATAAGAATGCTGAGGTTATTTGGAATAAAATTGAAAAGAAAAAGAGTTGATTTAAAGACACACGAGAAAAATCGAATTCGTTTTAGCATTGAATGAATAATAATAATGAAGTCACAAAAAGAATACATACTTAGCTTTTGAACTAAATAATAAAAATAATAATAATAATGAACTAAATGAAAAGGTAATTAGAAGTAATAGACCAAGAATGACATGGATGGAACCATCGATTCATTTCTAGAAGGCCTAGTCAAAGAAAAAAGAAAAACGCATAGGAATCTGAAAGGACTCAGCTAAAATATACATTTGTGGCATCATTGCAATCCTATGCAATCCAATGTGTGAGATTGAAACTTGTCAGAAAAATCCGGAAGTCGGTGTAAATGCTATAGAAATGAAATCATCATACAGGATATCCGGAAAAAGACTGATTGATAAGGTGAAAAAAGGAATGTGTGACTTGAATAAAGTGAGTAAAATGAGTTGTTTTAGAAATGTAGAGAGAATGAATGACAAAAAAGGAGTTAAAAATGTGAAAGAATGGATGCACGGAGACATGGCCGACCTAGAACGACCGATCATACCGATGTCGTCCTAAATGAAGGCCAAGTCAGAGAAAAGGGAATAGGACACAATGTTCACGGAATTTTATACTTTTGAACGGAGCAAAAGTGGTTTGTCTGCAAAGAAAAGCGTCCAGGTCCGTATTCTCTGCCTACCCGCTCTGGGAAACAGGGAGAAGGGTAAAAAATAATGATACATCACCTATGTTATCACTTTATCAAAAAGTTTTCTTCCAGATTTTGAAGTAATATTTTCATACAATTTATTTACCTTGCAGGTTTATAGAAAAAGCGCTAATTGAAGATAGGCATATCGAACCATGATTGTATCCCCAAATATACAAGTTCTAGTAAAATTATCAGTAAAGTAAAAAGGAGACCTTCCACAGTATACCCACATCAAAAGACGGATGTAAATCTATTAGCACTTACTACCAAATCAACCTTTTTTTTAATATTAGTCGGTACTTATAAAGGTTTCGCAATGCTATAATATTTAAGTAGGTCCTTTTCGATTCATTAACTGATGTACCTGAGTTTTCTGTCTCTTTTTCTCTTCAAACAATAATATGTAGGTAGGTAGAACAAACATGATGTTTCTTTTTGGTACCGATGTGACTCAGAAACAATCGAATGAAGATTGCTATCATTTTGTTTCAACTGGAACATCTTGGGTCTGATGCACAATTTCGAGATATTATTATCTTGTTATTACTAATTCATCCAATATAATCTTTTTCACAAAAATCTTTGATCTGTAGCTAATTAACTGTTTGAATTTTGATATTTTTTCATTGAAGTAAGCGACACTAATGAAAATTATTTCAGAACAGGCCCTGCTCTGTAATTTCTCCCCATGGTTATACCCACACTCACAGTAATATCTTAATGCAGGCTTCCCTCTCCCAGCTATGGTGAAATCATCTTATGCGTCTTTCTGAACTTGATCTGGCTTTGAATTGATGCCTTCCTTATTTGATTCGGTTGGAAGCCGTGCAGTACCTCGGTGATATCTGAAGGAAAATTCTAAAAGAGGGTTTTTTCCGCCTGAAAATTAAAAAAACTTACACCGTGATCCATGATCCTCACAAAAATATATGTGGGAAAGACAGTGATATGTCAAAAATATTAATATAATTATGACATGTCTCTGGGGAAAGCACAGGTTACATGCACGGAAAAGTCCATTCTTGATAAACATTAAAAGGTAGAAAAAGAAATTAGGCACTGAACCAAATTGGTGGACAACGTGTGGAAAAGTGAATTGGCAATGGGCAGCACACGTTGCAAGGAGATGACATCAAAATTTTTGGCGATGAGGACCTCAAAAAGATGGCCCACGATAGAGCCGCTGTGGAGAAAACCAGGAAAAAAAGAAGAATATTTACCGACCTCGGTAGTCTAGTTGTACTAGCTTGGACTTCAGATCCGAGGTCCCGGGTTCGATTCCCGGTCGGGTCAGAGTTTTTCTCTTGAAATTTCTACCCGGGGTTGGCCTGTATCAGATTGGACGGGACCGGTTGACTGGAAAAAATTGCGTCAGGCAATAAGTTGTGTAACAGCCAACGGTGGATGACCGAAGGCTAAAGAAGAAAGTAGAGAGACAAAAACAGATGTAAATTAGATTGAATATATTTTACATTAAAAAAATTCTGAATGTTCATTCTGTCATCCCCAGTCCTTCCTGTAGATAAACTTTGTAACCTATTTCAACGTCAAGAGGTCACATCCGTTAACAACCATTCGAGACCATATGGCAAATACACCTTTCAATTTCGAAACTATGTTAAATATCACAGATGTATCAAAAGGGATAATTACCCCTGTCAATACCTTTTGAGCATATTTTGAACATCCCCTAATAAATACCACACTGATGGTATATTTCGATATATTGAAACCACCTAGAAAAAATCAACAGTTCTTCAATGCACGAAGGGATGCAATACGTCAACAATCTATTTATTTAAACACACAATTGCCTGAGTTAAAACCCAAAGTTAAAAAATAGACACGCAATCCATCAGGTATTTGAGGAATTCGTTCACGGCCAAAACTACTCTGTAGATCTTCTTTCAAAAAATCTTGCCAAGTTCTTAAAACAACCTAAAAAGTAGTAAGATTTGAAGATAACAATAATTAACCTACAAACTCGTTCGCTAGGAGAACAGTAGCACTGGATGAAGGTGTGGAGAACCCTCGCATTGAAAGATGGAGGTATACGTGTGAGGACCAGCTGTTACCACCCAGTGAACGTCTGGTGCCCGGAGCCTGCCATGGATGGCCTGTATGGCGAACCATAAACCGTGTTCGACAAACCTCCACCGGTGGGGCCAGGAGGATGACTCGAGGTGCGCATGCGGAGAGACACAGGACCTGGACCATTGTTTTTCGTGCCCACTCCTGGGTTGTCGGTTGACACAGCAAGATCTGGCCGTACAATGGGCAAAGGAAAATCTCCACCTGTAGGCTCGCAAATGGCTGCCCTACTTACCTTGTCTTTTCGCTTTTATTGTTTTGACCATTTTGTTTTTATTATTTTAACTTTTTATACCTTGACATTTTATATTATAACGTTTTTAAAGACCATTTTCTATACGCGCACAGTATGACACGAAAAGAAGAAAAAGACCTACCACCAAAGAGGTGGATAGACAGCTGGGAGTCGTCCTCGCAAGAGGCAGATCTAACAGGTCTTCAGGCCCAGAAAAAGAAGAAGAAGAATTTACCTACCTATGCATCAATGAGTAGAACTTTCGATGGCACAAACTACCAAATTACCAGATGAATGAGGACTGAATAAGGCAGATAAACTAAAATTTTACAAAAAAGCAGCAAAAAAGAAGTATTGATAGCTAATGTTGCTAAAGGTCATATTATAGACAACCTGATTAATAATATGGATGACAAGCAAATCCTTTTAAATGTTAAAGAACAAAATCACCTTATTCTAGTCAATGTTCAAAGATGAATAAGTATTGATTTTCAAATAATCCACATAACTGTTTCACACATAAATCTCCAGTATTCTGCTTGTATTTGCATTAAATCCATAAAAATCCTCAACATTTTAATAATAACCTGACTTCCATAAACGCCTAATTGAATAATTTATTATTCCTGGGTGTGTATTCAAAATTGGGCATTGTTTCAACAGTTTATAAATAACGAAAGATGAAAAACTAATCACAAAACTATGTCAACTATTATGACAATCAACAATGGCAATTATCTAAATGTTCCTAGGTACTAATTACAGGTGAGTCGACGAAATTTTATTTCGAAACGACAATGTTTGTTATTTACAACCCAACTTTATGGAACTTATTTCGAAAAAGACAACAACTGGTTTCACCGGAAGGTGCAATATTGACAATCAACTGCAAATTATAACGAAACCAATATACCTGAGCCCTAAAAATAACAAAATAAGAGCAAAATTATTACTATGTGCAACAATTGGTAGTCCACAGGGATGCGATTTGGGTCCCTTTTGTTTTCTATTCATTTTTTATCACATAGTGTTTATTTAGTGATTTATGACATCTTTATACCAAAGTGAAGCGCCTGGCGTCAATGGTGCACGTCTAGACTGGGTACCCTATGAAAAAAAACGTCCAAAATAGACATCTTCTAAACAAACTACGCGATGCGGCATTTTTTGTACGATGCACGCACACATCGTTTAAATGTGTGTAGTGTGCTTCTCTTTCTAACCTAATACATCTTGCATGTTTATTTTCTCAGTCAGCGAGTCTATCGATGATCCCGGCTTGGTTCATTTCAAATTCGATTTGTCGCTCAGCTTAGAAAGGGCTCATTTTGTTGTATAAGGGATATCTTGACAGCATTTTGAGTAATAACTTTTTTTCATGAAGTTCCAGTCGAACGCAAATGTAATAAACTGTTCTTCTTAGATGCGACTACTTCAGTATGAAATTAAGTGCACCCTTTTGAATGATGTGATATTTTAGGAAGCTATCTTGGTGGTTTTATGTCAACACTTGAGAGATTCAAGTGGATAGCTTCGTCTTACATCCCGTAATTTCCTTTCTGGGTTTTGTTTTAGTCAAATCTAATGTGTTTATTTTGGAAACGAATTCCCATATTACTAAAATAAAGAGGTTGTAATATAGAAAAATAAAACAATTTTAATTAGCAACAATAAGAATGCCCAGTTTTTTATCAAAATGATCACCGTAATGTTTCACCTTATTCTTTCTTTCATGAATAAAAAATGTTGTTCCAAATATTTACAAAACCTACCTTTACTGCTTTAAAATCATGTTTTTTTTAATTAATCAGCGACTTATCCTGTTATTTTAAATTATATGGCCCTTTTAGATGATTTTTGGACAGGGGTAATTGATTCTAAAAATATTCATGGCCATGTAGACACATGGCAAATGTCAAACGAAAGACAGGATTATAAGAAATATGAAAAAAAATTGTTGGATGAAGCAAAAGGGGGATAATGGGAGTCCGTGCGCTTTGCCTAGCCCCTCCGAGAAAATGAGAACTGGGGAAAATGTAAGGACCTCGAAACCTGTAATTAAAAATTGTAAATAGGCAATAAATAATGTTTTGGTTGCCAAAAGTGTTACTGGATCGGAGTAGTGTAAGAAGATCTGGAAAAAGATTATATCCATGCAGCAGAAAATTGACGAATATGTAACAACTAATGACTCTATAACAATTCATTACTGATGTTGATGTTAAATGGAACAAACCACTAAGTGCTTACGACCGTCTTCTACTGTTATTTCAAAGGCTGGCTTAGTGTGATAACTTTACATTAACAACGTTCGCCATTTAATGTGATGTAGAGAAAAAGTTGGAAATTATTGAGAACAAGAGAGCACCAAATTTAAAGACTGCGACTGCTGTCATGTATTTGGCACCAGAATCCATCTTTGTTAATGTCTCATCTTTATTGCCTATTGGCTTTGTTGGTGTACAACGTTCTAATTATGTCTAGGTTCTTGTGATCATTTTTCAAGACTAGATTACTTGGCTTACGATCAATTATTTTTCCACCCCTGTTCAAGAAAAAAGAAAGAGTTTCCTAGAAACTAAATTGATGAATCATATCAACCGGCCCAATCTTCCTATCGCGTACCCCGAAAGAGATTACTGGTTGTGTATGTGTATTTTTATGAAAATATTTAGTCCATCTCAGTAGAAAAGGAAACAAGAAATAACACGATCATTCTTTATCTTTTCGCCATTGTCTGATGGGCAATCAGCGTGGAATTGTCAGCAAGACATTTCGGACCGCGAAACACGTCACTTCTGGGAAGTGTGATCCGTTTGACAGATCATTTGCGATAAGGAAAGTGTTCAAACAGTGCATTGTGAGAAAAAAATCGATACTGGACAGTGTACAGGAACAAAATCTTTTGTCAACGTTTTTTTGGGAGACGGGAATATCTCCGGAGTACTGAGGAAAGAATTTGGATGAAACTATTGGACATAAGGAACCAATTTAGTTTGCAAGCTGGCGTTGTATCAATGATGAAATTAGCAAGCTGATAATTCTAGTGCTAATTTTTTTTTAACCATCACGCCGTTTCCCGAAGAGGGTAGGAAGAGAGTACGGACTTCCATTCTTTCCTATCGAAAAAACCTCTTTTGCTTCCTCCAAACGCATAACATTCCGCATACATGCTCTTCTATTCCTTGTGCTCCTGACTTGGCCCTTCTCTAAAACGGCTCTGATATGGTCGGACCATGTGATTCGAGGTCGGCCTCGTCTACGTGCGCACACATTCTTTCAGATTTATATATCCTTTTAGTGATTCTCTCTACATGCCCAAACCACCTTAATGTAGCTATTCATTTTCATTCTAGTCACTATGCTAACATCCACTCCATATTCCTATCTAATATTATCATTCCTCACCTTATCAATCGGTCTCTTTCCGCATATCCTACGCAGTGATCTCATTTCTACAGCATTTATTCCAACTTCATAGATGTAATCAGGATTGAATTGTGCATCAGCTGTTTGGATTTAAGATACCTAATGCTTAAATAATATAAAGACTAAAATAAAGCTTAAAGAGCCGATGGGATTCAAACCTACCACTTAAGTTATGCTGCGCCGACGCGCTAGCCTCAACACCATTGGGAATGAGTCATGGAACCTGGCTAAAGCACAGGCACAAAAAGTGTGCTGTTTCTTCCGAAGAATTATGGCTATTATTAGGTATCACGGCATCAGGAATGACTCTTTATTCCATCACACCATGCGCAGGCACAATATCACATCTACCAATATATAGCATACATACATCCTCAGTGTCACAGCCCTTGATGGGAATTAGCTGTCTCCAAGAAACGTCTCCACACCTCCCTGTCGCCGGATGCCACCTTCCAGTTCCTTTGCTTCAGAGCCCTGCAGTCTGCAACAACATCATCCAACTATCGCAGCTTTGGCCTTCTTCTTCCAACTGGATCATTAAACAACATTAATTTTGGTATCTTCTGGTCAACCATTATATATAGAGAAGATGGAATTGACTGAGACATATGAATGACAATTAGCCGAGGAGAGCGCTGTTCTTCCCGAAGACAAGGAATAATCTCTAGCACCGTGTTCCTTTCCATCGAAGTGAGGTATTTGGACATGATGTGGGAGTTGGTCACAGAAGCCGCGCAAAATCGAACACCATGAAGGCCTGTTGCCTTCCTCTATACCCGAGTTGGGCCACCAAGGGAGTTTGTTATGACTTAATTCTCGCCATCATTGCTACAGCCCAACACCATTCTTGAAGTAAAGATTTAGTTGCAAGAGAAAAAAGAGATAACTTATTCTTCTTCTTAAGTTAGGTTTGTGGCCTATAATTCAAGAGGTGGGATTTTCCTCCTGCAAGGTCGACCACCAGCTCTCCTTCCACCTCTTTGGTGATCTGGCTGGGAGCCGTTTTCCATGAATTCTCAGCGCATTTTTGGTCGCAGTGGTATCTGCCCTGGACTCGATTCCGTACGTCATTTAGGTCTAACACAGACCTTGTAGATGTTTACTTTGCTGCTTATTCTTATATCGGGGTTTCTACCCACATAACTCCACTCCAAGATATTAAATTTGGTGGCCTGTTCCACGGAGACACCTTCCACAGAGATCCACTGGAGACCGAAAAGATAACTTAAACAATGAAATATTATCTGTGTGTTTTTACGATATTTTTTGTAAAAATACATCATCCATCATAGTAATCTCATTATGAAGGAAGTTTTCAAGAAATTATCGTAATTGCATCCCATAAAAAGTACTGATTTATTTGACGTAATTATCCACCATATCTGTCAGTTGTAAGTGATGCATTTTAACTTATGTGACATAGTGTTGTTTAATTACAGGTGTCCTTTTTTTAAGTCCCCCACTATAATAATTAAAGGCTCTAAAAATCAAAATTATGTAAAATACGTGACACTTAAGAAATGGGTACTTACCAATTATTAACTAAAATATATTATTATTCCATTGCTACTTTATAAAATATGGGTGTTTTCTGCAGCAACAAAGACCGCCCTAAGACTTTGATTCAATCATGCATTCAATCAATCAAGAAGTGGTTGTAAGCCCAGTCGTCCTGTCGCCGACTCTTGTAGTGAAGATCGTAAGATTGGATTCCCGTTGCAGACCATCTTCCACTTTACCAACACAAGCTTTGCTTTCTGTGAAAGTGTACTTTTCAAAGGCCCAACGCATGAATCAGGTGCCTTATTCCCGTAATCAATCGCATTTAAAAATCACTTAACGATAAGATTAAGACATGATCGCAATCAGGTCGCCCTTGAATTTGACGTTTGTAAGATAGTTACGGGAATGCCGATTAGATAGAATTTCATACTAATATTTCAAACATAACGAATTTTTAAGATATCTGCTAGATATCTTGTTTTGTGAATACCAATCCCCCATTTTAATATTGTCAATCAAGATAACCCTACAGTGGATAGATAAATTTATCTTACAGAAAAGCCTTTCTTTGAGATATTTGCCGCATCAATGTGTAGATATCGCTTATCTTTACCAGTTTTAATAAGAGGTTCCTACTGTTGTATAACGATTTATCTCTAAGATGGCTGTCAAAATACAGGTTGTCCGCTGGCGGATTTTATCCTTTGAAATGGTGTCGCGGGATCAGAAATCGCGGTAGAGGGGGGGGGGGAGGGATTTGCGGAATTTCATACTCCGTCTGCGCAATTTCCGCATAAATGGTCAAAGAAAAACAAAGTTTTTCCTTCACGCATTAATATTATATAGATTTTACAGACTATGTATAATCAAGATAATAATATACACTACATGACATCAATTTGCTGCAGCACACATAAGCATTCCTAACAGATGCTGCAACCAACTATTTTATGAAGAAGAAGAAGAAACTTTTACGGCACACGGATTCTTTGAATTTTGACAATAATTGACATAAATAAAAAATAACTTATGACCCTTATTATCTAATAAATAAAACTTAATTATATATTGTCACCCATCTTTAACGTATTTTTGTAAACACATGAATATGTATGCTCGTCCCAGAGACATGTTTTTAACATATCACTGGATCGTCCACATGCATACAACACGACTAGTTTGACATTAGGAGACATTCACTAAAACGAAACATTAAAATCGAAACGTCGCTATAATTATGAGATATTAACATTTTATTACCCCCTTAAGACCCAAGAGCACCTGTGTGCCGAGTTTTAACGGCATTTTACGCATATTTTCACGGTGACTTCATCTCTGTCATATTAAAGCATAATAGACGCAGAACGCAGAAGTGATATGTTTTCTTCCAAAATTTTGACAACATATTTTTCTGTTTAATCTGTTTAAGTAAGCCCGTAGTGGTTAGGTCCATTTAAAAATCGAACATCAGTAATGAATTGTTTGTCATTAGTTGTTACATATCTGTTTAAGTTATTGAACATAGAAACATCTTATTTTATTTAAGTAGACGTCTTTTTAGAGCAATATCTAAAGCTAATCTAATCTAATTAAACCCCCCTTTACTCCCCACTTAGGGGCATATGAAGGCAACAAGAGCTCTCTATTACGTTCGATCTTGCGCAATGTTTATAACCTCCTCTCACACCATGTCCAAATTCCTCAGCTCTACTTCGAAAGAGCGGAACATGTTATAAAAGGGTCTTCCTCGTCTTCGGAACCCTTTAGGGAAGAAGAACATGCATAAACAGCGATCTCCTCGACCAACTGTCATTCGGCATCCTTAACACATGTCCCAGCCAAGTCCATCTCCTCCCCACAATGGTAGAGGTGATGGGCTCACGCTGGGTGCGCCGGCGTATAGCGTCGTTCGTGATGCGGTGGTACCGCCTTACGCCCAGAATTCTCCTGAGGCACTTCATTTCACCGACCTCGGTAGCCTAGTTGTACTAGCGTGGACTTCAGATCCGAGGTCCCGGGTTCGATTCCCGGTCGGGTCAGAGTTTTTCTAAGTGTTTTTTCACTTTAAATTTCTACCCGGAGTTGGCCTGTCTCAGATTGGACGGGACCGGTTGACTGGAAAAAATTGCCTCAGGCAATAAGTTCCGCCGGCTATACTGACACCTTTGTATAGAAAAGTGTTATATTATTATTATTATTTCAAAAGCTGAGACTTTTTGTGCCTGGGCTTGGGTCAGGTGCCAGGACTCGCAGCCATACAACAGAAGGGACAACACACACGCATCAAACACTTTACATTTCGTCTCGACACTAAACGCCGACGCTTTCGATATATCTAAGCTACAAAGATAAAATATAGAGTATCAGACCCTCTGATCCATAAATTCAAAATCATCATAAGCTCGACTATTCAATTCTAAAGCTGCAAAACATGGACCTTCAATCATAAGCGGCATAAGCGCATAATTGGTTTGGTAGACTAGCGGTTACGGCGCCGGCTTTCGCACTGTTTCGTGCGGAGGTCGTGGGTTCGATCCCAGGTGCCGACCATCTTCCTCTTTCACTATACAAGCTTTAAGTAGCTTACTGTGAAAGAGTCAACGAGTGTATTTGTGTTCACTTTGAGTGAGCACAGATTCATTTAAAAAAAAAAGAGACGTGGTGCTTTGGGCGCATGGCTGAAGTTAACTGATCGAAACACAACACCAATGTTAAGATGCTAAGAAGGGTTGGAAAAATGAGGCTACACCTAAATAAATTGTGGACTTTGGATAGACCAGTACATTCGGCATCCAGGTTTGCTGTTTGGAAGTAATGAATGAAGGGTGAAAATGGTTGCCACATAGCATTTCAAGAGCATAGAAGAGATGAATGAAGACATTAGCGGAGCTCGTCGAAGGACTGGCTAACGACAGATTGATGCTTGGGACAGAATTATCAAAATACTGAGACCCGAAAGAAGATTTTATCACAATAGTAAAAAAAAGAAATCAATATTTAATAAAAAAAAACTATAAAGGTAATGAGCACGCGTCTCTTTATATACCTACATTAATTTGACAGTGTCTATTAGGAGACTACCGATAGATGTGCTATAAAAAAACCACGATCTTCTCGTATATAAGTTGGTAGTTCACCAAACTAGCATGTACCCTGCGCACTGTACCCTCAGAAGAAATACTTTATTTCGAAAAATACGTTCTTTTTTTGAAAATTTGTGAATACACAAACACTTCAATTATTGAATAAATTTATAGTTAAAATACCAAAGTAAAATAAAGTTATTGGCGAAATAAAAGTAGGAACTTCTAACATAATGTTTTGGAAAATGCATGGGTATGGGTAACCCGAAAATATCCACACAAGTTATGAAGTTATTATTGTTGTCAATGCCTTGTTTCGGTCTCCCTAGATGACCATTGTCCGATGGCCGATGTGGTCAAATGCTCCACAGATGACAGATGCGCGAATCTCCGGCCTGTGACTGTGGAGAACCTATACAGAGCATGCAACATATCGTGGAGACTTCCCCCCTGAGAGCGTTCCCTGGCACATATAATGAAATACACAATGCCACTCCTAATGCCTTGCATAACTTGGATGTTGCTCTTTAGTATGTCTCCTGCATGCAGCAGTGAAACATTTTCGTTTATCTCTTGTCTTATGACGTTGCTACCCTTTGGTGGCTGATGCCAAACGATAAAAATAATAACGAATCAATAGAATTGGTTAAACGGTAGTGTATAAAATAACGAACCAACAAATTTAGATTTTTATATATAAGATACATATCATTTTAGATCACTGTCTCAGCGGGATAAACTCTGAGATCGCTGGGAACAAAAGCTCCTAAGCTTCTCATTGAAAATACATTAATGTATTACATTTTTATATAAACAAATATACCATAGATATTAAAAAAAGAACCACGACTGTCATAAAAGTTTGAAAATGTTTTTATTAATAAATAAAAAATGCGAACATGCTGGAGAATCCGCATCGGACCGCTAACATAAAATCCGCGCTCCGACATGGCCGGCATACCAGACACAAATTCTATGTGCAGAGTCGAATTTATATAATATGCATGAGTAAAAGCCTTTTTTTAATTAATTATTATTATCCAGGAGATTGATTTTATATTTCTCTCTTTTTATAATTCGGCAGTTGGCATTCTTTTTCGTTTTTATTTTGATTTATTTAACCGTACTGATTATTTAATATTCATAACACACTTAACTGGTCGATTCTGTATTAAAGAAAAAATAACAACTAATGACTAACAATTCATTACTAATGTTCGATTTTTAAATGGATCAAACCACTAAGGGCTTACAACCGTCTTCTACTGTTAATTCAAAGGCTGGCTTAGTGTGATCACTTTACGTTGACAACGTTCGCCATTAGGTGGTAATGTTTGTCTCCGAAACTCCTAATCATGAGAATTCTCAACATGATTCTGTATTAGTTCATAGTTCATATTATTAGTTAGACTCGTTTCGATTAAAATGGTGATAGAGGAGTTGTTTTTTGAATCGTTAAAATAATATTCGTTCAACTCGCATTCGAAATGAACTTTTTCCCATTCAAAGACAACGTGGATATGAGCCACTAAATTTGAAGAAATATTCCAAATAGAGAGAACTACCTTGGGAGATGAAATAATAAAAATCGTAGAACAAGAATATTTCTTCAAATTTAGTGGCTCGAATATCCATGCTGTCTCTGAATATAGGAAAAAGTAACTTTGAATGTATGTAGGTTGAAAAGTAATTTTTCCGTATAGTTTTAAGGAGATTCTAAGATACTACAAATATAATCAAAGGAAGAACAGGGTCCTTATTCTCGACTATCAATCGATAAGTTTTCTAATAAAAAAATTGTGACCTTCGTACGAGTTATCTTCTTTCAGAAAACACAGGTACGAAAGTTAAAAATTCTATTAGAAAACTCATAGATCAGTGTCGATCGATGGGTTGTCTAATAGAATTTTTGTGACCTTGGTATGAGTATATTATGATGGTCAAAAACATTGCGCAAGATCGAGCGCAATGGAGAGCTCTTGTTACCTCCCTAAGCTCCTGAGTGGGGTGTAAAAGGGAGAATTGGATTGGAATTGATATGAGTTCCTTAAGAAAATATACGAAAATTAAAAATTCTATTTGAAAACTCATAGATCAATATCGATCGATGAGTTGTGTTAAAGAATTTTTATGACTTTCTTATGTTTTCTTAAAGAACTCAAACGAAATTCATAAAAATTCTATTAGACAAGCTATCGATCGACTTTCGATAATAGGGGTCCTAGGTTAAAATAGAATCAAAAGAAATTAGAGAGTTTGTTTTTGAGGGACACGGCATGTGGGCTAAAAATATAAAACTTTTAAGATCTAGTTCATGCCTGCCTGATACAAACATCATGCACTAAATATACTAAATCAAAATATTAAAGAGGGTTTCGAGTTGCTGATGTGAGTCCAGCTCCTCTCTGCCTACCCTGCAAGCGGTCCGTTGTACACCTGTGTGCGTTTATTTATTTATTTTATCAACAGAGCTTTGTTTTTAAATTCCCATTATGGATGTGTATAATAAGTTTATACACATCTGTATATTGTTTATAACATTTTCAGTGAGGGATACCTAGAAATAAAATAATGTATGTGTGTAGGTAGCTTTTAATATTGTATTTTTATTGTTTTAAGGATGACTTGGGTGCATTCAAGAAGAATGTTCCAGATAGGATGAAAAATTTTTTTTATTTTGGCAGCAGAATTTCACAAAAGAACCGCTCAAATATAAGGATTGGAGTCCTGGGACCCTATTCTCGAATGTCAATCAATGGTTTTTCTAATATTTGTATGTTTTAGTAAAGAACTCGTAAGAAAGTCATACAAATCTATTGAAAAATCCAGTAATCGACTTTCAAGAATAGGGTGCCTTATGGAGAATTGTTGCTTTCAACAAAATTATAAAAAAATTGAATTCCACAATGACGATATCAAGGTGAGAGGAAATTTGTATGAGACTCTTATTGTCTGGAGTGTACTGCTTTACGCCAGGCCAGAAAAATAAGGACCATTATCCAGAGCAAGTTCGGGCGTTTAGCTATGCTTTTGAAATGTGGTGCTACATACGCATGCTAGAGATTCATTGGTCGAATCATGCTACAAATGACGAGGTATTGAGTAGAGCCGGGGGAAGAAAGCAATTGCTGAAAGAGTTGCCCAACAAAGTGCCATAATATCATGGACCAACACGCACTCACCCTTGCTCTTAATTATGTTCGATAGAATTGAGGGAAAAACTCACACATTCCGCCCCAAAGATAATGAATTAGACCAGGTGATCCGAAGAAATGCGCTACCAAGAACTGAAGAAGTTGACTAGTGTCGGAGAATTTTGAAAGTGTAAGGTTTTTCTCATCTGACACCTTTCTCTCTTTCACGTGTTTCGTAAGGGGTAGGCAGAGAGCTGACTCCCACTCTTTTCTATCCAAGCACACTCCTTTCGCTTCTTCCACTGTGATTGCTTTTCTCATAAAACCTTCAATATTCCTTTAGCTTTTGCCTAATCTTCATTAGGAATCGACCTATTCGATCCACGCCATTTTCAGCCGACCACCTAATCAGATTCATTTTTAACTTTTTTGTTTTTTTCGTCCATAAAATATCTGCCTATAATCAAAATTCCTGAATGTTCCATTCATATTTCAACTTATTTAGACGCTTTGGAGGCTATTTCGTTTTATCAACATTGCCCGTGACAATCGCATACTTTTATGAGTGATGCTCATATTATATACCTCTACTCCAGGTATGCCAAATATCCAATTATTATTACTATTTGGTAGATACCTACTTTTATAACACACACTTGGGCATTTTATTGTCTCTCTAAAGCTTCGGAGGATTCGACGCGTAAACAGAGCCGACAGAGGTCAAGAAAAGATATTAAAACAATACAGGGTCATACTCACTAATGGGATCCCACAGGGATCTATTTTTAGACCACAATGTTTAAAGTTTAAAAATATCTGAACAAAGAAAAAGTACTTGAACAAGATTAATAAATACGTATCATAAGACCTGCTTATACCTATCTATCATTCATTGCATACGGTGTCATAGCAAGCAGACCTCATAGAGATTAAACAATATTTGGACCATGGATAGCTATGACGAACAGACTCCTATGCACATTAGTAATTTGATTGTGTCAGAAATTTCCGAATATGCAAAAAATGAGTTGTCCAGGATTTTGTTAATGCATGGGGTAGAATTAGATACGCTTCTGGTATGAAAACCACGTAGGGAGAGAAGGTTTATGAACCTAACAGCAGTTTCAATATCAGTAGACAACTGACCTGATATGACCTGACCACCTAGAGATGAACACATAGTTGGACGACCATAAGAATCAACTACTATCAGCTTCTTGCGTGGCAAAGTCTGAAGTCCGGACTCTAAAAGTAAAGTAAGTAGGTACCAGCTTCTTACAAAATCAATAAAGTAAACGATCAGTGTCTCACTGTATAGCGAAAAATCATTAATAATTTTATCTTACTTGTAGCAATATCCATAATATCCATACGTTGTGCCTGGCGGACAAGAATATCAAAAAGTCATAAAAAATTAATTACCTAACATAAAATTAACAAATAATATTAAAAGCAATTATCTTGAGAGACATTAAATACCTAATAAAATGATATCGGCGAACCATTCAATTCCAAAATATTAGCATTTCAAACGTTAATGGTTTATACCTTGGATTTCTTGTCAAGGATTTGGGTCTTCCTCTTAGTAGTAAAATCAAGTTTGTGAATTTGAAAGCCCTTTGAAGGTATGAATTATTGAACAAATTTGACTTCTGAACTTTCATACCGTTGAACTAAATATCTAGGGTAAGAGTTGTTATCTAACTAACAAACCAAAATCTCATTAATTGAATGAAGTATCAACATAGGTACCTACATACTAACTACCTTTAGATATTAATCATTAAGAGTTTTTGACCACTTATGAGAGCTAGACAATCGAAAAATCCAAAACTAGATCGAACTGCTGAATCATTAGAATAGTTTGTGGATCTCATGATAGATTTACTTATAGCTGTTCAAAGATTTCCCTAAACTGTTAAAGCTTGTACTTCACCAAAGAATACAACGGGAAACCGCTCTGGAAATGCTTTGCCAGAAAATTTGACCATTGTTGCAGTAAATGCCTACTACCGTAGATCCGATATAGAACTCTTGGAAAAAAATATTGATAAAATCACGCGCCTACTCTTGAACAATCTTTAAAGAACAAAGTGTATAGGGCTGACTTAAATTTCCACTGCTTTATTGCACCTAAGTAATATGCTTGCAGTTTGTATCTAAGTGGGTCAGTTTCATATCTCGCATACTCACAAGGAGAATGCCGACTTTGTAAGTGGCTCACTAAATGCTCTTAACTGAGTCAAGTAGGTATGAGTGTGGATGTTTTTGTGCATTCCAATGTGCCAGGCGGACAGATAGATGGATGGACGGATTCCTCAATACAACATAATTAATATGTATTAATGTATGTCGGCGTACTAGCTGTTACACGCATTAGAAATGCTGGTGGACCTAACCCGCTCGTTTGACCAGTTTTTTTTTGTGCTTAAACCTGGAGTGGTCTACTCTGCTTCCCCTACTTGCTCTAGTGTTCCCCCACGTATCCCAGATGCTTTAAGAAGTCCAGCATTTTGAGGGGATCCAAGGCGCCGAAGTCCTCCACCTCTATCCTGTGTTTACCAAAACTTCTTGCTCCCACACAAACTACAGCAGTAATACAGCATGTAAGTGTTCAAGCGTTTCTACCCCTTCTTCGCAAAATCTACAGGTTCCATAATCTTCGAGTCCCAGCTTCCTCAGGTGTTCCCTAAGTCTAGACTCTAGAGCGACCGTTAAGAAGCCTGTTAGGGTTTTAAGACCTATTTTACTTAGGTTCAAATATGTTTTGGTTCTTCTGGAGCTAAAAGCACCAAGAAGATCCTTTGAATCTCGATCCATTTGACCAGTTTGATGAAAAACCTCAAATCTGGTGCAAATAGCTGACAATATATTTGACGGATGATATCGCAGAAGGCACATTTTTGCTAAATTTAAGAAATCAAATAAAAAGTGTAAAAATAAAACAAAAACAGAATGTTCCTTGTTCAAGAAACGAACCTGAAATCTCGTCTTCAAAAGACCCCTGTATGTATAATAATATGTAACAAACAGCTATTCTATAGCTTATTGATAAAGTTAAGTAAATGGTGATATTTTCTTTTTCATTGGTTCTTCATAATATTTGACCTCCAATAAACGGTCAAAATTTGTACATACAACCCTACCAATTTTTGTATGTTCAAAGCAGTGCTTTCATCTCGTCTTATTTGGTTCATTTTGTACCATATTTTTCAGAGTTATAAAAAATCAGATATTTCAACCACTAGTTTCTGATTACTTACTATTCATTTTTTTTTTCTATTGAATCAAAAATGACGACAAAATAAGACTAACATGGACAAAGTTTTCAACACTGATAATCAAGTGACACGACTTGGACAGTTTATTTTTCCAGTCGACAGGTGAACTATTATAACAAAAATTAAAAGAAATATAAGTGCCTAACTATAAAAATGTTATTTTTATATCGAAATTATTTAAAACTTTACAAACGTACATATTCACCATTAGGTTATAAGAAATTATTAGTCTGATACTGGTATGTTGTACTGGTATGGCAGATGACAATATTGAGGAGTTGGTCCATCAAGACAATAACAGTGAGACTGGGACAATTATCATCAGAATTGTGGACACAATCAAAGTTGTCCAGAGAAGAGGTTGTCTAATCGTTCACATTGGAATGGTGTACAATGTTGCAGCAAAGCATTGCCCAAATTATTTATCTATGCATTGTCCATAATGTGACAAACCAAACACGGACAATCTTAGATATTCATTCATAAAGCTTAGCTGACTCCGCTAGCTGTTTCATGTTCAAAGATCGAGCGAACCGTCCGTTCCCAAGGAAATTTTCTGTGGTAGACCCTCTGGAAAGAGGAGCGTTGGAAGACCCAGACTAAGATGGCTAGACGGAGCGCAGAGAGACCTCGGACTCCTGGGGGTGGACCATTGGCGGAGCATGGCGGAGGACATGGTGGCATGGATATCTCCTGGAAGAGGCCAAGACCCACACGGGGTTGTAGCGCCATGAATATAAGTATTTATAAAAGGCAGCAACGTGACATTGGTTACGTTACCGCGGGTGTTCAGATGTGTACAGACCCTAAGCTATTTGCATATTTTTAGCGTGCAAATAGTGTTGTTATATCAAAAGATCGAATCGTTCGACCATTTTGCATGAATTTTTTTAGAAACTCTTGCGATAGTCGTTTCGATATATTATTCGATCATCGAAAACTTATACTAGGAGTACCGTACTAGTTCTTTTTTATCCAGATGCGATTATTCAACTTAAAATACATTTTGTATTAGAATTTATTGCTATAAGAACACTGATTGAGTAAAGCATTCTTCGGGAACATTCGAAATTTCTTAATTGTTTTTGCAAAACGAAACATTACAATCTTAATTGAACTTTTTTAGACAATCCAAAACATTTCGTTGGAAGTCATATTGTAGGAATACGAGAATTTTCTAAATACCTTCATGTCGATAATTTTTTATGCGTAAATACTCAGCCCAAAGTTTCCAAAAATTTCCCTAAAAATGTCAGAATAAAGGAGATAGGACGTCTTCTTGCAAACTCGGACGGACCTCCCTCAAGACGCAGACAAGATTCCGAGAATACCCGGAGACTGTTTGAGTTTTAAAGTATTTTGCCGAAATTCGATACATTCAAAGGTTTTCAAACTTTATTGGGTTTTTTAATTTATGTTCAATTACGATTTAAATGAATACCAACTTACCGATAGTGAAATAAACACAAATACAATTTTACCATATTTTTTTTTCAGTTTTAGTTTCCTTAAAAATGTTTTCTTAAAAGCTTACATGCTGTCAACTTTTACTAAATGTAGGTATTCTGACTATATCCATCTCAATGAAATTTGATTTGTTTTAGATTATATCGTTCTACGTTCTACCTATTTTATTTACTGAATTAGTGCATATTCTTTTGACACTGTACTGTTGACATTGTTTTTTTTTTATTTGACGTCCATGCCATTAATTTGTCAACAAGATGAATGTCAATAAGACAAAGGTGCTGGTTTTTGAAAGAGAAGATTTAAGAACGCAATGTTGTGTGAATGTGAATGATAAGAACTTGGAACAAGCGGATGAGTTGAGTATGTCTATTTATGTAGTCTATTTAACAGAGATGGAAGGTGTGAAAAGGAGATTTAAAGAAGGAAACTGCTGGCTGGTAGAAGGGTTGGCGGTGCACTAAGACCTCTAATGAGAAATAAGAACGTATTTCTTAAATCCAAACAGCTGATGCACAATGCAATCCTGACACCGTCCATGATGTATGGGAGTGAAACTTGGACATGGACGAAAAATCTGGAAGTTGGAATAAATGCTGTGGAAATAAGATCACTGAGTAGGATATGCGGAAAGAGACTGATTGATAAGGTGAGGAATGATAATATTAGAAAGGAATGTGGAGTGGATGTTAGCGTAGTGACTAGAATGAAAGTGAATAAATTAAGGTGGTTTGGGCATGTAGAGAGAATGACTAAAAGAATATATAAATCTGAAAGAATGGGTGCACGCAGACGAGGCCGACTTCGAATGACATGGTCCGACCATATCGGTTCAGTCTTAGAGGAGGGCCAAGTCAGGAGCAAAAGGAATAGAACAGCATGTATACGGAATGTTATGCGTTTGGAAGAAGCGAAAGAGGTTTATTTGGATAGGAAAGAATGGAAATCCGTACTCTCTGCCTACCCCCTTCGGGAAACGGTGTGATGGGTAAAAAAAAAAGGAATTTAAGGAGTTAAACCATTTTTATTCCAGATTATTATTATTGGTTGGTACTAAAAATAATAACGTTTGTTGATTTTAAAATAAATGTGTGAAATAAACGGCTTTTCGGAGCAAACCATTGGATGGTAAAAAGAAATGGAATCGATTGTGATTAATTTTATCATTATACAAAATGAATTCAATAATTTAACAGGACAACATCTGTCGGGAAAGCTTGTCTACAATAATAACTAAACGAATAAAATTAACTTTGGGAACCATTGGTATATAAGCTCCCTTCCCCAAAATATCTTGTAAGGATGCGCCATTATTTTACCTGTCATAGCCTCATGGCAATTACCACCAGGTAAACAGGGATCATTTTTGTGTGTGGAAATATTATGGGAGACATAAATAAATAAATAAATAATGGCTTATCTATTATTATAATATAGTGAGTGCAGCGGTGAGTTCATATCGAACATCATAAATTACACAAAAACAATAATGTACGACAGTGTCATTAGTGTTGTCAATGATGCGGCAATTCGATGTTTTGAATTCATCGAAATTTATACAAAACTACGTCTAAAATGTGTTGGAATGTTAAAAAAATATTTCTGAATTTTGAGAGAAATTCTATCAAAAATCTGCGTACCAATGTTTGGAAACTCAATGGTTGTCAAGTAAATAAAAGTTGTGTGTTTAAGAATAATTTAACACAGATGGCGTTGTTTTCAGTAGGTAAATCCGTTCTATACTAACATTAATATTATATTTTATGTTATTAGCTATCCATTTTCAAATTTTGTAATAATTATTCTGTTATCCGGAGCGGAGAAGAATCCAATAAACGAAGCATCATAAAATTCGGTTCAGCCGATCTCGAGTGTTTTCGCTAACCCGACTTTCTTTTATATTATAGACTAGCTTTCCCGACAGACGTTGTCCTGTGGACCCTTTGGTCCTAACTACAGGCTGCCCGTTCATTGTGCACTGTGCCTCCAGAAACAAAAATAAACTCATAAAATAATACCTAATATTAAAATATTAATTCTAAAACGTCCATATTTCATTCGTATTCATAGCTCAGACGGGATCAATGCGAGAATATAATAATATGCGCGCAATTTGGTTGACTTTGTATGAAAAATTTCTAAAACGCTCGAAACGTTGGAGTGGAATAGTAAGAGTGGCAATTACGTATGCGAGAATAAATAATAATAATAATAAACTTTATTACAAACAAATATGGCACATGAAATACAAACAAAATCAAAATCATTTAAGATAAATAAACACATTCAAGTGCAGTCTTGGACACCCTCACTAATGAGAGGGTTCAGGTGCAGAAAACAATCATTTTGTTATTATATTTTTTCAAAGATGGCGTCGCGATGAATCCAATAAATCACACATCGGAAGAATGTGTTCCGAAGAACCGATCTCGAGTTATAAGTGTTCACACTTACCCGACTTTAATTTATATTAGAGATTAATTTGATATGAAGAACCAACTTTTTGATGTAATCATTAAAATTTGAAGTGGTTGGTATAGAACAGTGGTATCAGTCGACGACTTTCGTACGCATAGCGTATTGGGGATCGTGGGTTCGAATCCCGGTGCCGACCATTTCCACTTTCACAACCCATCTTTGCTTTATGTGAAAGATGTCGAAAGTGTATTTGTGTTCACTTTAGGTGAGCACAGATACATTAAAAAAAATGAACCAAAACGGTCTTACGACAGGCTTCTACTTCTGTTTCGAACGCTGGCTTATGCAGTGGGTTCCTAGGGAGCGGTCCGTTGCGTCGTTCGACAAGACGGCAGTCTTTGAAAGCTAGTTGACACTAACATGTAAAATTGGGAGCCTTTAAGGGTCATAAGACAAAAGCAGTATCGAATTCTCTTTACTATGCTTGTCTCTTCTGCTAGTAAATAACATAGACCTACTATATCTATGGACTGCAAACGTGAACTGTCAAAGAAGCAACTCGTGTTATCAACGAACAAGGATTTTTCCTTACTAACGAAGAGGCAAAGAGGCATCGGAGAACTGTAAAAATGTACTAACTGGTACTCGTTTGAAGCCTTTCAACCTAAACTCTGTTGGATTTTTGTAGGGAAAAACGTTATAATGTTACATTATTGATGTACCTAACTATCATTAAATTGTCATAATTGTTGTTTTTCCTCTTCGACATGTTGATAACACGGGGAACTCAGGCTATCAATCCATAGAATATAAGATCAATGGTAAATAATAACGAAAGCTCGATGTTTTTATTATTTGATGTGTCACATCCCTAAGAGCAATTCACAGGACATTGTCAATAGATAAGACACTGATAAGTTTCGCTCAAAACTATTTTAGAATGGGCATTTTATGTGTCATGTCCTAGAGGTTGACAACTTTGAGTTTCCATCTATCATGATAGACATGTACGTATCATGAGAAGCTTTTTAGCAGCCTTCCTATTAAAAATCTTTTTTGTTTTAGAGATGTTTGCGCATGACATTTTTGTGGGAGGTACCTATTTTGGGCAAGTAGGCGGTGCTTGTTCTGAGAAACTGTTTAATAGATTTTAAAAGTATTGCAACAATTTCCTTTGGACATTTTTGGCTTACGTAACTTGTCATTTTTGACTTAGGTACGTAAATTTGGCTTTGGATTGGTTTGTTGTCTATAGCCACTTAGCGGCTCGGTCATGGGGTGTTTTTGTGTTCACTTCGACTGAGCCCAGATTCATTTAATAATAATAATATAACACTTTTCTATACAAAGGTGTCAGTATAGTCGGCGGAACTTATTGCCTTAGGCAATTTTTTCCAGTCAACCGGTCCCGTCCAATCTGAGACAGACCAACCCCGCGTAGAAATTTCAAGTAAAAAAAACTCTTAGAAAATCTCTGACCCGACTGGGAATCTAACCCGGGACCTCGGATCTGAAGTCCACGCTAGTACAACTAGGCTAACGAGGTCGGTTTACTTACTTATATAAAAAAAGCATAGTTTAGGTTAACTAAAATTGCAATTATTGCACCAAAAAATCTAGTTATGATGTGTAAGACCTGTAGGCCTATTCATTGCATGTATTTTGGCGATTGACTATAAACGAATTTTTCGACAATGTAGAGTAGGAAGAAAATGAATGGTCCACTTTTTTGTTCAAATACATACCTACCTAATTGTACCTAATCCAGTAGACAGTGGGGCTAGTACGAGTTTTATCGAAAGCTAATTGCACGCAAATAAGCGCTTAAAAACGAGCAAATAGTGTTCTAAAATCAAACGATCGAATCGTCCGATCATTTCTGTATGTAAAAATTTCGAACTCTTTCGATGATCGTTTCGATATTTGATCATCGAAAACTTATACTAAGGCTACAGCTCATTTTTTTTTCGCACTCTACATTGACTAAATCTTCGTTTGTAGTCGAACGCCAATTTCAAATTGTCTATATACGGGGGCTGGTCTTGGAAACTGGCATAAATAAATGGATCTATGCTCACTCAAAGTGAAGACAAAAAATACTCTTTGACTCTTTCACAGTAAGCTACTTAAAACTTGTGTCGTGAAAGAGGAAGATGGTCGGCCGGCACCTGGGATTCGAACCCACGACCTCCGCACGAAACAATTCGAAAGTCGGCGTCGTAGCACTCGTAACCGCTAGGCTACCAACCATCTCTGATGTTACATAATTACTTCAGGTGTTTAAATCCTATGATTCAGAAAGAAGAACGTCAGGCCCGTTGGTCCAGCGTCTATTTGGGACTGAGGTTTCGAATCCTGGAGGAAACTTGGAATTTTTCGACAAGATCGTTTGATGATGGGGGCAAATCGAAGGATTATGTCTCTAAATGGCGGACAATAATAATATAACATTTTTCTATACAAAAGGTGTCAGTACAGCCGGCGGAACTTATTGCCTGAGGCAATTTTTTCCAGTCAACCGGTCCCGTCCAATCTGAGACAGGCCAACCCCGGGTAGAAATTTCAAGTGAAAAAACACACACAGAAAAACTCAGACAATGTTTGGCAAGGTAACGAAAATGGTCACGAAGAAGAAGTCATTTTTTTACTCTTTGATGTTACACTATATGTGTTGTTTGAAAACAATCATCAAACATTTATTTGAAATAAATAATTAAAACAATTAATTTTTATTCGGTAATTGATTTGAATTTATTTCTGTTTCGCTGTCTAATAAATAATGGTTAAATAAACACGCAACAATAAATTAATATCAACAATACATAAATTCAAAACAATTAATTAATACTAAATAAATCGTTATTCACGAACACAAAGTGTCAATGAATCAATAAGATTGCCAGGTGTGTCTGCAATTAAAAATAATAATCTACAGTGTTGCCAGAACAATAAAAATTTCATCATCTATACTAATATATAAAACTAAAAAGTTGTTTGTTTACATGATGTAATTTCTGAGGATGATCTAGTCAACCGGACCCGTCTAATTTAAGATGGGCAATCCCTGGGTATAAAAAATTTTCAATTAAAAACAACACAATCGAAAGATGTGTAAGTATTTTAATGCAGCTAGTATAGGGCTGCCATACGTCCCGGTAGACCGGGACATGTCCCGGTTTTGAGGTTTGTTTCCCAGTGTCCCGGTCCAACAGTCATTTGTCCCGGTCGATTTAAAATTTATGCATATTAAAAAAAATATTTTTGTGTGCCAATACTTGAGCGCAATTCGCTTTCTATTGACGCCGTGAAAAGCATAATTCAATATGTTTTAAATTATAAAATGTCATGCATTGAATTCTATAATTATCTACATAAAAGGGGAAAAAAAGAACTGCTCCAAAAAACGAAAAAATTGGAGAAGTATGATTGGGCAAAGAATAGCGATGATAAAGAAGCCACTGAAGTTGGGGAAGGGGGAGAGTATAGCCAAGATAAGAGTGGAATGTAACTAATGTAAGGATCTATTTGGTTTTATTCAATTGAATCGCCCATTCATTTATATTTATAGTCGAACTGAGTGTTCCAAAATGATTCACCATTGATCACGTTTTGCTCTTTGAATACCTATTATCAATCTCTACTTTAACATTTTTTTTAAAAATATTGTGCATTTTTTATAATAAAGGTATTATAAAGGTTTTTTTTTTTGGTTAAAAGCTAGTATGATAATATTTATCGTATCACATTGGAAATCTTTGACTAATTTAAAAATCCCATAATATCGATAGGATCTGAACCAATATCTGTAGCTTAACGGTACCGAGGAGTTCATTATTAGATCTAAAAAATCAAGTGCAATGTTTTAATCATGTTAAGCTTTTGAATATCTTGTTAACCGTTAGACTCTTTTTTATAAACATCGAAAAATGCGTCCAATCTTTTTGTAAGCCTTTACTAGTTTGCGAGTGTTATAGGCGGAGGACCTTGCAAAATCAAAATTTTTCAATTTCATCTTCACACAGTCGCTCACAATTTGACCTCTCCAGAGACCCAAGCCATTATACCGCATCATCCATCAAGGAGTGCATGTCCTGCAGTCCCTCATTAAATGTGTACATGGAGCACCCGTTTATCAGATTATCGATTGTGTGTGTCAGTCATCTCACATACGAATGCTGGTGAATCCATCTGTCCCCATTTATGCAGTTTTGTTTGAAGTAGTGCAGCCTACATCACACCGTATTCGGTTGACTCTACATCATATCTTTCAGGGTTGTGTTGAGCCAGCAAGTTCTGTTGTCTGGTCAGATATTAGGTTTTGGTTGTTACTGACGATTTGATCCATGGTTGTCTTCAATAGTGCAATCTGCACTTGCAGTAACCGCTAAACACAACTACGGATGTCGGAATTTCAGACGGCTTGAAGGCGCGTTATATGTATCAACAGCCGTATTAATAAAACGTTATTCTTCGAATACACGCAGAAGAAGAAATAAGCTATAACAAGAATAATTTCCATGTCAACTTTTTTCCTGGCTACCCCCCAGGTATAAAGAAGGGATAGCGACATTTTCTTAATAAGACAGACTACCACTGCACTCTTCATATTTTAACAAACTCGAAGTTGCAACAAGTTCGAGCTGTCAACTAATCGAATCGACTTTCGGAAATATTCCTATTGATCCGTACATACTTATAATATTCCGCGCACGAACTTTCCCGAGGATCCATTCGGGTTCCTATGGAATGCTTAGATAGCAACCCGTAGTATGGAAGAACCACAAATATCATTGACTAGCTTATACCCATCTTGCTTTACGTTTTTGATTCCGATTGTCAGGCTTGATCGGTAGGTAATTAAACAGGTTCTAGTCTAGCTTCCCATTGCTTTGTAGACCTCTATAACTGACATAAGCACAGAAAAAGAAGAATGACACTTTTAATGTTTATTAAAATTTTGTATGAAGAACCTAAAAAATAGGGTTTTTTAAATAGCTCTAAATATATTAAAGTTAATGCAGCAAATTGTATTAAAGAACCTTCTCCGGCATTTTGCACGGCTCTGTCTGATGTAGCATTAATAATAAATCTGACGTAGCATTTGTATTTTGAGCGTCATGCTATGACATACGGTAAAAAGCAAATAAAAAACATTTCTGAATTATTATGTAGATAAATGCAAGATTACTTATTATTCTGCGATATAGTTATGACACGGGTTGATTATTAGCAGCGCGTAGTATAACGATTATGCCGGAATAACTGGTTGGTTGGTAGACTGGCGGTTACAACGCCGGCTTTCGTACTGTTTGGTGCGGAAGCCGTGGTTCGATCCCAGGTGCCGACCATCTTCCTCTTTCACGACACAAGCTTTAAGTAGCTTACTGTGAAAGAGTCAAGTGTGCATTTGTGTTCACTTTGAGTGAGCACAGATTCATTTTTATTAAAAAAAATAATAATAAAAAACACTATTCCCGTCATAACGGTGTCATAACGCAGTTTCTATTGGTACCACTATAAGATTTTTCTTTCGAGTGGCAAAACACACGGCAAACCCTTTCTTCTCAATCATTCCTTACTCCGCGCCACAACTAAGTAAATAAATTAAAACGTATTAAATAAATAAAAAAAGGTTAATTTATATGCATGTGCAGTGCCCGCCTGTTGTTCCCAATGAGCGTCCATTCTTCTTCGTTTTGGGAAATTTGTGTTGCAAATTTCATTCATGACAAAATAATCGGTTTGCGATGGAGTTTCGAAAAAGCGGAACACGGCCTTTAGGTAATAAACAGGGTATGGTTGGAAAATTAAGGACGCATGGGTAATTAATTTCTTTTAGATGAGTTCTGGACGAGAAATGTATTAGTACCACGCAAAATTAATGTGATCGCGTCACACATTTTATAAAGATTTTAAAAATAGAACATAAAATTATGATCACCGATCAAATAAAAAAACAAAGTAGGTGCAGCATCAAAATGGTGGGAACGCATAAGGTCTAACTAGAAGAGGCAGGGGGAAAAGCAGAAAATTCTAGAGGAGGCCGAGGTTCACAGTGGGCTGTACTGCCAATAATGACCAATCTCACTAATACTAAAGTAATTTTCGTCCTGAACATAAACGAACTCTACTTATATAATAAACTAGCTTTCCCGACAGACGTTGTCCTGTGGTTCTAACCCGAAGTAGCCCGTTAATATGTACATGATGTGCACTGCGCCCCCGTCAAACAATACAAAATTAATTCGATTAGATAAGCTAATAAAATAATAACATTAAACTATTTCTGAAACAAACCCTATTTCATTCGTATTCAAAGCTCTGGCGGGAACAACTTGAGAAAAATGCGCTCGCGCACACACCCTACCTCGCCTATTACCAACACGAATATGCTCGATAATATTGTTGACTTTGTATGAAAAATTTCTAAAACTATCGAAACGGTGCGGTGGAGTAAGTGGGAAGGGCTACTGTATGAGCGTATGCGAGAATGAGAGGGAACTACCCGCGATGTCGTGGGCGCGTCCCAGGTAACCTTTCCATACAAACTTAAATATTGTATTTTACATCATTTCTTATCCATTTTTTTTACTTTTTATTAGTTATTCTGTTATCCGGAGTGGAGAAGAATCCAATAAATCAAACATCAGAAGAATCGGTTGAGCTAATCTCGAGTTATAAGTGTTCGCACTAACCCGACTTTAATTTATATAGTAGAGAGATATAGCCGCAATTAAGTACAAAGTTTGTACCAAAAATGTTCCTAAAGGGGGAAACCGAGAGGACGAATTATCACTTATTTCTACCCAGGCTTACCCCCTTTTATTAATTTCTCTATCTTCTTAATCTTACAAAAAAATGCTGTTAAACTCCATAAACAATGAAGAAGTGGTCTGCGTCTTGGGGGCATGCAGTGTGGATTGCTGTACCGCTGTAGCCACTTGGAATGCCTTTGTTCTGGCTCTTAATTGATATTTTTTGTTTGCCCTCAAGCAGAAGTCTGGCACAATGGGGCCTTTCCTTGTGCCTATGCTGCAAGTGTGCGGAGTACAGCAGAAACATAACAATCCGGAACGTAAAATGGCATTGGCAAATTTTATGATGGACTTAAAAGGTCATTATAAAACGCCGAGCCAGGTCCCACCGATATTGACTATCACTTGATAATAGACCTCCCTGCCTCTAGCTGGATGAATCTTCTCTGATGGCTTAGACTCTAGTCCACTGTAGAGCCATCATACCTGTCTTCTTCGCGTCTTTACTCGATCTTGCCCGCGATTATGAGCTACAGAAGCGAATACTTCTCGCATCTGAGAACATATCCAAGGTATGAGATCTTACGAATCTGTATGTTTGTCAACAATTATTCTCAATTCATATTTGCTCTATTCAGGACCTCCGAATCATTGACTATGTTCGTCCAAGGGATACGCAACACTCTTCGATGGATCCACATCTCAAACACTCCCAATTTGTTTATCATATTCGCGAGTGCCGCAAATCATGTTTCACAAATGTCAGACCCAAAGACGGCAAAGACAATAAGGAAACAGATCTTCAGAAAGACCTCTTAACACTTGAGGCAACAGGTTGCCGAATAAAAGAGTATGCACTGCTCTTATAAGCGCACTCTCTTGTAACTTGAGAAGTGGAGGTACCACACAGCACTTGACAGAGTCCGTCCGTCGGCTGCTTCCAATGAAGGAATGAAAGGAGAATGTTTAATTATTACTGTATGTATCTGGATAACGCGCAATGCACGTACTAACACTGCACAGCCCTATCAAATGTTATCTTCACAAGAATTGCATCTTCAATCTACTATTGTAGTCATTTCAATTTGTTCGTAGGTTTGTTTGACATAACTACACATCTTGGACTTATACATAATATAATCAATTACCTTGAAAAATGTTGAAGAAAACAATACCAGATTCAGCATAATTGAGGTGAAACGAGGAGTACCACAGGGCTCCATTCTTGGGCAATTCATATTTACATTTTACGTTAAAGATTTACCTCAATCTTTAGCTGATGATACTTTACTGATTCTAAGAACATTTAACAAAAGTTCAACAGATGTAGTAAACAATACATTGCATGAAATAGTTTAACTAGATAGGTGGTTTATTGATAATGCGTTAGGTCTAAATATAACGAAAACAAATGCTATGATCTTTTCTCTGGAACGACATATACCAAGAATGAAAATGTACGTTTTGTTGGGGGTTACAGTACACAGACGGCTACTATATTGACTAACTATGTAAGAAATTGAATTCATCCATTTACACCATAAAAAATATTTGGGATAAGCACAGCTAAATCAATTATTATATAATGCTTATTTTCAGTATATTTTATCAATATACCCTAATGATTTGGGAAATTTAATCAGGGTTGTCCAGAGTATTGTGCTTCAAAGGCGCCTGCCTCCTGCAAATCCTTTTTTAAAGAGCAAGGTATTGTTATGCAACCTGTATGGTTATTTTTGAGCGCGCGATTTGAGTTTTGAATACTATGTACCTATGTTTTTTCTTTTTATTTTATGTTGTAAGAGAGAGAATGTAATATCGGGTATGATATCTAGTGGCTGTTTTTTGTATCGTCAGATCTCTTTAACGGGACACACAAGTACGCGAGTTCTTTGTACCAAATAATAATTATCATTAAATACTATAATAGCGGATCACAGAGGGCCGACATACGCAATCAAAATACGATAAGTTGCCAATTCAATTTTACATATATAAATAGGGTGGGGAAATTAAAAAATAATTATCCTTTTTTAACGAATCTGGGTAGACTCGAAGTGAGCGCAAATACAATTTTGACATTGTATTATCGTGGTCGTGGAAGACAAGATAGAATCGTTTTTCGAACCTGCGCCTGCGCTACGACGAGACGAAAGTCAATAAGTCAAACCTTCTACCACTATATTAGTACAACGTGTATCATTATGAAAAAAAAGATGGCAGTCAAGCATTAATACTTATTATGTAATTTAAGATTTTTTCTTTTTAAAATTTATTTTCTGAAACTTGCAACGTCTTGCAACTCCTGGTTGATTTATTTGTTTACATACATACTAAATTATTAACATTCGAAATTTCTACCCGTAACGAGACAAGACTGGCTTGATAACATTTTTTTAATTTTTACTATCAAATTTGCCGTGGGGTTGCCGGCTATGAATAGCATCTCTGCTCTTTTTGCTGGTTTTTCGAGCATCCTGTATGAGGCAGGAAATCGAAAAATCAGATGGGAACCGTGAGGTTGACCACCTCACGTCCTTAAACCTCAACCGGTCAGAAAAGGCACCACAGGCCTCAGACGCCTTCGATCGCAATGGAGAGCTCATGGTGCCTCCCTATGCCCCTGAGTGGGTTTAGGCACCCGTATTGCGGGTTGGTTTTGGGGGGGATCTGCGGCGGGCTTGATTCGTGTGGAGCCGGCTTTTGGCCGGTTTCGTGCGGGTCGGGTTTGCTGCGGATTTGTCTTGCGGTGTGCGGGGAGCCTTTAAGGGAGAATGTATGTAATGCATGTATCAATTTTATGCACAATTTTCAAACAACGAAAATTTTCAATATTCTAAGACTGAGACAAAATATTGTTTGTCTTTCTTATCAAAAAAAAAGTCAGAAAATCAAAACCAGTACCCTAGTGTCAGTTTTAGATGATCGAATATCAAAACGATCATCGAAAAATTTTCGAAAAAATTCCATACGAAATTATCACTTTTCGTTAGAACACTGTTCGCACGCAAATAAGCGCTTATTAGACAGCAATTAGCTTTCAAGAAAACTCGTACTAGCCCCCCCCCCCCTGAGACTATTTCCCTCAATAGTCCAAATTGCAGAAGGAATTTCGTGTCAGAATAAATTGTATAAAGCGAACCCGAGTCATCGTGTTCAGATGTCGACGTTTATGTATTATTTAAACTTCCAAAGTCGGCAATTTCAATTTATTTAAAGCTACGTTTATGGTTTGAGAAATGTATATTGCCAAACAGGTAATAAGCATTATATTCAAGTACAAGATGGAATCTCAAAACGATAGGCGGGCTTACAAAAAAAAAGCAAGTAGGTCCGCTCCAAGGATACCGCGTGGTATTTGGGTTCGAGATCTGCGCGGAGCAGAATAAATACGCATAAATGATTGCATCCAATACAACTAGGAGGTGATTAATATTATTATTACTTTAAACAAACAAGATAAAGATGGAAGATGGCCGCGGGCTAAAAGAGTCGGCCGGAGAAACAGCGCCCTGTAATTTGTGAGCGTACCGACGACGGGAGAGCCCAGCCATGAGAGATATATTACTTCATAGAGCCAACCAGCACTGCTCACGACTCGACAATTACGAGAACCAGCAGAGTTGAACGTAAAGCCTCTAAAATGCACGGTCGAAGACATGGACTGAGACTTGGCTAAACGCGGTTATTCATCATCGGTTTATATAAAACCTTGTTTTGGCCAGTTCTCAAATTTGGTTCAGAGCAAAATCCCGGACGAAAGAGCATCAAAAATCTTTGGTCCTACCCAAATGAGACATAATGATGAGCAGGATGAGCTGTATAGTTATTATACAACCCTATTTTCATTGAAGAAATATGTACAAATTGAAAGACGGAGATGGTTCGGACACATCCAAATAATGGCAGATGAGAATATGCTGATGAAGATGCTAAGTGGTATGCCAGGAGGAAGTATGAGTCCAGAACGACCGACACTTCGGTAACTGAATGATGTGATGAGGGATGCCCAACAAATTTGAATTTCTCGCTGGCGAAATGCTGCGCTCTATAGTCGACCGTGGAAGCAAGCTTTTGAGGAAATCATGACCCAACCTTTTTTGTAGAGACATCGATCTTTACCAAGATGCTTGCTTCTGAATATGGTACTCTCCACTTAATCACATCAACAGCCTTTTCATCCATCTATCCACCTTTGCAAGGAAAAAAATACAGCAGGTGCATATAGGTTATCAAAAGGTCAAACTTTCAAAATGTGGTGGGAGAGTTTGTTATTAATATTCCATAATTGGAACCAAAAGGAAACATAATTTTATGCAAAGAAAAGTTGAAATAACAAGAATTTATGTACAAATCAACAGCCCAAAAGATGAAGGAAGAATCGTTGGTTATCGTATATCAACAATTGAAACTGCAATCTATTAGGAGACATTGTGGGTGTTTCCCGTTGAGTAAACCAAGCTATCATGAAAATTGTAAAAAAAAAGTCACATTAAATTTTTACTTTCGAATTGATCAATTCACGCAATCAAAAAAGAATTACACGATTATAAGGAAAGTAAAAAGCAAAAGGTTTGATTCAAAAGACCGTGAGGGTTTAGCAGCCAATAGAGAGAGAGCGTGTATTTTGAGGGCGCACAATGTAAATATTCTCGCTTTCATGGTTCCGATTTATTTATTAATAGAGAACACGTCCAGGCGTTCAATATAAATCGTGATATAATTCATATCTGTGGAGGACACACTCCGTATTATTTTGGGTCATTAACTACTCAATCAAAGTGGAAAGTTGGTGATCTTAATCTCTCTTGATCTCCCATCGATCTCGGATCACAATATCGTTTCGAAGTTATTTCACAAAATTAGTAGCGAAGCCACCAAGATTGTATTATCAAGCTGTAATCTTGGTGGCATTGATCCGATAGCTGGTGAAAATTACCTTGCTTCCTTATGGGTACATTAGACGATTACAGCTTTAGATAAAGCACCCGTCTGAGAATCGGAAATACTGCCATTAGAGAGGTCTATAAAATATAAGATACTGCGATGTAGGACATTGTAGTTATTCTGGATCGTTCACTTAGGCTCAACGCATCAATATGTAGATACATGTTCTTGGTAGCCATCTATAAGATAAAATTATGTAGTGGATAAAGTGCAATCAATTGATCTATTGAAAACTATCCAATAGATGGATATCTAGAAGATAACAGTGTTGCTATGCTGATATCTATTGATTTCTATGGATTCTATGGAAATTTTTATGGATTTGCTTTTTCGCACCAGAATTGATGTCAGAATGTTTTGACAATTAATGCGTATTTAATCAAATATTTAGGTTAGGTTCTAATGTTGTTTTTTGTTTCGCATATTATAATTTTGCGATATTATTTCTAAAACTTGAAATTTTACAATGATTTAACAGAAAGTTTGAGAATATAACAACATTTCGATCACAATTTAGATTTTTTATTCCAGATTCTTTGTTTGAAAACCGGCAAATTAGTATCATTCGTCGATCAAAATTGAAGAAACGTATGATTTGTTCGAAGCTTCTTTGTAATCTACATAATAATTCAGAAATGTTTGTCTGCTTTCTATCGTATATGTGAACATCACGCTCAAAATACAAATGCTAAGATAGATATTAATATGCCCAGAGCAGTATAAAATGCTGGAGAAGGTTCTTAAATACAATTTGCTGCATTAACTTTAATATATTTAGAGCTATTTAAAAAAACTGTATTTTTTAGGATCTTCATACAAATTTCTCAAAAAGACTTTTGGAAACAAAATTACTCATGTAAACGTTGAATGGGATCTTGGTATTACGGTATGAAAATGTAATAAAATAATTGTAGATTGATTTGTTATACATATAAATGTTATTAAAAGCTTATTATTCTCAATAAATAAAGATTTAATGAAAAAATTTGCAGTTTGATTTTGAAGTTTGACAGATACAAATCACCCTCTATGGGTGGGTTGCCCAATTAATATCAAAGCAGGCAATGTATGTAGCTAAGATTCAAACCACAGAGCTCTCTCTATGAAAACTTGCAAATTATGTCGGTAGGTTCGTATAATATTTTTTTTATTATTATAGACCTCCAAAAAAAAAAAAATATTATACGAACCTACCGACATAATCAGTATATTTATATTATCTGTGGACATAATTTGCAAGTTTTCATAGAGAGAGCTCTGTGGTTTGAATAGGTTCGTATAATATTATGAGGTCGGTAAAACAAAAATTGTAAAAGTGTCATTCTTCTTTTTCTGTGCTTATGTCAGTTATAGAGGTCTACAAAGCAATGGGAAGCTAGACTAGAACCTGTTTAATTACCTACCGATCAAGCCTGACAATCGGAATCAAAAACGTAAAGCAAGACGGGTATAAGCTAGTATGATATAAATTCTTTATAATATGTATATTTTTTAATGATGATGTATATAATAATTATTATTTTGGTTTATGGAAAAACAAGTCGAAAGTTCATCACATTCACGGCGTTACGGGAGTTTATAAACGTCAGTGAACGCTATTTTGACAGCCATCTTAGAGATAGATCGTTATCCAACAGTAGGTACCTCTTGTTAAAAATGGCGTCGGATATTTATTTATTTATTTTCAATATCAACGGCAATAGCCTTTTACATGTTATTTACAATATCTATAACAATACATACATTTTTTTTAACAACACAGTAGTTAAAAATTTAAATCCAATTGGATAGGACAGAAAAAAAACCAAACAAAATAAGTAAGAATATCAACATTTGAATAGGTAAAGATTAAACAACAATAGAGTGTGTAGTCAAATATCACAGATTGAACATGTCAACAAAGCAAGTTAGAATAGGAATGTCAAGTAAATTAATATACTTAATATAATAAAGTTTAATAATGTCATGTAATGTTCATGTGTCAAATAATTAAGTTTAAAATGTCAAGTAAAAATATAAGTATAATGTCAAAATCACAGAATAAATAAGGTATAATATCAACTTATTAATAAAAAAAAAAAAAGAAAATTATGAGATGTACAGTGTACACAGCCAAGTCAAATAAAAAATATAAACAAATGTAATGTAAATTAAGTCGTAAAATGTCAAGTTTTCAGAATAAACTCAATATTACATCAAATCTTATATTATCATGGTCAACAAATCAAAAATACCTGCAAGATGCACAATGACATAGCAGAATAAAAAAAACAATCAAAACACAAACCACAAACAAATTCGAAGTGCCCAATGTCAACTTTGTGCATTAAAATAATTTAATACGTCCTTTTTAAATTTAGGTAAACTGTCAGCAAAAATATCTGCAGCATTACCAACCAGGATATCCTAAGCATAAGCGATATCTACACATTGATGCGGCAAATATCTCAAAGAAAAGCTTTTCTGTAAGATATATTTATCTATCTACTGATTGATGCGTTGGGCCTTACAGGGATAGATCAACAGCGAACTATGAAGACCCTCGAAATCATATGGAATGATTAGTGAAGACTGGTATTAAGGAGACATCAACCTATGGTCATTTTTTGGATCTGGTTGAAAAGAAAGATATTATCCCGATAATTTGATGAAAGCACATTGCTTAAGATATAAATATGGACTCTTTTGAATAACCCCTATCTGATATAACATCAGATTAACTTTCTGGTAAACTCTTACCTATATCCTTTCGAGTGTATCAAAATTATGATTGTGATTTCTAATGGCAGTGCTACATCGCTGAGAAAAAAACTTAACCACAGAATCAGAAAAACTTATTATCAGAGATATCATAAAACAGAAGATACTGTGGTTTCTGAGAAAAAAAACCCTAATTCTGTTAGTATTAAAGAGATCTACAGCACGTAATTTGGCGGGAACCGATTTAGAATGAGGATCAATTCAAATCATTACAAAATAATCCCTTCACACAAACGTGTAAAGTAATTGTATGCACACCGTATAAAACCGCGCGGTGTCAACGACTCAACCACAGTTCCTCCAAGAATGAGGATGAGCTTCTAACATAATTAGATAACTCGAGATTGACAAAATCGGAATCCTCAACGTGGCGACGACTTGGAAGAGCTGAGAAAATATAGTTAACCAACTGGAGCGCATCAGTATCCGGTATCCAGGACTCTTAAAACAGATGAACATAATGAAAACGATAGACTTGTAATTAATTAAGTACCTAATAATAATTTTAACAATCGAAAAAAACTCAAGTTTCACGTCTGTCAAAAGCGACGATCTATTAGGAGTGATGAGCGAGAATGCCGAACTAACAAAATACCTACCCATTTGAATTCCAAAAAAAATTTTTTTTTTTACAAAAATGAATCTGTTCTCACTCAAAGTGAACACAAATACACCCTTCGACTCTTTCACAGTAAGCTAATTAAAGGTTGTGTCGTGAAAGAGGAAGATGGTCGGCACCTGGGATCGAACCCACGACCACCGCACGTGTAGGTGTGTGCCGTACCTATATTTTTTTTTTATAAAAATATTAAATCGTTAACATTTATCCATTATTGCGTATTCCTGACATATCTTGCCTCTGTGACATTATAATAGTTTTGCATCGGCCATTATGAAAAACTGACATGCGCGAATGTCATTAAACTCGCAGACAGCGCAAGTGTCTAGGAATATTTAATAAAGTGCATCGCATTAGCCTAGCATTCAAATTATAAATAAAACACATTTAATGTTTAACTATTAGGAATAGGGAATCACCCATCACTATGTGACGGATATTGTCGCCAGTTTTCACAGTTGCACAATGGATAATTATTTATTGTTTCGTGTAGATTGATAAGCATAAGAAACAGTACATGAAATATGACATAAAAAAAAACATTTTTTATTCAAAGGTGTCAGTATATCCGGCGGAAGTTATCGTCCGTGGCAATTTCTTCTAGCCAACCGGTCCAGTCCAGTCTGAGACAAGCCATCCTCGGGTAGAAATTTCAACTGAAAACCACGGGGAATCCAACCTGGGATCTCTCGATTAGAAGTCAGCACCAGTATTCTGTCTATTTAGATGCGTGGTCTTTTAAAAAGTAGCCACCCATCCACTTTTTGAACGCATACAAAATAATATTTATAGTACATTTCCAGCGGCCACCTGTGTGTTTTATTATTGGTTTTGTAACAGTCGTAATCGTAGCAATGAATCTCGAAAAAAATATAAGTTATCATCTTCTATTAGGTATATAAAAATGGAAAGCTATTTTCCGTGGTCATCGCATCACGCCTAAACGGCTGGACCGATTTCGCTAATTCTTTTTTTGTCGTGTAGGCTTTTATCAGGAGAAGGTTCTTGTGAAAGAAAAAATCAAGAAAATTACGTAGAAAATTAGAAAATTAAAGAAATCACTAAGTAGGTAACCTTCTGAGTATATGATTGTAATAACAAAATTTTTAAATGGAACAAACCACTACGGGCATGTCCGTCTTCTACTGTTATTTCGAAGGCTGGCTTAGTGTGATCACTTTTACGTTAACGGGTAATGTCTCCGAAACTCTAATCATGAGAATTCTCAACATGTTCAACATGTCGAAAAATCTCATGTATGCAACAAGTAGATATTTAATAATTCTTGAAAAATAGAGATAAAAGTTGGAAATTATTGATAACAAGAGAGCAACCAAATTTAAAGACTGCGACTGCTGTCATGTATTTGGCGCCAGGATATGACTATATCCATTTTTGTTAATGTCTCATATTTATTGCCTGAGTGTTTTTACAGTAAATACAGTAATTTTTTATTGTAATTTTGAAATCAAATTGGCGTTTAACAGAAACTGTCTTTTATTGATAAAACAGATGCATCGATCGGAATTACATTAGTTAAAAGTGTTATAGGACCATAGAACAAAGTCTGTCGGGAAAGCCAGTTACAGATAAATCTATTGATAACATTGTCAAAACTCGCATGAGTTACGAAGTGTCCTGGGTTATTATAGTATACTATTACTCTATTAGAATGCATAAAAGACAACAATATCCATTAATGATGGTGATATGTTTGCATGTTTTGACGTATCAACATCGTCAAGTGTCAAGTAGTCAACTTTGCAATGCTGTCAATAAAGTGATCGCAGATTCTCAAAGATTTTTTGGTTATACTAACCACACATTCAAAACTTTCATAGATTCTAAAGTTCATATTATAATGTTCAAAAGACTATTCCAAGTGTCCGAATGGACCTAATATCCGAATATCTCACAATAAGGTTAGTAACAGTTCATTCTAAGACTTTCCTAAAGCATAAATTAAAGATGATGATTTCGAACCTTCATCCCATCAGGGTCCTGAAGACGAGGAAGACCCTCTCATACTGTGTTCCGCTCCTTCGAAGCAGAACTGAGGAATCTGAACATGGTGTGGGAGGAGGTCATAAACATAGCGCAAGATCGAACGCAATGGAGAGCTCTTGTTGCCTCCATATGCCCCTATACGTGGGGCGTAAAGGGAGTTTTAATTAAAGAATTAGCGAAATCGGCCCAGAAGCTTAGGCGTGTTGCGATGAATGAGAAAAAAGCTCTTCATTTTTTATAATATAGATATAATTTAGTAGGAATTGCTTGACTTTTCTCGGAAAGTTAAAAACTTTATATTTTTGATGAACATTTACAGAATCGTCCTATGTGTCACTTAAATTTTCGTTGTATCTAAGTGCGCACAAAATTTCATAATTGTTTTGACTTTTCTTCGTGCATACTACAGACTATAGTGTTGATGCTAAAATGATCGGTTTATTTATGGCTAATAGCTAATTAATATGCAGCCTATGATCCGCTGGTAATATATTTTATTGATAATTATAATATTGGATGTGTTTGCGACTCTACGCGCATGTCGTTTCTTGGAATACATTAGACTTGGACGGCTCTAAGTAGACATTGCGCGTAAATCACAAACTAACAAGGATCTAGGGCGAGCTTAATGTAAAGAAAAAATGCCAAAAAGCCTACGCACCAAATAGATCTATGCATATCTATACCTAAACGCAGAGAGGGCGTACCTTCTTTATTATCGGCTATAAACACTAGTGCCTATGCAAAAGAGATACAAGGAGACTGGTAGCTTTTAAGGTGTGGTCCTATAGAAGACTTCTATGTATATTCTGGGGAGACAACACATGAAAAGGTTCTCCAAAGAATCGAAGGAGGAAAACACCTGCTCAAAACCCTATCTGAAAGGCGCGTAAGATGGATAGGACATGTTATACTATACACAAGGTCTTCTACATAGCATTATTGAAGGGAGGACTGAGGGGACAAACTCCCGAGGACGACCACGTCAGAAAAACCTAAAAGACGTAAATAGGAACTGAAAACAGATGTAACAGACGGAGCGGAATGGAGAGACAGAGTGGAGAAAATTGCTGCAAACCAATCGTAAGATTGTGACCAGAGAAGGAAACCGATACATACATACTTCTATAACGACTTCCAATAACTGCTATTTCTTTTACTTCTGAATTAATCTTCTTTCAGGTCAATATTGAGTCACGTTATTTTGGTCAACCACGAAGATTTTAAGATCTCTCTTGGATGGATATGTTCAGCATTTTCAGTTCAGGTAGAGAATTACAAACATTAAGATCCTTTTCCTCGCTTTTGCAGCATACGACAAGGTAAAGATCAAAGAAAGACGTGGTGTGAGTAGAAGACAGTTGTCATGGCTGAGCAATATGAGAACATGGACTGGAATCAAAACGTTGGGGAAATGATTCATGCAGCTAGAGACATCGAGGTCTTTGTCCAAATTACAGCCAATGTCGCAGGGACTTGACTGGGCACTTCAAGAAGATAGGTAAGAAAATATCATTACTTCCGAAAAACAACACCTACCTATCCTTATAAGAAATACAAGATCAACCTAAAGATTCATCGCAAGTTCAATTCTATGCTCCAAATCTATTATTTTGGTGTATAAATGTGTAGAATGTGGAAAAAGTCATTCCTTAATAAGTGTGTCCATCAGTACAAAATATCACACCACATCTTATTGAAATTAAATGTACTCCGTAGTAGATGATCTCCGTGTATTACCAATATAATCCGCAGACATTCCCCCCGTAGTATCGAAATCGTGACTAATAATTTACAAGCCGTTTCCCGTCCCAAGTCTCCAGGATACATTACACTGAATACCTGGGTGACAAGCCAGAGCTAACATGGAAATTTATTCTCAAACCTACAAGAATGAGAGCAGTCCCTCCAGTACAAGTCACAATTTTGATCCACCTCAACCTTCTGACCAGCAAGAGAACTCGACAAAAAGGTGGAAGAACGTAGACTCGCTGTTGAATAAGAGTCTTCGTGAACTTGTTGTTGTCTTCTAATCTAGAGGTCTTCTAATGGAATCCCGGTATACTGTCTCAGATTTCGCCATTTGCCCTTCTTCTTCTTTTGGTGCCATTTCAGGTATTACCAACGTCGGCGATCACTGCGCCGAATGCCTCTCTGTCCTGGGCTGTTCGGAACAATAATTATTGTTCTACAGTACGGAAACCCGTCCATTCTCGTATATTGCGCATCCAGGCATCTGCCATCTTTCAGCCCCTCTGCGACCCTCGATCTTTCCCTTTAGTATCAAGTGGATCATTCGATACTTTTCCCCACGCATGACGTGTCCCAGATATCAAATTTTACGAACTTTTACTTGTGACAGGGGTTCATGCTCTCCCCGGCTCGATTAAGGACTTCTGAATTTGTCACCAGGTCGGTCCAAAGAATTTTGAGCATTCTGCGATGTAATCACATCTCGAATGCCTCGAGCCTGTTCATTGTGTTGAACTTCAGAGTCCAAGTCTCACAGCCATACAGCAGTACAGAGCACACGTAGCATTTTACCATTATCTGTCGCAGTTTCATATTCAGTTTGTCATTGCTGAAAAGAGTTCTCATTTTATTAAATACAGCTCTTGCTGCCTCTACATCTGGGTCGAGATTTACACTAACTTTACTTAAAAATACTCCTTCAACATCGAATCACGCAAAGCTATTTTGTGCAAGAAAAAGATTGTCTGGGTTGGAGTACAAACACACAACCGACCGAATTTGGTAAGAAATTAAGGTTATAAAGTTTACTGTAAGAAATTTAGTGACCAAAATAGATACAATAGAATGCAACTTGAAACAAGCAGAGTGCACACGAAACTCTTACTCGGAGTACAGGGTTCTTATGTCAAATTCTATCACATTTCAATTCGTGACGACAAGATGTATTTCATATTTTTTGCAAAAATTCTCTGATAATTTCAATTGTACTACTCTTTTAGGGTTTTCTATGGGAGACCCGTTAGAAGGAGGAGTATTGGAAGACCCAGACTGAGATGGCTGGACGGAGTGGAGAGAGACCTTGGATTGCTGGGGGTGGACTGGGTGGCATGGAGAAATCTTTTGGAGATAGCCAAGACCCATACAGGGTTGTAGCGCCACAGATGTATTATGTATGTAAGTACTCTTTAAAATTAGTAAAGTGATCAGTGATCAGAAAAAGCCAGTATTTGGAACAAAAGCCAAATATGATAAAATGATTATTTTCTTAAAACAACATAAAGGCGACCTCGGTAGCCTAGTTGTACTAGCGTGGACTTCAGATCCGAGGTTCCGGGTTCGATTCCCGGTCGGGTCAGAGTTTTTCTAAGTGTTTTTTCACTTGAAATTTCTACCCGGGGTTGGCCTGTCTCAGATTGGACGGGACCGGTTGACTGGAAAAAATTAAATAAGTTCCGTCGGCTATTCTGAGACCTTTGTATATAAAAGTGTTAAAAAATTATTATTAAAACCACACCATCATATACTCAAGGTCGTTCGTTGCAAGGTGCAAGGATAACCTCTCATCCTCCTACTCGTAGCCACATTTTAGGAGGAGATAACGTATCTAGTACGTAAGATATAGATGTGACAAATAATTCAATGGATAGAACCCTCCAAACGTCAAATAATTATACAACACTGTTCTTCTGGGTGTTGACTAGAGTGGAGAGACTGCCATGGTGGAGCTCGTACGCTCCATCTAGATAGCTGACATAGAAATAGAATAAGATGAAAATATCTTTCGCAAACATTATAAAAAAAACGATTCACTTGAGCACTTACGAGGTCAAAACTACATAATATATAACAAACAAAAAAGAATCAATTAACGAAAGATCTTGGGCTATCTCGAAGACGTTGCCTGTTTTTTTTGTACCGAGTCTTGTAAGTTGGTTTAATGAGGCTATAAATCTATAGAGCATCCACGGGTCGTTGTTGCTAATCGTCTTTTTTTATTGGCTCTCTCGGAGAGAAGGCTGGGTAGCCCGGCCAGACCCGGAGTCGAAAGACATGTCAGCGGCAAACAATGACCCGTGCATATTTTTACATGGCCAACCTCGCCACGGAGTCTGCCGAATATTTTTCCAAAATAGGACCACCATTACGTTTTTTTTTTGCTTATTTGTTCATTGCTTGCCTGTTTTTTTTTTCAGTTCAAATCTGGCAATCGATTTTTTTATTATCTTTCCGACAAGTTCGTCATTTGAAACTTTTAAAATAGCTCAGAACACGATCAAAATACGTATTTATTTCATTCTCAAAAATCTTGTGTTTCTACAGTTGATTCTAAACAGGACAGTGCACTAACATCGCCGTAGTTCGTAGTCTGGCGGTGACGACGCCAGCTTTCGTTCTAGAAGATTGTGGGTTCGATCCCAGGTGCCGACCATCTTCCTCTTTCGTGTAGGACAGTAAGTACAGATTCATTTTTATGAAAACAAAATCTACAAAAGAGCATTTTGCTTGAATTCTGATACATACTCGTAAACGAGAAGTTCCCCACTATATTATGTACCCCACTACATTGTGCAGCTGTGTAATCTCATCGACAAACAATCTCAACAGATGTCGGTAGATATACCTAAATTAAGTGGCCATTATTTTTTTGTCCACATACACTTGGCCAGTTTAGGATATAATTCAACAGAAAATTTAGTAACGTGGTATATCAATAGTTTTTTTTACATCCCGTCAACTGCTGAACAAGGAATAAGAACACAAAAAATGTCAATATCATACTATGCTGTCTGAGTGGGTTGGTATGGGTTATTTTCATCGGGATTCAACCCCACAAAGGTGTTACTGTACAGAGCCTCGTAAGTTTTCTAGCGGGTGGAACCACGTGCATTTGCGTCGATTAGATATTCTTTCTCTTTTACCCTTTTACTCTCCAATACTATACAGTAGGAAACTGCTTACAAAAAAAAATACTTTTTTCTATTTATTGATTGATGGGTGCTAATTTTAAAATAAAGCATGGTCACCCTAGTCGGATAGCGACCATTCTCGTAATCTGCTAGGACGCGTAATTATATGCGAGAGAGCCTTGTTAGGGCCCTCACCCCGCGGCTCCCATGGACCCCTCAACGTGATTACAAGCGAGTCCTTTCGGGGTCTACATTTGGCAGCCAATCGACCCAAAGTGTAGGATATAATAAGTATTTCAGAGATTTCCGGCATTGCACAATAATTCTTATCTGCTAGTTCGCTCTCTTGCTACAATGGGTTGACTGGTAGAGATCCTTCGGGATAAGTCCGCCCATAGACTCTCTTTTTAATATGTGCTTTTTCAATTTGTAATTTTTGGCTAGAATGGTTTATTTATTCTCTGATTTTTCTGATTCTTGGGAATTAAAACCCAATCGAAATTGAATATCATCAATGCTATGCTACTTCTTTTATCCATAACGCGTTTCCCGTAGGGGATAGGCACAGAGTACGGACTTTTCTTTCCAATCCATACAAACTTCTTTCGGTTCATTCAACAATTTATTAGTATTAACATATTTACAATTACCATTGTTTTCCCACAATTTAAAGTATATTTGCATGAATATTCTACATACTTACTAATTATTTTAAGTGGGGGAGGGGGTTTATCAAAAACCTTACCAAGATGAACAACTATCTCCCTTTAAACCCCACTCAGGGGTATAAGGAGGCAACAAGAGCTATCCCTTGCGCTCGATTTTGCGTAATGATTTTGATCTCCTCCCACACCATGTCCAATCAGAGAGATGAAATGGCCCATTATTTTTTAATGATCACCCTTACTTGCTGGAAAATATATCCACGCATTATGGCATGGGTCGTTTCGCTACCAAAAGTAAGCATTGAAGTCCGCTATGCAAAACATTGGAGCGAGTACACGCGGGGGAACGTTTTTATGCAACTTGTGTTATCTTAAGTAATTTGAGAGTGCTTAAGAGATGACTTGTCGATTTTATCTTGATCTTAATTTTAAGCATATTTTAGCGGTTGACAGGTTCCTATTGTCGGTCGATGAGAACAGCTTCTTCCTATATGCTTTCTTTCATCGTGTCAGGCTTTGAGACAAGACATTGAATATTGGTGCAAGATACTGCAAGCCATTACAACTGAGGTTCGTAATATAATATGTACAAAATGGTGTACAATAGTAGTAGAAAATATTCAATAATTCGATACTTAATAAAACACAGACACCAAATAATTTCAAGTCGGCAAAGTAAAGTATTTAGTCGTATCAGAATAGAATTTTTCAGCAGATTGAACAGACAAACATAATATTATAAAGGATATATCGTAATTTTTTTTTACCCATCACACCATTTCCCGAAGGGGGTAGGCAGATAGTACGGACTTCCATCCATTCCTATCCAAGCAAACCTCTTTCGCTTCTTCCAAACGCATAACATTCCGCATACATGCTCTTCTATTCCTTTTGCTCCTGACTTGGCCCTCCTCTAAGACGGCACCGATATGGTCGGACCATGTCATTCGAGGTCGGCCTCGTCTGTGTTCACCCATTCTTTCATATTTATATAATATCCTTTTAGTCATTCTCTCTTCGTTCATTCTCTCTACATGCCCAAACCACCTTAATTTATTCACTTTCATTCTAGCCACTGCGCTAACATCCACTCCACGTTCCTTTCTAATATTATCATTCCTCACCTTATCAATCAGTCTCTTTCCGCATATCCTACGCAGTGATCTCATTTCCACAGCATTTATTCCAACTTATAGATTTTTCGTCCATGTCCATGTTTCACTCCCATACATCATGGATGGTATCAGGATTGCATTGTGCATCAGCTGTTTGATTTTAAGAGATACGTTCTTATTTCCCATTAGAGGATTTTAAATTATCATGAATAACGTAAAATCAATGAAATGTCCTCTGCTAGCTTGAAACCAGTGATATATGTTATAATAGTTGTTGAAACGTTCCCTGTACAACGGCTGAGTTTCATTCGAGTACCTGTCTACCTATCCTTTGGTTCGCTTCCTGACAGTTCTTGTTAAGCGAAGGTACTCACCTCCTCATCATAGGTCCAGCTCATCTCGGCCTAGCCCATATCAACACCGGGTAACACGCGTATAAAGCAATGTACCTACTAAATATACATTTTATTGACAATGATGGTTATCAAATTAAAATTTCGTTCATCTGCTAAGAGGGCGTCCATTAATCACGTGATTTTTTTTTGTTGCAACTTTTTAGATCCCCCCCCCCACACCCCTTGGTGATTGAGATTTTTATATTAAGTAAGTTAGTAGTTAATAATGATAACTTGACCCTGGTAAGGCGGCTGGTCCAGATGACATACCACCAATCTTTCTCAAGAACTGCGCGGATGCACTGGTAGTTCCTTTGACGATTGTCTTCAACAGATCTCTCGAATCTGGTTGCTTCCCTGAGGTGTGGAAATCGGGTAATATTACTCCTATTTTTAAAAAGGGGGACAAAAGTGATATAAGCAACTACAGGCCCATCTGCCTGCAGGCAGCCATGGCCAAGTTGTTCGAATCATTGGTATTGGATAGGATTTTTCCAGATATTTTAAGGGTCATTGTTCCCCAACAACATGGTTTTGTACCTAAAAAGTCAACGTTGACCAATTTGGCAATATATGAGGCATATATAGCGGACAGTCTTGCGAAGGGGTACCAAGTCGATAGCGTGTATACTGACTTTAGTAAGGCGTTCGACAAGGTGTCTCATCATGTGTTATTGCAAAAGCTCGAATTACTGGGAATAGGGGGATCTTTATTTGTTTGGCTGAAAAGTTATTTAAGTGACAGAACCGTGTGTGTCAAGATAGATGGTTACACGTCTGCAACTATCAGTGCCACTAGTGGACTGCCTCAGGGTAGTCATTTTGGTCCTATATTTTTTTTAATTTTTATAAATGATATTGTAAATATATTCCAAGATGTAAACTTTTTATTGTTCGCGGATGATCTTAAAATTTATAAAACAATTAAAAGTATAAGCGATTGCCAATGCATTCAAGATAATTTGATAAAACTGCATGACTGGTGTATGAACAATTGCTTGTTTCTGAATGTTGATAAGTGTCAGGTTGTCCAGTTTGGCAGGCAGAAACACAAAGTCAGATTTAATTATTCCATAGACGGTAAAGAGCTAGCAATACTGGACCATGTTCGCGATTTGGGGATTGTATTTGACGATAGGTTGTCATTTGTACCTCACATAACCGAGATTGAGAGCAAAGCGATGAGAACTCTTGGATTTGTATTGCGCACTGTCTCTTGTTTTAATAACCTAAATACCATAACCCTCTTATATACCACCTTGGTGCGCTCAATCTTAGAATATAATTCACCTATTTGGTCTCCCTCTTATGCCGTGCATGTAAACTCTTTGGAACGCATCCAACGGAAGTTTTTGAGATTTATCAATTTCAAAATGAACATTCCGAGAGAGGAAATAAACTATGAGCACATAATAAATACTTTGAATTTAGACACCCTTAAACACAGGAGAGATTTTTTCACAGCCCTGAATTAGTTCAGATTTTGGCAATAAAGGTACCTGCGAGAGTGACTCGAAACATGGAAACATTTAAGTGTGATAACTTTCCCACAAATTACACGCTCCACTCACTTGTGCCGAGAATTCTTAAAGCTGCAAATCATTATTTGAAGGAGGTTGACATTTTTAACTGCTCGATACATACGTTTAGGGATCTGGCGATGAAAGCGATAAGGGACTCAAACTGACACTTGCCCGTCGCACTGAAATGCTTTGATCAGATATTCTCTACTTGGATCCCCATATTGATTAACTATAATCGCTAATATACACTTTTGTCGGATTGGTTTTGGCTCTCACATGGGAAAAAATCGTTAAGGAACATTATTGAATGTACGGCGGTCAAGCAATGGCGGACGTTTTGTTGTTTTCAAATGTCACTGCTGTCATTATTTTTCCATTCAGCCAGTTCAGTAATTGTGCATTGTGTGTTGCCACCAATATTATTTCTTATCATGCCAGTGTAATAAATGCCATCCAATTGGGTACCTACTTATGTACAATGTATGTTTTTATTATTATTTTCATACAATGTTATTAAATTGTTATTATAATAATTTTCATTTGAATGTCTAATATTTGAGAAATGATTAATAGTACTTGTTCTGGTTTGATATTATTTATTTATTTTTATTACCGATTTTTTTTTTATTGTTTCGTTTAACTGACTGCGTTGGTATGATTTTTAATGATTTTAATTAATGGAATAATGTCTCTATCTACTGTAATTTGCTTCCATATAAATAAGTTTCTGGGTATAATGCTGAATAATTATGTTGTAATGAATGAAGTATGATTCTGTGGACGCTTCCATACGGTTTTTTTATTAATTTTTTAATTTTTTTTAAATTTTTTTAATTTTATTTATCTGCCTACTAGTTTTTTTTTTTGTTTTTTTTTTATTATTATGTACTGTTATGCACCTATACAAAGTATGGGTATATTTTTATTGCTAAATAATGATATTTTTCCAAATGTTTCCTTTATGGACGAGTTGATTCTACTCTGATTTTGTCCTATTTGTAGGTTTTTTTAATTGTTGTTCGTTGTGGTATTGTTTTTAATTTCTTATGTTTTATTTGCCTATTATTATTATTAAATCCATTCGTTTATTTATTGTTTGGACGAAAGTTTTTGAGATTTGTATTATTTTGTTTGAGATTGAATTGATAATTCTGATTTTGTTTTGTTTATTTTTTTTGTGGTTGATTTTATCTGTATGGTTTTCTATCTTTTGTGTAATTTTGTTGGTTTATTGCTCTTGATGATGAAATTATCTTATATGATATTGTTATTAATATTTATGTAAAAGGCTTTAGCCGTTAATGTGATTAATAAATAAATAAAAATTCAACACTTTATTTGGTACAAATATACACAATAATCTACCAAAGTTGGCGGACTTATTGATTAGGGCAATTTCTTCCAACCAACCTATTATAATAACATTTTAATTGATGCATTTTATATAAAAAAAAATACATACACATACATAGACAAACACATACATAAAACCATTAAATATATACAGAACGACTTTGTCTAGTGGGGCAGTAAATTCCAATAATTATATAATATATGTAAACTGTTTGTTGTGTAATTGCTAATGGAAAATAAAATAAATAAATAAAATAAAATATACACATACAAATATATAAAGAAAATAAAGTAAACCATATTATAATGTAATACAAAGTCAAGCATAGCGAGGAAGAAAAGGATCAGCAGGCTTACTCTCGAAACTCGATTCGAACCCAATTCCAATTTCAATCACAAACTCGATTCCAATTCCAAAACCGTACTCTTGAACCAAATTCCGTGCGATTGGAATCGGATTTGAGATTGGCGTTCCAAGCCGTGAAAACGTTTTCCTTTCGAGTTTGTTATTGCAATATGAAAATATTTTCGCTGTAAATTGGGAATTGATAATTGTTGTTATGTCGCGTTATTCTCAAAGAAACTGTACGGAAGTAATCCTGACACCCGTGAGTGGTATATATTTTTTGAAACATAAAATAAGTCGAATTCGATTTACTAATAACTGTCCTACTCAACAAATATAATAATTTGACGTTGCTATAATATTTAAGGATTTGTTTTCAATAAATGGAAACACTCATTTATATTTATTTTCAAATATACATTTTGACGTTTCTGTATTAGAGTGTTGCGTTATTTGTTTACTTATATTTTATTATAATTATTAAAAATGCTAGCATTATTTATTTGCTGATTTATTTTAATATCAAAACAGTATATACTTTTTAAGAACGAGAGTGTCTCACATTAATGGAAGAAAATGGGTGGAAGCACAACGCTTCAATAATTGCGTTTAAAGAAGCTGCAGAAAAATTGGGACAGTGTGCCGAATCTTTAATCGCAACTACTGCTGCCATTCGTTCACGGTCTGCTGTAGCGGCGGCAGCCTTGAGATTGCAAAGGAAATAAATAAATTCCAACAGAAAATAGCTTTAATATTTTTTTATTTTGTATTTTTTATAATTTAAATATCTAAAATAAATAGTCAATAAAATTATTATGTATTATATTAAATTACAATTCTGTTATTTTTACAAACCTTGACAATTTACATAATATACCTACTAATATATACGTGAAATTTGTAATAAAATTCACAATACAGAAGCTATATTTATAATAAAATGGTTATTTCTTAAACTCTCTTAAATTAATTATATTCGTCTATGATGTGATTTTCACAGTCGATGAACTAAATCATAGAAATCATAGATTTGAAGTGGTTGGTGACCCAGCGGTTACAACGCCGGCTTTCGTACTGCGGACGTCGTGGTTCGATCCCAGGTGCCGACCATCTTCCTCTTTCACGACACAAGCTTTCAGTAGCTTACTGTGAAAGAGTCAAGGAGTGTATTTGTGTTCACTTTGAGTGAGCACAGATTCATTAGTAAAAAAAAAAAATATCTGGCTTGCATTCCTCTAAGTCATGAGCTGCAGAAAGAACTTTTGGTACTATTGGTATGGTTATATTATGATTTTCATGACTTCCATTGGTAATGATGTCGAGTTGCATGTTGTGCACACAAAATATCACTTCGTCTTTTATAGGTTTTGCCATATGAGGTTACAAAATCCCGTACAAGTCTTCATACACCTTTTTTGATATTCTATTTGCTATAAATTTCCCACTACTCATGCTAAACGCATTTTGCGAATATCTTGCTATTCAACGCAAGTTATTTCGTTGACGCATATCGACTTGATGCACGTTTTCCAAAATATTAAAAAACAATACAAGACGAGCCATTTTTTAAGTAATATAATTAAAATACGTCTTCTCGATTTCAAAAAAGTTACTTTCTTGCGATCTTGTAAATAATGACAGTTAGATGATTCCAACACAATCCCGTGGAATCGAGTAGTTGTCAAAACGACGTCAAGAGTACCAATTTTCAAATTTTACACGATTTCACATGTTCTTCAAATCACCACTCGATTTGAATCCAATCGTGCGCTAGCGTCGCATTTCAAGAGTACCATTTTGGGATTTTACGATTTTAGGATTGGAATCGAGTTTCAAGAGTAGCCGTGCAGGAGACAGGAACAGGAGTAGTAGAAAGGAAATGACGTTTCAATATGTTTTGTTATCAGGTAATTGGTTCCATAACCTGGCCGCCTGTGCAGTGAAAGACGAAGTGAAAAATTAAGAACGATGTGTTGGGATTTGTAGGATGCCACGTGCAGCAGACCGCAGAGGAAGGCCATGGGATGCTAATGGAGTGAATAAAGACCTCAGATAGTTTGGGGTTAAAGAGTACCGAGAAAAGTAATGTGAGAATGTGTAAGTCTGGTCGTTGTGACATGGATAACCATTTGATTTCGGTTCTGAACTTAGATACTGTGTAGTAATTATTGTTCTGTTTTCCTAAAAAAACTATTCAATGATCATAACATTCAGAACCTTGTTGCCCAGTGTACGCCAAGTGAACATCTCCCAACGGAATGCGCCGTGAGTGCGTTCTGCTCATTATTCGCTATTAGGTACAGCCTATGGAATATAGAGACATGAAGATGAGTGCCTCTTATCTGCAGAAACAGGTTAGCAGCGTCATTATACCGACTAGTTATATAGTTATTAACCAAACGTTTACTTACGCACCTAGTTCTTTCTGCATATTGGATAGGTGAATCGTAGATAGACCCATGAGGAAAATATTTTCTATTTAATGTCCATTTTACCCATGGGAAGCAATTTCAACTAAAACTATCCAGATTCTGATCCGACCAGGAATCAATCCTGAGACTTCCTGTTCAAAGTTCTATACTATGTGAGGTAAAAAAAAACTACCCTGAATAGAATTCGAACTGATCACAGTAATTGTGGACACCTTTTACACAAGTGGGGTAAATGTAAGCATCCCTTTTGTGAATGTGACCAGATTGAGACACTATGTCCAGAGTTGTTCCTTTTAAAAAAATGAGGCATCACTTATTAGGGCGGTATCTAGGGCAGTAGAGAGCTGTTCTTGCCTCCCTGTACCTACTGTGAAAGAGTCGAAAAGTATATGTGTGTTTACCTTAAGTAGTAAGCATTCACAGCTGCAAATTTTGACCGAGTTCAGTAATACCATTAATTATTTCTATGATGGCAGTTTAGATAGGGTATCTCTTTCATCATTTGAATTAAATTATTATTTTATTGCCATTATAAATGATCAATTTATACCTTCTGGTCTAATCTGCAATCTGTCGTAAAACTTTCGCGTGTCACCGCACGACCACAAGACCACTTCAGCAGACGCATGACCAAATTATGACCACAACAGCTGCTGGTTTGCGAACATGCTCACTATTGATAAATATGCAGATATGAATCCTGAGCCTGGTGTCGGGTTACCTGAGTTAAATATAGCCAGTGGTCTCAGCGGCAGTAGCAGCCTTCCAACTTCTCAGGTTACATGAGTCTGGCTGAGATTTAGATAGTGTCTGGTCTGAGGTAAAGTTATCTTCTACTTTTACTATTTGATCATAGGCTTGTTGAATTGTCAGCGGATTACTAACTCTTCTTTCGGTTGAAGGTATGACCATTCTCCTGTTGAGGGTAGGTCCTGGCACCTGACCAAAGCCCAGGCACAAAAAGTCTCAGCTTTCGAAACTAAGTGCCTTAGGAGAATCTCGGGTATAAAAACTAACACATCACGAAAAACGTTATATTATGTCATTGTGGGGAGAAGACGGGCTTGACTGGGACATGTATTAAGGATCCCGAATAACACTTAGAATAACGCTGCTCTTCCTCCCTTCTATTCCTTCCTCTCATACCATATTCCATGCATGGGGGATCTGGATGTGATGAGGGAGGAGGTCATCGAAGCTGCGGAGATCGAGGGCATTGGAGAGCTCTTGTTGTCTCCCTATGCTCCTAAGTAGGGTCAAAAGGGGAGTATGTATGTACTGGAAAAGTTATCTTGTACAATTTACTACATACTCTTGGTTTTGTATAGAGTCTTTCAGTCACCAACATCAAACACATTCCTAGCCTAGAAAAAAAAGAGACAAATGTAAATCGTGATGCAAGACTCCGCTGCAAATCAATATGTAGGATTGAACTTAAAAAAGGAGAAGTTGGGGCTCTATCGACCAGTAATGTCATAATGATCAAAAATCTTCTGGAGAGTGTAGATGTTCTACTATGTTGAAATTTACCAAATTCCTGAACATCTACTAAGTGTGTACTAAACAACACGGCCGGACCATTCAAACTTGGTTCAAACTGAGAACATTTGTATCTTCACTCGACACTCGGACGCGCGATCACTTTTCAATTAGGACAGGACCAAGAGTTACTCCGACACTTAAGCATTCCCTGAGCAATGTGGTCATATAAATTTAAATCACGACAGATAACCAGAGGATGAAAAACAGGTTTCAGGCACCTTTAAACGACGAAAACCAGCATAGGAAAGAGAATATATATATATATCTAAGCAAAGACCATTTTGGCTTGCCATTTTTTGAGAATTTTTCCATGGCGCAGAATGTGGCCGATAAACTTTGGTGATAAACCGACGCCGAAGTAATCTGAAATGGTACTAAAATAAAAAGAATTAACAAATTTAAATAAGACATAAATAATTCAAGACGTGAAGAATCTCCTAAGATAGATAAAAGATATAAAATTTAATTTGAATCAGATCGTTAAATTGACGTGAAACAATTTCTGATTACATTCCTATTAATTTTGCTTTAGTGTTCATAGATTATACATGGATTTTCTTCATGGATGGATAATTTTATCACCAGAGGTTGCAATCCTTAGATTTGTCTGCCACAAGAATCTTGATATTCTATTTTGTAGAGCCAGTTCCTCTCCGAACAAGAATATTAAGGTTTCTGGTAAGCCCCTTTGAGACGGATTAAAAAACACAGAAATCCGAAGAATGTGGAACGTTGACAATACCGTCAAACGACAGAAAAGAACGCCCTGGATCGAACACAAATCTAGGCCTAAGGAATAAATTTGCCAAATTAACAAAAATATGGAAGAATAGTGATGAGTACCTTGACCTTACAGAAGGTTAATTCTGCAAGAATTTTCCAGGGTTAGATAAAGTTTCATCTCATACCTTTTCCCAATACCTTTTCCAAATTTCTTATATACTCTTCCATATCTCAAAATAGTCCTTCAAAATCTTATCTTTGGTGTTAAATATTTTATAACTTGCAGCAAAACCTGTCGGACAAAAGGCAAAGAAAAGTATCATTAATTTAAAAAAAAAATCGGATATACGATATACCCTCCTATAGACTGCCTTAGAGTCATAAAGGGTTCAAACTTCACTTGATCACGTTAAGAACGGCGGATAATTTGGCATTTCTTCTCGTAGCAACAGTAAGTTGTATTTCAATATTTCCTTCTTCATCTTTTCGAATCCGGATCGTAAGACCAAGAATCTCGAATGGTTTTCCACATGTATGGCCCTGTCAGTGGCATTGATAAGGTCCACATGCGGACATCTATTGGTTGATTTTTATTGAAACCATGTAATCAAATTGGTTTTATTGTTAGTTTGAAAAAAATGCGAGATGTTTCAATGGAAATATCGAATCATGGGCGAACACCCCAGTTTGATTTAAATATTAAACTATTTTTTTGTGTGAATTATGTGGCATTGCGGAAGCATGGCTAGAAAACGGTCAGAGAAAATTGGCAACAAAAACATGGGATGTAGAGACAAGTCAAATTGGATAGGTCACAACATCCGGCATCCAGGTCTAACATTGCTGAAGGAATTGATGAGCATCGAACAACAGTTGATTCCCAAGAAACAAAAAGCTGATGAAAACTTATACTTTCGTAAAATCAATGAACAGATTGAGAGCCAAAAAAAAGATAAGCAATTTGAATTCTAATCAAATAAAAACATTTAGCATAGCCATTGCGAATGCTAATTCCTCATTTGTAGCGAATAGGTGACAAATATGTTAATTTATTTGTGGGAATCAAAACATGCAGACCTAAATACACCGGGACATTATTCACGCAACGTTCCTCCGTGAGATTTAGGGGGACACTAAATTACCCGAATACACTCACGATTCGTGTAATAACTAGCATTTAAATTCGACCCGTGTACAAGATGACGATTTATTAGCCACGAATCTAGGAGAGAAGACTTTACTGACTGACATTACTTATTATAACGAATAAATAAATAAAAAAGAAGTATGGTATAGCGGGACTTGGCTTGATGAAAGTTAACTGAGGAGAGCGTTGTTCTTCCTCCCATGAAGGTCCCGAAGACGAGGAAGAACCTCCTCATTCCGTGTTCCGTTTTTTGGCAACCGGATTTGGACATGGTGCGGGAGGAGTAATTCATTGCGCAAGATCGAGCGCAATGAATGTATTACCGATTGAGTTAACTTGTAACTCACCGTACTATTTTTGTCCAAAATTCTTGTAGCATTTTTTTCTGAACTATTCAGCCAAGTGACCTATCCAATCCAAGTATAATATCCTTGAGTCAACCCACGACATTTGAATGTACAGTGCAAGTACAGAATGAGGTCTGCAAAAGGGAAGTCGTTCATTGTTGTAGATCTGAAGATGTTCTTTTTCATCCTTAAATTTCTCGTAGTTTTTCGGAAAGTCCAAATCCAAGAAATCATAAACGGAAAAAAGAGACTAACAAATTTAACCTTGAAGAATCTTTTTTATTGCCCATCACGCCGCCGTGACCAGCTATTCCCACCTTTATCCGTAAGGGGTAGGCAGAGAAAACGGACCTCCACTAAGCAGTGGAAAGAAAGCACACATCTTTCGCTTCTTCCACCGACATATCATTTCTCATAAAACCTCTCCTATTTCTAACGAATATGTAACAACTAATGACTCTTAACAATTCATTACTGATGTTCCATTTTTAAATGGAACAAACCACTACGGGGTTACGACCGTCTTCTACTGTTATTTCGAAGGCTGGCTTAGTGAATAACAACTTTCTCATTAACAACGTTCGCCATAGGTGGTAATGTCGAGAAATCTCGAAATGTATACAACAAGTAGATATTTAATAATTAATGAAATATAGAGATAAAAGTTGGAAATTGACTGCGACTGCTGTCATGTATTTGGCGTCAGGATATGAATGTATCCATTTTGGTTAATGTCTCATCTTTATTGCCTATTGGCTTTGTTGGAGCACAACGTTCTAATTATGTCTAGATTCTTGTGATCATTTTTCAAGACTAGATCTTAACGAATATGGCTTGGCCTTCCTTGAGGACGGAATCGATAATAAGTTCAATACACGTCAATGAATGAAGAATCATGATTTTGGAATATTAAGCTGAGATAAGAGTAAAATATTTGGTATAGGTTGGAGCAGGTCTTGTCATTAATACTCCAGTACGACACGTTGACATTTGGAAACCAGCAAATCAAGATTTGGACCCCGGACCACTCACCGACATGTTAGGTATCCACCATTGAGATCAACATACGTGAATGTCATTATAGTGATTGTCATGTCCAACCCGAAGGTATATGTAACAAAACTGTTTTTTTTTTACCCATCACGCCGTTTCCCCAAGTGAGTAGGCAAAGAGTACGGACTTCCATTCTTTCCTATCCAAACGAACCTCTTTCGCTTCCCCCAAACGCATTACATCCCGCATATATGTTCTTCTATTCCTTTTGCTCCTGACTTGGCCCTCTAAGACGGCACCGATATGATCGGACCATGTCATTCGAGGTCGGCCTCGTTTGCGTGCACCCATTCTTTCAGATTTATATATCCTTTTAGTCTTTCTTCTCGTTCACTCTCTTTACATGCCCAAAACACCTTAATTTATTAACTTTAATTCTAGTCACTATCCTAACATCCACTCCACATTCCTTTCCAATATTGAAAATAAACACGAAATTTATCCTCCCATCTTCCCCCGTAGATAAATTCAAACTGGCGTTCGACTACAAACGAAGATTTCGCCAATGTATAGAGCGAAAAAATTGACTGTCCACTGGAACATATAAACAATTATTTAAACCAAACAATGACACTTATATAAAGTGGACGGTTTTTTCTTCCTACTCTACATTATCGAAGAATTCGTTTGTAGTCGATAGCCAATTTGAATTTGTCTAGGCCTAAAGATTTCCGGAATTTTCATCACCTCAGTTTTGTAGGGCGTCAAAGGCGAAATCCAAGCTTCGATTGACAGTCAGAATTTTCGAAAAGAGTTACAGTAAACTTGATCTGCCGATAGGTACTTCCTTCCAGGGAAAATCCAAATACCTAATGATATTATCTAAAAGCGAATAAAAAGCGATATCTTGTGTGTGAAAAAAACCACTCAATTGACAATTCCAAATAGCCAAGATCTTTCGGGTTGTGGTTGACTAAAGTTGCGTATGACACAATGGCTCCCAACGAGACGTATTCTGTATGTGGGTATTGTGCTAAGTTGTTTATTTATTTATTTAATGATATTACGTAAAGAAAATGCCAACATTATCAAACAACCCGTAGATCGTGGCTGGTGGCATTATACAATTTCATATACACACTGACTTGCCACTTTATAATTATATATTATGTAGGCAAAATGACATGTCCTTTATTAAGTAATCCTTTCTGTTACAAAATTTTAATTTTGTATTTTGAGCATTTATGTTGCGTGCTTTCATGCATTTATATCCATTGAATTACCTACTGCGAACTAGAAGACCCTCTCACACGGTGTTCCGCTCCTTCGAAGCAGAGCTGAGGGATTTGGAAATGGTGTGGGAGGAGGTCATAAATATTACGCAAGATCGAGCGCAATGGAGAGCTCTTGTTGCCCCCCTATGATCCTGTGTGAGGTGTAAGGGAGAGAATTGATTGATTGATTGAACTAGAAGAAGCATCTCAAAGATCTATATAATGAATGTCCGTTTTTTCTGTTTTTTTTTGTAGGTGTGTAAATATATTTAATGCATATTTCAGCCTATTATAGTTGCATAATATCAGTACCCCTAGTATAAGTTTTCGATGATCGAATATCGAAACGATCATCGAAAGAGTTTCGAAAATGTTCCATACAAAAATGATCGAAAGATTCGTACGTTTGATTTTAGAACACTATTTGCACGTTTATGTGCGCTTATTAGCGTGCAATAAGCTTTCGATAAAACTCGTACTAGCCCCACTGGTATAGGTTATACATACATACCTTAAGTAAGTCCTGAATAAATCGACATTGTGTGTATAGCTAGGTACATTATAATAAAATGGACATGCTCAATATCTTATTCCACAACAACCCGGTTTAAGATTGCATGAAACATTTTATATTGGCAGACGCAGAACCTGCAGTGAATAGCAGTGGCTGATCCAAAAGTCCAAAAGAACAGGAACAATTGGCAATGATTACAGAATGCCAGTCTTTGAAAATGAGTGGAGGACGTCTTTTAGCCTGTGAGTGGTCAAACTTGGATTAAACATCTCAATATTCTAGAATATGAACATTGGTGTTAGTACAATAATTATTTTGAACGCTATTTTTAGAGATTGATAAAAATCACAACCAGAGATTTATGGATGGAGGCCGAAGAAGGATTGGCAGACCAAGGCTGAGATGGGCGGATGAAGTCAGGAAGGATGCCGAGCAACTTCTTGACTGTCGGAATTGGTATATTATTTACTAGTCATTTCTATAGGAGAATTCATATTCCAAATCTCAAGTTCGTACCATGTCTAGTTTCCGAGATATTCGTAAACATTTAAAAACATTCAACCCTATTTTTCACCCCCTTAGGGGTGGAGTTTCCAAAAATCCTTTCTTAATGGAAGGTTTTGTATTAAAACCTGCCTGTTTTCCAAATTTCACTTCTCTACGATTAACCGTTTGGGCTGTCCATTGATGAGTGAGTTTGTCAGTCAGTCAGGCACTTTCTTTTATTATTATAGATTTATACACATCACGGGGAGGAGATGGCTTGGCTGGGGCATGTGTTAAGGATGCCGAATGACAGTTGGTCTATGAGAGAGTAGTTCTTCCTCCCATCAGGATCCCGAGACGAGGAAGACCCTCTCACACTGTGTTGCGCTCCTTCGAAGCAAAGCTGAGGGATTTTGACATGGTGTGGAAAGGGGTCATAAACATTACGCAAGATCGAGCGCGATGGCAAGCTCTTGTTACCTCCCTGATTAAAAGTTCTCCATAATGTGGTCAAATTCGGGTTCGAGTCCTGCAGTAAGGCATGGGATATATCAAAATGTCGACCAATTCGAAAATTCCCATGATTTCCAATTTCGATTAATTCGACCACCTAAACAGCGAATGTTGTTAACCTAAAGTGATCACACTATGCCTAGTTGTACTGGCGTGGACCTCAGATCCGAGGTCCCGGGTTCGATTCCCGGTCACATTGTTTTTTCACTTGAAGTTAATTCTACTCGGGGTTGGCCTGTCTCAGATTGGACGGGGCCGGTTGACAGGAAAAAAATGTCTCAGGGAATAAGTTCCACCGGCTATACTGACACCTTTGTATAGAAAATTGTTATATATATTTATGCCATCAGCCTTCGAAACAGCCGTAGAAGATGGTCAAAAGCTTGCAGTGATTCAAATCTCTTAACAAAATATCTCTCATAATCGAACACAACATAATTGATGGCATTAAACTGTTCTTTTGTTGGTATATATAAGTTCAGTGATTGCTATTTTGAATGAGACTTCTTTAAGGAGACACCAGTAGTTAAGGTCCAGACGAGATAGGTCTGGTTGGAGAGATAAGGTCTTGCTAATTAAAAGTATGGACGTAGGTACTTAAGAATTAATTAACATATGGACGAGACTGGACATGGCTTTGATAGACATCTCCTGGCTCCTGGCTACTGGACGGTTAAAGATGTTTTTCAACTCCTTGTTAAGTTCAGGAAATTATAATCAATCAAAATGTAGACTTGAACAGTTTTGTGTTCAGTTTAAACATTTTTATTTCAGAGAAATTCCTCTTCAATAAAAAAAATCTACACGAAGTATTTTTAAAAAGCAATGTTCAGATTTTTTGTAGATTCTCCCTTCGGCCGTTTTTGAGACCTCTGCTGTAGCCCTAGTATAAGTTTTCGATGATCGAATATCGAAACGATCATCGAAAAGTTTCGAAAAAAAATTCATACTAAAATGATCGAATGATTCGATCGTTTGATTTAAGAACACTATTTGCATGCTAATAAGCACTTATTTGCGTGCAATTAGAATTCGATAAAACTTGTACTAGCCCCTGAATAACAACTATATTATACTATCATCAAATTAACTGTGGAATGTACATGTTTCTTAATATTCGTTTAAATTAAACAAATTGAGATAAATGTCAACTATTTGACAAATAAAATAGGTCTTAACGAATATGTAACAACTAATGATTCTAACAATTCATTATTAGGGTCACTAAAATGGACAGGGAACACCATACAGTGAGAACAACAGATGACAGATGGACCAAAAACCCTGGAGTGGACGCCAAGAAACCATGTAGGCCACAGCTGAGGATCTGATGATATTTAGGACAGTGGACGGCAATCAATGACAAAGAACAGAGAAACATGGAAATCGAGAAAGGGAGGCCTATGTCTAATACTGTTCAAAAGATGGCTGATAAGTTATTTATTTATTTATTAATCAACGGCAAATTGCCCTTTAAAGAAAAAATATAATACAGAGAACAGCAAAAATACAATACACACGATTTTTTTCCATAAGCAATAAAAAATATCAAATTCCACAGTGATAAAAAGTACATACATGTCTGACATTTGTTCAGTATAATAGAAGAATAAAATAATATGATAATACATTTAATTGGCTAATGGATGACTGACGACGGTTGCCAGAAAGATGATTAGAAATTTCAATTTAAAATGGCATATATGAGGAGAGGTATTTGGAGTACTATAAGTAATTAATTAAACAGGACGATAAGGGTATCTACAGAAGTATCTCAGGTCGCTATATTACTATGCGTTGAAAAACGTCGAAAAAGAGCAAGGTAGGTAGAACAATTCTATAAATCAACCATGACAGAATATTAGTCAAATGATGAACTCTATGACAGAATAATATGATAATGTTGAAAATATTGTTTTTTCCCATCATGCCGTGATCCGATTCTTTTCTATCCATGCACACTTCTTTCGCTTCTTCCATCGACATAACATTTAGCCATTCTTTCGTCCATCTTTCAAATGGATCGTCAATGGGGAAGTCGAGTGGACGTGCTTTAAGTCGTCGCTCCACAGTGTCGTCAGTGTAAAACAATTGGTCCAAATTTGCCTTATTTTGTCATCATCCTTACACCAGTGTATACGTGTTGCTGTTTTTATTTAATAAAAAAGCAAAATAAGGTACGCTACTGCGCTTAACCACTTGACGCAACCGTCACACTTAAACCATGTAAACAAATGGAAAGGATCGGAAACGGAAATTGAGTGATCCCACCCTCTCAACTTCCTGTATCATGACTGGTTGGCTGATTCGATTGTTTGCGCACTGGAGTATGTGACCATCACGCATACCTACATTACCTGCGCAGTAATGAGTGTCTGCAGCACAGGAAGTACCTACCCCATACCTGGCTAAGTTCAGCCATCGGACTGATTCGCGGCGCCGACACTTTAATGTTATAACATTGATGTAATTTTAATAGCAGTACCAATAATATGGAGGGGCGTTCAAGTGTTACGTATCACTTGTTTGAGTATATTTGAGTCCCGGAACCAGACCAAAACTCTCCACATTCGAAAAAAAGAGCATCAGGAAATTTTTGGGTATTGGTACCAGCTCATTACAAACGACACTATACGCCGGCGCACTCAACGCGGGCCAATAATAGCCCCCGATTTACAATCCCTGGATAACATCCAAAAAAATTGTCCCATCAACAATGGATGTCGTATATTATAGACAGATGTGGAATTTGAGTTTTTTTTTCAATCATTATAACGAAATTTCCCTACGCTAATACATTTATTTTGTTATTATTTGAATAAAAACAGCAACACTGTTCCTGGTGTCAAAAAAAGGATTATGACAAAATGAGACATATTTGGTTTCCCTATTGACAATTAATTTGGAGTGATTGACGAATGGCTGATTGATCATCCATTTTGTTTCTCGTTCGAATGACAATCGGTCGAGGAGAGGGCTGTAATTTCTCCTATTATATAGGGTCCTGAAGACGAGGATGACCATCCAACAGTTCGAAGCAAATCTGAGGGAATCAGACATGATGCGGGTATAGGTCATCGAAAGTGCGAATGAGATTTCTTGTGTGGCTTACGACCGCTCTTGTGCTGCTCCAAAACGTTCACCATTTAGGTGGTCGAATTCTTAAAATAACCGAAATTCCAAATCACGGGAATTTTTGACATGGCGAAAATTATTCACAAAATCATGCATTGTAGTAATAAAAAGGTCAATTATTTATAACTAGCTTATACCCGTCTTGCTTTACGTTTTTGATTCCGATTGTCAGGCTTAATCGGTAGGTAATTAAACAGGTTCTAGTCTAGCTTCCCATTGCTTAACAGACCTCTATAACTGACATAAGCACAGAAAAAGTAGAATGACACTTTTACAATTTTTGTTTAACCTACCTCATAATATTATACGAACCTACCGACATAATTTGCAAGTTTTCATAGAGAGAGAGAGAGAGAGAGAGAGAGCTCTGTGGTTTGAATCTTAGCTACATTCCCTACACCCTGTGATAATTCATACTTCAAAATGGAGGAATCATTTTGCAAATTTTTTCATTAAATCTTTATTCACATATCACTCTTATAGGGTGAGTTGCCGTAATAAAAAAAAAATATTAAATCTTTATTTATTGAGAATAATAAGATTTGAATAACATTTATGTATAACAAATCAATCTATAATTATTTTATTACATTTTCATACCGTAATACGAAGATTCCATTCAACTTTTACATGAGTAATTTTGTTTCCAAAATATGGCTCACTGTCTTTTTGAGAAATTTGTATGAAGATCCTAAAAAAATAGAGTTTTTTAAATAGCTCCAAATATATTAAAGTTAATGCAGCAAATTTATTTAAGAACCTTCTCAAGCAGTTTGCACCGCTCTGCGCAGATTCATATCTGACGTAGCATTTGTATTTTGAGCGTGATGTTCACATATACGATAGAAAGCAGACAAACATTTCTGAATTATTATGTAGATACGCCGTCTAGTGACAACATGATCACCTCAAGGGTGCTTGATAGAAAAATCTATGTGATATTCTCGCTTCAATCTTCCTCCTCACCGTGAGCTTACTTTTGAAATTGATTGACAGATGACTTCGTGGATAGGGCACGATTAAAATACCTACATATAAATAAATAAGTGTTTTTATGGTCCAATCACAAGAGTCGCATCTCTCAAAAGAACCACTGGGCTGGGAGGACGGTTGATGAAGATCGTGATGTGGTCAGATGGTTGTTGGTCAGGATTCTGCTGTCGGTGATGCGGGAGAAGGAGCATGTCGTGACTTGGGTCCACTTGGCCCTCCCTCGGCCGCACACAACGGTATCGACAGGCCGAGGAGACAAATGGATCAGACAGGGTCCTTCGTCACACGAATGACAATCATTTTGGACATTTATTTTATCAACAATAAAACGATAGACATAATATGGAAAAGGTAGATAATTTGGTAAAGTTTGGGTTTAAATAGAGTCTATTCATTCAACGACATAAATAATAACGTAACACGTTTCATATGTAACTTATTTACAACCACACCGCCATCTCTTGATATTTTTTTTAAATTACGCAACTATAGAGAAATTGTTTTTATGACCCGTCGAACTTCATCCCGCATCCGAATCAACAATAATTATTACTTAGTTATTAGGTACATAATGCAATAAATTATTAGCTAAATTTAATTTAGTTTTTATGTCACAAATTGTATTTAATTCATGTAATAAGTCAAAATGTTGCTTTTTATTCGGTTGAAGTTCGACAGGAGGGTCAGCTAGTTGTCCTATAAATCAGTTATGCCGTACCAGAAAGGGTCCTAATTTTACTGAACCACATTGAGAATTGCGAAAAATTTGAAATTTTTCTGGTACCAAGGTGGATGGTGCACTATGAGAAACAACAATGTCTCACTACAAGTTAAAAAAAAACTTGTGCATAACGCAACTTTATTTTTATTTCCTTTTACCATTAGTCATGAATAGCAGTAAAACTTTAACGGTGCTAAAAAGAGGAATGTTGCATAGATTCAGGAGTGATTAAAGCTCTCCGTAGGACAATATGTAGAAGAAATCTGTGGTATATATGTGGAAAATAATGAAAATATGTGGAAGAATTCTGTGGTACCTATGTGGAAAATAATGAGAATATGTGGAAGAATTCTGTGATACCTATGTGGAAAAGAATGAAAATATTATATTAAAAAGGAAATAGAGATGGTTTAAGCAAGTTGAAGGAAAATATGCTAATAAAATAACAACCAGACCGACCTCGGTAGATTATCGTTATAGGCGCATCTGATCAAGAAGCTCTGGGTTCGATTCCCGGTGTGGTCAAATTTTTGTGTAACTTCAGATTAACTAGAAAAAAAATGCATCAAGCAAATAACTTACGTCGGCTATACTGACTAAAAGTATTCATCTAATTTAATTGAAATTTTATTTCAATCTAGTTATTATTGGTATGCCTGATATACCAGTCATGTTATACCCTGTATAGGAGAGCTTTTAAAATACACGGTAGTTCTTTCTGATGACTAAACCACATTGTAGGAAAGAAAATAGTAATTGGGCGCTATCTTATTCCAGTATCTATTAGTAATATTTGCTTTCGGCTTTGAATTACTCGAAAAGGTATCTCGGTGATTGATTACTTAATTCGTATGATGAAACACAGCGTTCTAAGTTTGTCAAGATTCTTTTTCAGGACTAGATCTTAACTGATGACTGACTAATACTGTTCGATTTTTTAAAATGGTATGAACACACCACTACAGGTCTACAACTGTCTTCTACTGTTATTTCGAAGGCTGGCTTAGTGTTGTTGATATATCGTATGATGAGTTGTTGATATATCGTATGATGAAACACAGCCTACAACTCTAATTATTTTAACTTATTCATTAAAGGCTCTTGCTACTGTTAGTACCAATAAAACGTAACAATATATTATTTATGAAATTTAACACATTTTTTACTGAATCTGGGCACACCGAAAATGAACACAAATACACGTTCGACATCTTTCACAAAAGCAAAGCATGTGTTGTGAATGTTGAAATGGTCGGCTCCAGCATTCCTACCATTGACATTCAGTACGCCGTACGTTCGTACTTTAAATACAATAATTTATAAGTACTTAAAAAAAATTGTAACACTTTTCTACACAAAGGTGTCAGTATAGCCGGCAGAACTCATTGCTTGAAGCATTATCTGCCAGTCAACCGGTCCACTTCCATCTCCGGGTATAAATTACAAGCTAAAATCGGTTAAAATACTTTTAACCCGCCGGAAATCGAGCCCGGGACCTCTTTATCAGAACAAAAATACCTTTTGTACTTACAGAGTTTTACGCATTGTTGGCATACTCCGACCTTCTATTGACAATTTAAATTCTCACTGTTAAATACAATAAAAATTACATATTTATTGTGTGGAAAACATTAAAATAGAAACAAACGTTGTAGAAATAAAATTAAATAAAAAAAGGATAATTTATAAGAAATATTTCACTGTGCATAGCACGGAACATTTTGACTATCATTTCGTCATATTTTAATGGGAATCGACTTACATTTTGTTATTCTTTTACTTCATGGGGGTCAGAATACGATAGTCTAAAATGGTTAAGAAATAATAAAAAATGATTATGTCATAACTCTCTATCCTAAATAACGAGGGAATTAAAAATAATATTCTCTAATAAATAATTACGAACTGCCCAAATGGGGGAGCAACGGAGGTCCACCTCTCCCATATCAGCTTTCATCGTACAAATCATACAAATGAAGAGATGGACGAAAATTTCTATACCAAAACTGAATGACGGCTATCATTCAAAAATGTTTTTGTAAAATGTTCGAAATTTGAATTTTTAAATAATTACAGAATTAAAACTTATCAAACCAATCGTATATTCTGTAATATTTACGAACTACCAACATTATTTTTATAGTTTTTGGGGTTATTTTTTTTATTGTTGGTCCACTTACTATACATTGTTAAGAGTTAATAATGTTTTGTAAAAGACTGTTTAAAATAATAAAAATAATAATTTTCTATCTTTAATATGAATTAAAGTCGGGTTAGTGCGAACACTTATAACTCGAGATCGGCTGAACAGATTCTTTCAATGTTTGATTTATTGGATTCTTCTCCGCTCCGGATAACAGAATGACTAATAAAAAGTTGAAAAAAAAATGGGTAGGAAATGATATAAAATACAATATTTAAGTTAGTATGGAAATGATCACCTGAGACGCGCCAACGCCATCACGGGTAGTTCCCTCTCATTCTCGCATACGTGATTGCCGCTCTTACAGTAGCCCATCCCAATTATTCCACCGCAAAGTCAACAAAATTATCGGTACCTACATCATAGGTGAGGTAGAATGTGTGCGCGCGCATATTATTATATTCTCATGTTGTTCCTGCCTGAGCTTTGAATACGAATGAAATATGGATGTTTTAGAAATATTTTAACATTATTATTTTATTAGTAAGTTAATCGGATTGTTACGGGCCGCCTTTGGTTAGGACTACAGGACAACGTCTGTGTCAAGACGGTCTTCTCTATTTCAACGGCTGGCGATGTTAGCAATGTGAAGTATTTAGGGGGAAAATACAAAATCCAAATAAAAGGAATCGCAGATAAAACATGTCATTAATCTTTGACGTTTGTAAAGAAAATCGTTTCAACAATATCGAACGTTCATACACTAAAAACGCTTCTTCCAAACAATTCAAGATGTTCGATTTGAAACGAATTCTCGGAAAGTTCGTATGGGAATGGAACCCGATAACCCCTAATACCATAATTAAAAACGTATGTAATCGGGAAATTTAGAGAACCATTTACAATTGAGTTCATAGCATATTTTTAAATGTCAAATTTAGTTCCAAATCTTTTCACTGGACAAGACAAGTTCGCTCGTCTCTACTTATAAATACTTAAAAAAATTAATAAAAATAAAATAAATACACGAGAATAACAAGCCTAAATGCCCAGGTTACAACTAGATTATAACATGCGTAGGTACCAATAGGTCAGTCCTACCACATAACAAATTGTATGCGTGTGGTCTTTTCATATAATTATATGTAAAAAATGTATCTACCATAATATTATACCTTTAAATTTTAAAGTCTTCATTTATTTTCAATTAAACAATATTTTTATGAATTATTATTTTTGTATGGCTGTGAAACATGGACATGTATAAAAATGGTGAAAGGAAAATAAATATAAATGCAGTAGAGATGAATGTTCAACAAAGAATATTTGGAAAGGCTATGTGGAACATGGAAACGAATGAGAATATTAGGATAGAATGTGGTATTGAAGTTATAACTTTATCAAATGTATGGTTAAGAGCATATAAAAATATCTAATGAATGCAAATCTCTAATATAATATCTAAATAATTAAAGTCGGGTTAGTGCGAACACTCGAGATTGGCTCAACAGAATCTTCCGATTTATTGGATTCTTCTCCGCTCCGGATAACAGAATAACTAATAAAAAGTTGAAAAATGGATAAGAAATAATATAAAATATAATATTAAAAGTTAGTATGGAACGACTTCATGCGACGCCATCTTTGAAAAAATCTAACAACAAAATTATTGTCTTCTGCAGCTGCACCCTCTCATTCTCGCATACGTAATAATTTGTCACTCTTACAGCATCCCATTTCACTTACTCCACCGTTTCGGGCGTTTTAGAAATTTTGCATACAAAGTTAACGAATATACAAATGAAAGTTTTAGAATTAATATTTTAATGTTATTATTTTTAATTAGTTTGTTTTGTTTCTGGAGGCGCAGTGCACAATGAACGGGCCGCCTGTGGTTAAGACCAAAGGGTTCACAGGACAACTTCTGTTGGGAAAGCTAGTAGGATTATATATAAGGCGTGATCAACTGAGAATGACGTGGATTGAACATGTCGAAGGTCCTCTAGGAAGGCCAGGTCAGAAGTTAAAGATGTGAGATAATGCCTATGGAAGAAGCGATAGAAGTATGCTTGGATAGATTCGTTCTCTCTACCTACGCCTTAAGGGACTCAGTGAAATAGATTAGCTATTGAGGGTTCTGTTTGATTGGAAAAGATTATTCAGGAAGTACTGTTATGTTGCTCACTCACAGCGAACATACATACGTAGAGTGTAATTGTGTTCACTTTGAGTGAACATGGATTCATTAAAAAAATGGTTTACTTACTTGAAAATGTATTTATTATTTTTTTTTCTTTTACTAGCTTTACCAGCAGACGTTCTTCTGTAGTCCTTAGGTATTATGAATATTGATTTCAAAATAATTAGGTATAAAATGTTTGAAAGTTAAAAAAATATTTCTGAAAGCTCGAAAATATTCCATCAAAAATCTGCGTACCAATATTATAAACGTCAGTGGTTGCAGGTAAACATTAACGTTAGGTATATTTGTTGTTAAAGAATTTTTCATAGATGGCGTTGGCGTCGCAGGCAATCCTTTCCATACTAACTTTCTTATTATATTTTACATATTATCATATTATTTCTTATGCACTTTTTTCAACTTTTTAATAGTTATCCTGTTATTCGGAGCAGAGAAGAATCCAATAAATCTAACATCGAAAGAATTTGTGTAGCCGATCTCGAGGTGTTTGCACTAACCCGACTTTCTTTTATATTTTTGAGAGTTTTATAGGCCTAATTCTACTTTCTGCATCGTATCCAAGCAATGATTATGTACAAATTTGCACATTATTAAAAATTATTAAAAAATATACATGGGTTCACCTCAAAAATTGCCTCACAAACATTCACGGGGTCGTGCCTCTACACAACCTCTACACACAAAAACACCCTCTACACAATACGAGACCACAAGTCTGTCAGGTGGCCCTTATTATTAGGTCTAAGGGCCACGTGCAGTCCTGGCCTGCTGTCTAGCACCTGGCCCCAACCGACGCTCATGGCGCCAGACCTGGCCATTCAATAATGATTATCCCCATAAAAGGTTGCTGATATCTCTTTCATATTTTGATTACCTTGTTTGAAATGTTGACTTATATTAAAATATACAATGTATGCATACATTTGAGTATTATTTGCTTATTACATTGGTATATACATATATTGCATTCTCTAAATCGTTACAAAGTGCCATTTTGTTTATATATAACTAGCTTTCTCGACAGACGTTGTCCTGTGGACCCTTTGGTCCAAACCAGAGGCGGCTCGTTCATTCTGCACTGCGCCTGCAGTACCTAACAAAAATAAACTCACTAAAAAAATAATAACTTTAAAATGCTAATTCTAAAACGTCCATATTTCATTCGTATTCAAAGCTCAGATGAGCTCAATGCGAGAATATAATTATATGCGCGCAATTTGGTTGATTTTGTATGAAAAATTTCTAAAACGCCAGAAACGGTAGAGTAAGTGAAATGGGCTACTGTAAGAGTGGCAATTACGTATGCGAGAATGAGAGGGAGCAGGTCCAGAAGACAATAATTTTGTTGTTAGACTATTTTCTAAGATGGCGTCGCATGGATTTGTTCCATGCAAACTTTAATATCATATTTTACATTATTTCTTATTCATTTTTCAACTTTTTATTAGTTATTCTGTTATCCGGAGTGGAGAAGAATTCAATAAATTAAACATCGGAAGAATCTGTTGAGCCAATCTTGTGGCTCAACAGAGAGTTGACTAATTTATATTAGAGATTTGAAGTAACAAAATTCATAATAATATAACTTCTTTTCATACTTTCTCTTTGATTAGGCCTGCTGCATTTTCATCTTGTGAAGTCAAAAATACAATACAAATTTATAAAATTACGTACCTATCTTTATATTTTCTTTTTAATAAAAATGAATCTGTGCTCACTCAAAGTGAACACAAATACACTCTTTGACTCTTTCACAGTAAGCTACTTAAAGCTTGTGTCGTGAAAGAGGAAGATGGTCGACACCAGGGGTCGAGCCCACGACCTTCAGTAGGAGATGGTACGAAAGCCGGCGTTGTAACCGCAAGCCAATCAACCATTTCATTCAGATAAGGTACATCTCGAAGGTCAAAGTTAAAATGTAGTCATAATACTCATAATGTCGTAGATTAGTAGATTGTTGCTGAAGTAGCACTAAGGAGTATAAAAGTTTGAAAAGAAGTTTTGTAAACCTGCAAAACCTGCTCACAAATTTTCTAGGTCTTTCTTTGAATGAAATGAGTTTAAAATTGGTAAAAATGACAAAAAAATGCAACGATTGACAATAATATTTCGACTTATTTATAGCTTTTTTTTTTTTTTATTAGATTATTTTACAAAACTCGTAAAACTAAATTACTGAAAATAATATGTAGGTATGGCTTCGTGTAATATTTTTCGTTAAAACACACAAAATATGAGTAATGTGTTAGTTAATGTGCACTCAAATTTAGGCTAAAGTGCAAAAATACCAATTTGAATAATTCGTACAGAATTTTACTGTGAGAATTTGGTATTTATAATAATTATTATAACACTCAATTGGTAGGTACGTATGTAAATAAATAAAATTAAACTTCTCTAAATAAAGCGGGGGAAATTTATTGCCTGAAACATTTTTTCCCGTCAACCAATCCCGTCCAATCTGAAACAAATCAACCCCGGGTAGAGAAAACACACTGAACAATTCTAACCCGACCGGGAATCGTACCCGGAATTTCTTAATTTATAGTCCATGCCTATACCACTAGGCTACCAGGGTCGCCGATCACTCTCTCGAGAGTGGATTGACACATCAGAGTAAAGAAAAAACATTCAATTGTTTCAAATTTGCATTGCAGCGTAATTTTGCCTGCACTTAAAGTTAACACAAGAATCAATTTAAATAATATGCGACGACGCTAAGTACGTAGGTGGATACCTATATTATTTTTATGATCTTTTACTAAAACAAGAGTCCAATATATGTAATAATTAGTCTCTGAGAATATTATTTTAAACAGTGTTTTAAAGAAGTTATTTATATCTTTTTTATTATTTTCTTGTCATATTTACATAAAACAATTTACTAATAATATTCAAAAAATAAATCAAGTCTGCTTAGCATGCTCTCTAACGAACTGCGAACACTGATTAAATGTTTATAGATGGGACTTAATATTTTTCCTATTTTAGAAGTTAAATTTGTAATCGCACGATGAAAAATTGTGTATCCTAACTGCCATCGTATGATCGCGCGTCCACTTTCCTTGACTACGCAAACAAATAAATATGAATGTTAGTAAGAACTTTTGGCAAGTAGGTGTCGTATTAATTATATATCGATACAACAGAGCAATACAAATGACGCGCGATCATTTCAAACAAGGCACCGATCGGACAATCGAATTTACGTCTGTCCGTCTGCCCAGTTAGGACACGTTCATAGAATGTTATATGTTTGAACAGGGCGTCCGCGTTCATGAGACCAGCTAGGAAAGTCGCTGGCACTACACGAGTCTGTGGCGTGTTTAAACAGAATCCAAAGAAAAAACAAACAAACAAAAAACAGAAGAAGGTGGAAAACTGTTGTATAAGATGAAAATAAAACTGTAAAATGGAAGTCAGCGCAATATGAAAATTAAATAAATTTTCTGATGACTTTGACAAAGAAATAAGTTTTCGTGAGCTTGTGACCACCCTTTGGCTTTTCTGACCGATTGTTTTAAGGACGTGAGGTGGTCATTGGTCAACCCCACGGTCCCGATCTGTTTTTTCGATTTCCTGCCTCTTACAGGATGCTCGAAAAACCAGCAAAAAGAGCAGAGGTGCTATTCTAAGCCGGCAACCCCACGGCCAAAGACCCTCTCACCCGCTGTGTTCCGCTCCTTCGAAGCAGAGCTGAGGGACATGGACATGGTGTGGGAGGAGGTCATAAACATTGCGCAAGATCGAGCGCAATGGAGAGCTCTTGTTGCCTCCCTATGCCCCTGAGTGGGGTGTAAAAGGGAGAATTGTATTGTTGTGACCACCCAATGGACGAGAAAACTCATCATTTGTATCTATGTATATTATTATTAATTCATCATTCCCCTTGAATCACCATCATTAATTCATGTATTAGTATACCAACCGTCAACTTACAACAATTCGACGTTTTTGATGGTGAACGTATTTATTGTAAAGTGGGCACACTTAACTACAATGTAGGCTTGAGAAACTTTAACACCGGTGTTATGCTGGCATTTAACATAATAATATGGTAATATTACATTAAAAAGCCCTTAAAATACGAATGAAAAAGTTTGTTTAGAATGTCATTTTTTTTTTGATATTGCCATTGATCCGAGCGCGCTTGATAAATATGAAGACACCTACGACAATTATATAATGATCGTCTTAAGTGACAATGGGCGGGTCATGTGACAAGACAGGAAGATGACAGATGGACTCAAAGAGTGCTAAAATGGAGAACATGGGAGAATCGGAGAAGCGTCGGCAGGCCTTAGAAGAGATGGGTCGATACATTGCAGCTGTGGAGGGAAAAAAGTGGATGAAATTGGAAGACGACAGAGAGGAATGTAAGAAAATCGATAAGGCCTATTTCCAGCAGTGGACCAGAGAGGCCTAAGAAGAAGAAGATATAAAGATAGTTTCCTATGTTTTTTGAAAAATTCTTGGATAATTTTTATAGAAGTACCTTTAGTTAAAAAGTAGGTAAAAAAGGTGTTTTTTTCAGAGCTAATTTTCTTTGATATTTTGGGCAGAAGGTGTTTGCTGATAGTCCATTTCAAAATAAAAATCATTATGTCATTCTTTTATTTTCATTTGAAGACTTAGCTTTGCTTAGACTTCTAAACTACTGAGGTCGGCAACCGACCTATTAGAGTAAGTAGATTTGCTGTGTCAGCTTTATGTTGAACTCACTTCACACGCAATTCTTAATCTCCCTCTATTTGTTAGTAGTTAATCCTGGCGCGACTGATATTACGGTTGGTATATAGTGCTTCGGCGACAATGTGACGGCCGGTCGAAATCCAGTTACAACATGCTCCACCACAAATCATAGGGAGTATTGAGGTTTGTTTGACGAGCGGAGACGTGGACGAATCTGAGTCAGATCGTAAAGCTGTCAAGACTCGACAAGTCCTCAGTCTACCACACTGTACTGCACATCATAAAAATAAATCAAAATTAATAAGGGAAAATATTAATATCTGCTATATATCTATATATCTGCTATATATCGCCGTGGGGTTGCCGGCTAAGAATAGCACCTCTGCTCTTTTTGCTGGTTTTTCGAGTATCCTGTAAGAGGCAGGAAATCGAAAAATCAGATCGGGACCGTGAGGTTGACCATCTCACGTCCTTAAACCTCAACCGGTCAGAAAAGGCACCATAAGCCTCGGACGCCTTTGAGCGCAATGGAGAGCTCTTGGTGCCTCCCTATGCCCCTAAGTGGGGTTTAGGCCCCCTGCATTGCGGGTTGGTTTGGGGGGGGGGGGGTCTGCGGCGGGCTTGACTTGTGTGGGGCCGGCTTTTTGGTTTGATTGCTTCGATCGAACTGGGTGGTTGGTTTCATGCGGGTTGGGTTTGCTGCGGATTTGTCTCCTTCGGGCTGGCTTGCGGTGTGCGGGGGGCCTTAAAGGGAGAATGAATGAATGAATGAATATATTTATAAACTTTGCTGTGCGAAACCGGCTTAGAATACTGTCACTATTCAGTTGCACTAAACACGATAACTTGTTTCCTGATGTAAGAGTCGAGTGCTCAATATTGAAACTCTTTTAACTCCAATCAAAAAGTCTAAGATAAAGATATCAGCACATTGATTTAAGGATTCCATGAAAATTCTTCGAAACACAATTCTTCGAAAACTCAATTCTTCAAAAAATAAGTTGTTCGAATTATGTACAATTATTGTCCTAAATCGAATTATTCAATGTATATTTCTACGAATATATTTTCTTTTTAATACCTACATATTTTGTATTACTTTAATAAAGTTCAAATAAAAAATTGTAGGGCGTGTGCCTACGAAACTAGTCAGGATAATAAGAGTTTGTGGAAAAGTTATACGAACTCCACCAAGAAATGCATGTTCATCAGTTAGTACTTTAAATCAATTCGAGGGAACAGCAGAACAGGAAACCCCTCCTATTTTTGAGATGGTTGATAGACCAGCGGTTACGAAGCCGGCTTTCGCACTGTTTCGTGCGGAGGCCGTGGGTTCGATCCCAGGTGCCGACCATTTTCCGCTTTCACGACACAAGCATTTGCTTACTATGAAAGATGTCAAAAGTGTATTTGTGTTCACTTCGTGTGAGCACAGATTCATTTAAAAAAAATAACCTAACCTAACCTAACTCATTCATGTAACTAGTAGAAAGCTTGCTAACGCTAACGTAAAATAAAAATTTTCGAAGAATTGTGCATTAGGAGAATTGTGATTTCGTACAATTGCCATTAGGTGAATTGTGATTTTCGAAGAATTGTAATTCGAACAATTTACGTGTTACCTGATTTAAGTACGACAGCTTCACTAGGCAACTTGAAACGGTAGAAATGAAAATATTTAGGTGATCAATGGGAGTCAGTGTTCAAGAGAGAACAAACGTTCACGTATTCATTGACTCAAAAGTTCGCAAGACCGGCGGATTACACAGTGACACTAACAATATTGAAGCGTCTTCCCCGTCATTTATAGAATACAAAGGGAGATCTAAGCATAATTGGATGTAGGAACCTACCTCCCTAGAAATTGAACTTACATGGTTTGGTGTGAGAGATGCATGCTTTTGGTATATTGATGATTCTATGTATTTGTATCATGATTTTTTTTTGATTTTGACGTTCATTGTTCTTTGATAAATAATTAAATAATTGTTAAACATTAAACATTATATCTATTGCTTGGATACGACATGATTACAGTCTTAAATATCTCTGCAAATATCCACTTATTAATAGTAACGTCAAAATGGTTTGTTATAAGATAAATTATAATGTATGTCATGCTAGGCTTAAAATTTATCATTCAATCGAAATTTATTATTCTTCTTCTTCTTTCTGTGTCGAGTCAGGTCGCCCTCTGGCTATAACTCTGGAGAATGCATCCCGGTCCTGTGTGGCACGAAAAATTGCCTCAAGATTTGTTATCCCCGATGTCCTGTAAATTTATTAAATAGAACATTGTTGGTATTGAATAGCTACAATGGGTGGGGGTGGGAGTATAAAAAATTCTCCATGTAAAACAATGCCGCAAATTTTCCACCCGCACAGGACGTCAGACGACGCCAGTCTGACTTGTGACATAAATTTAGTGGTTATTGGTCGACCACATTCAACCCGTAAAGTCTAAGACTTATGTGGCGTGGCACTACATATTGTAAAAAGTAACATTTTATGTACCCACACAGTCATTACTAATTAGCTAATACTACAAGTGCTTACATAAATAAGTGATTATGTAAGTTGAAAAGGATTACACACTAAGAAATCGAACATAGGAAAATGGCTGGCAGAAAGGTTTCTAGAATCTAAAAAAATAATGCATCCTGCACTATACCAATGACGTATGGATGTGAAACTTAGACAAAAAAGAGATTCGTACATACATACATTCTCCCTTTAAGGTCCCCCGCACACCACAAGCCAGCCCGGAGGAGGCCAATCCGCAGAAAACCCGACCCGCACCAAACCGACCTAGCTTGATCGAAGCAATCAAACCAGAAAGCCGGCCCCGGACAAATCACCCCCAAACCAACCAGCAATACGGTGGGCCTAAGCCCCACTCGGGAGCATAGGGAGGCATCAAGAGCTCTCCATTGCGCTCGAAGGCATCCTCGGACGCCTTCGAGCTTCGAGAACAGATAGATTCCATCCTCAAGAAAAGCCAGATCGTAAGTAAAAGAAATAGAGAGGCTGTATATCAAATGTAATATCGGTAGAAGGAGCGAAACAATTATTGTGATTGGTTAGATAAGAGAGAGAAGTTGCATTCTTTCTGCCTATATACCACCTTGGCGTGATGGGCTAAAAAATTGATTAAGGACCCTTCTACTAAAAACATCCGTTAAGGTAAGCGTGTTATGTACTATGTTTTACCATTTTACTCAGGCGGTTATTCAGAAGTCAAACGGGTAATACGTATGCTTATTTAGGCTAGACTTTTGATGATTTTGATTTTTAACCAGGGCTGCAATCCCCCATTTCAGATTTAACAGGAACGTTTAACTAGATGAAAATACTCGTTACAGGCGTTTAATTCTATTGATCTGCATTTTTTTATAAAGAAAGCTAATGAAACAGAGCAGTAAAAGGAAGAATTGAAAAACTCTGTCTCACCAGTAAGTGACATGGTAGATGAGTAATAAAATGAATAATATTTCGTAAAAACCTTGCGCCAAGAGGAAGTACTGTTTAAATTTATGCCTTATACACGCTTTGCGCATGTGTCATACTTCCATAAAAGGCAGGGATTAAAGTGTAACTTGTTCCTAAATAAAACCAAGAAGTCGCAGTACAACATTGTATCGATGATAGCCTCTAGCACCTACAAAGATAGAAATCTAAAGAAATGGTCTCAAACATGCGCCTTGTGGACACCCACGCATTATGCATTAGTGCTTGCAAATGTTAAGATCTCAATGCATTACTCGAAAAGTCGACCGTCGTAAAATAGTAATATTATAATCCTGGATTAAATTAATGACCTTTCCAATAATTGTTCAATATAATGTTTTGTATAAATTGCCCAATAAAAATGTTACATACAATGATAGGTAGGTATGATACAAGACGATCTCAAAAGCACCCGCATATTGATGATAATATGGCTTTCTTGTTTACTTTTTTAGCTAATGTTTCCATCACATTCTCACAATTATTTTTCTTCTTATTGTTATCCTGCTTCATTTTGCCCAAAATCTTTTGGTCTACCTACACCATCCTTTTACACAAACTTTGTCTCGCTGAGAACTTTCTTTCAAGTAGATGTGGATCTTATGAAATATGGCCTTTAGGAAGAGAGGAAGATCGCTATATTGTCTTAGAATAACTTAACGATTCCTCCTAAAAGACCAAGAATTCATCATATTTTTTAAAATCATTTTTAATTGAAATTACCTTGATTCCTTGATTCCCCAAAATATGTGGATAGCGTTGATAAAATCATAAACTTCCAATATGCAACATGAGAATTTAGTCACATAATTTCAGTCGAAGCAGAGCTGAGGAATCTGGACATGGTGCGGGAGGAGGTCATAAACATTGCGCAAGTTCGAGCGCAATGGAGAGCTCTTGTTGCCTCCCCATGCAGTGGGGCGTTAAGAGAGTTTGGATTGAATTTGGATAGCTTTTTTATAGCATATTATCGCATATTGTACTTAGTAGAGAAGGTTGCTAGCAAAAAAGTGCAAATTTGAACAAAATTGTTTGAATGTGATTAATCTAATTAATGAATATTTATTCAGAAATTTTGTAACTGATGAGCCTTGCCAAAGAGTCGTCATCTTATTAAATGAATGACGCAAGGATTGCATTACGCATACTTACAATACATTTTTGTTTATTCATCCATAAACTTTATAATATTGCATAAGAGAGGACCAAGATCCAATCCCTGTGGAATTCCCAATTTCTCTTTCAAAATTTAGTCTTAGATGCGAATAGGATTACATGCATAAGTAAACGGCGTTTTATTGTACAATACATACTTAGTTATTGTACAATAATATTGTGCAGAGACAAGAAGACCTGCCAACTGCAGACACTACAGAGAGAGAATAATGGAGAGGCCCTGCTCTCTAGCAGAGTCGGCAACAACACTTGTTCTGGCAGAGACTCCGGAATGCTGCCTCGGGGCCACGACACGTACGTACTGTTAACTCCTAATTAAAAATAACACTAAGAACCATGCCTTTTGATCTTCCACATACTTATAATTTGCCTGACGCCAATCTTATACGAAAATGAGAAAGAGTAGATTTCAAAATTGGTCTCAAGGAAAATATTAAAGTAGCATCCGTTGATCTTACAAAGAGTTTTGATAAGAGGTATCCCTAAAACCACATGGAATCTCACATTTTACACGTGTATAAATTGTGACCAAAAAAGTGCCTAAAAAGCTTGGCAGGATAAATTTTAACTTCTATTCCACCAAAAATGAAAGTTTAATTTAATTAATTTTTGATGTGTCATGTCAGATGCTAACATCTTCTCCACATTCCTTACTCCATATAACCCAAATATTCGTCAAACCAAAATTTTTCTTCAATTGATCAAATTTGCCTCTTTTAGAAAATCCGGTCAAACAACACTATAAATAATGTCTTGTTCCTCAGTGTTGCTTAAACACAAAAGAGCCCATCAAAGACATTATACAATATGCCTACTTACCTGTTTACGTTTGTGAACGGGTACATGCATGCAGTGCCGCAAAACGGCGAGCATTTGACCTTAGATTACCATGCGCACATATTGCGAAACAGTCAGACTGGTGCAGTAACAATTAAAATGCTGTTTTCGCCCGATGTGAAGAAAGTGCACGTCATCAATGTGTGCCATCTTGACGGGTAACCTTTGCCGTTAAGCCATGTGGAGAAACGTGTGATTAAAGATTGAGGAAGGATAGTTGTGCTGCAAATGCAATTGGATAAATTCTTCTTTGAATAAATTTGTTGAATTTCTAAATCTAAAAGGTTAGCTTTATACTCGTACTGGGAGTTGTCTCGTATTGCCTCAGCCAATATATGCTATTTTGGTCTTCAAAAGCTCTTTAGATCTAAGCTGCTATCAAGAAAGTCAAAGGAGCAACTGCATAAGACCATGAACCGAACGGCACTCACATACTCCGCGGAAACGTGACGAGCAAAGGCTTGACATCTTTGAACGGAAAATACTGCGAAGAATCTAGGAACCAGTCAGCGATGGAGAACACTGGCGCATTCGGTTTAACCGCGTACTTTATGAACTGTATGATGATGTCAACGCCGCCAAATTCATAAAGCTTAGCCGACTCCGCTGGCTGGGCCATGTATAATGATCGAGCGAACTGTCCGTCCCCAAGGAAGTTTGCCATGGGAGACCCGCTGTAAGTAGGAGCATTGGAAGACCCAGACCGAAATGGCTGGACGGAGCGGACGAGAGACCTTGGATTGCTGGGGGTGAACGATTGGCGGAGCATGGTGGAAGACAGGGTGGCATGGAGAAATCTTTTGGAAGAGGCCAAGACCAGCAAAAGGTTGTAGCGCCACGGATATATATTATGTGTGTACTAGGAGAGTTCATAAATTTTTGCCAGCATATTATTATAAAATTTGCTTGCGATCCATTACGAAGAACGTGATCGAGGCTTGCACCGTTTCTCCCACGACAAGAAATGCGCAAATAGTTTCAGAATTGTACGTTGTCAGGCGCATAGCTAAGAAATTCTGCTAAGATTGGATTAGAAACACAAGAATCAGATAAAATATGCAAGGTTTTGTGAGAAGTAGTAAGATGAAAAAGTCTATGAAGATTTTGGCGGGACAACTAGCCAGGATCAAAGGTTATTAAAGCCACAAGACCTAAGCTAACAAAAAGAAATGAAGAAGAAAGTATACGAAGATTGATCGATTATAGCTGTGATTGGTCGAGTAGCGTTTTGGAAACAAATATTTTTGTCATTTATAGGATCATTTTTAGGAAGGATCAAGAAAGCCAGAAGGAAGAGCAAGGAAGACTAAAACTGACCATTCTCTTCAGGTCTGCAAGATTTTAAGCTGGGATTATTAATATTTCTTTACATTTGGCCCAAGATGGAGAAGCTTTGAAATTTTTTTTGGCATCCAATGGTTCACGATGGGAGCAAACGTGAATTAAGGTGAGCGATAAAATATGGAGTAGAGCAGCGTTTAAAAAACCTAGACTACGAACGGGAATCGAACCACAGACATACCAAAAACAAAACATCAAAATATAAAAATGATTAATCTCATAGTCTATCACAGGGGGGTTTTCGAATGAGTAAATTGATATCATTATTCACGAAACAAACCAAGCAAGTATTACAAAGATAGAAACTAAATGAACATACAATGGTATAAACCAAGGTAAGTAATAAACAAATAAATATGATGTTAATGATAGAAACCCCAGAGGTTAGCCCGATATATACCAAATATATTACGATATGACAAGGTATATAAATAACAATCTGTGATATTAGGATGTTGTCGGGTTATATGTGGATGACGGGATTTTTCTTCCATACACCATATTGATTTTATTAGACATTTTCTTTCTAGCCTTTTTCGTCCACTGAAGTCACTGAAAATACTACGCTGTCCAGATGGGTTGGTATGAATTTACATCAGGTTATCTTTCCATTTTAGGGTTAACATTACCGCCGATGCTCGGTCGTTAGAACCATGCCGGTTTTCTAGTCGGGGGTTAGGCCACCCTTGATGTGAGGGATTTATTCAGATGTGTTATTCAAAATATTGTTAGTCATTATTTGAAAATTTGGGAACGCGATGGTAAAGAGTTTGAAAACCAGTTGCTTCTTTGTTTATGACAGATTAGAAGGTTTGGTATTTTTACATATTGAATGGATGTACGGGGAAACCATTTTTAGAAAAAATGTTGTTTAAAGGGATTAGTAGAGAAGGCAAGGCTTCTTTGTTTTGAGATAGTCTATTTGGCCCTCGATAGGACAAATAGTTTGTTTTGAAGTTTAGTCTAGATCCACGCTCCGATGGGAGACGTTCTTAAATTTTGTGTTGAAGTGTTTGAGTAATTTTTAATATCCTTCGCATATTTCAATTGTACATATTATGTACCTACCGGGGTGTGTCCGAGTGTGTTGTTATTAATACGGGATTTTCGTGCGACTTGATTGATATGGATCTTTGGAGGTTGAAATATCACATTTGATAAATTCGCGTTTGATAAAACTTAGAATCTTCGGTTTTGGATTAAGCCTTCTGTTTAATTATTATAATATATTATTTATTGTTCGACTGGGCTTACCATAAGAGGGAGGATGCGTGGCGGATCGTTAGATTGGACAGCCCCGTGGTAATTCAACTTCCAACTATGAATGTGACGTGTTTATTTTCGTTTTGTGTTTTTTTTTTGCTAAATATTTGAAGGTATGCAGAATTCAGGAAGTTCCCTTCGAAAAAGCAGTGCACAAGCCCAAGATGGTGAGCCACTCGGAATCCTACTGAGGAAAACTTGCGGCCCGACGAACAGCCCACGGATAGTACGTAATTCGACTAGAAGGATAATTAGTTCGTCGATAAAGTAATTACACGTTTATTTTGATAGTGAGATCGATAATAATAATTAAATGCACGCGAGGTAGACATTAAAATTGTTAATAGGCAGGATCGTTTTGACTGTAGCTAGAGCCGAGGCATATTTTTCGCGAAGTAAAATCCTGTCCTATTTAGAGTCTCGGCTGGAAGTACGTTTAGGTATTTAGAGTCAAGAGTCAGATAGTTAAAAGATAGCTTCCAGCCCCTGTAGTCTGTACACCATCAGGAACCTTTTCCGTTTGTCTATATACACTATATCTGATAGCCGAATTTCGGCCCCCTTTTTGGTACCTGTTCGAGGCGTGAGGTCGCATCGAATTGGGCCAGTCTCGGACCTTCGGAGTTTTTGTTTGCCTGAATTTTGGCAAGAAGGTTCGTTTGACAAGGAAGGCCCTCTGTCGGTGGCTAATTCCTCCCGTAGGCCTCGATCATGCTTATCACCCTTACTTAGATATTAATAAATTAAATATGTTCATCCAAATGGAAGCGGGACGTCTTTTCCTACATTTTAAACGTTTTGTAGAGCACATCAGCAATAACTAGGTGCTTATCAGGGTTGGACACAACCTCCTGAGACAGTGTCCATTGCTCAACCACTCTGTTTGTCAAAAAATGTTTCCTGAAGTTTGTTGAGAACGGTGTTCCCGACAGCTTCATTGTGTGTCCACGTAGGTTGGTGATCTTGTTGAAGGTGAAAAGAGACGGAATGTTTGGACAGAAGTAATGACCATTCAAGACTTTAAATGTCCCCACGTTTACGTCTTTCTTTCTGGTTGAGCAGTTTCAACAATCTCAGCCTCTCCTCATAATCATGTCTTGAAAACCCAACTGACATTTTGGTAGCCCTTCTCTGCATCCTCAACATCCTTTCTGAAATGTGGGCTTCATATTTGGAATCCATATTCCAGCAGAGGACGTATCTAACATTTATACACTTTGAGGTGTGTAACAATTCTTTTTGAATCAGATGTAGGTATAATGAGTGAATTCGCTCTTTTAGTGATTTGGACAATAATATGCTCTTCCCATTCCGATGTATAGAACACTACAATTCCTAGATCTTTTTGGCTAGCGATCATTTTAATAACAGTGTTCTTAAAAATAAGTAACACATTAAAAAATAAATGGAATAATGGCGCAATAAAGTTAGAGTTATAATAATATGGCTTTCATGGAGATCGCTATTGAAACTACGATCAAGTATCTCATATTTAAAGTAGGTAGGTACTGAAATCCATAACATTAATTTTCATTTAAAAAATATAAAAAAGTCGGGTTAGTGCAAGCACTTATACCTCGAGATCGGCTGAACAGATTTATATAATGCTTGGTTTATTGGATTCTTCTCCGCCCAGGATAACTAATTAAACATCGAAAAAAGAAAATAATATAAAATTAAAGTTAGTGTGGAACGGATTTACTGACAACAACGCCATCTGTGAAAAATTCCATAACATCACAATTTTTTATGTACTTGTCAACCATTGAGTTTCAAAACATTGGCATGAAGATTGTTGATAGAATTTCTTTCAAGCTTTCAGAAATATTTTTTTATTAAACATATTATTTTAAACGTATTAAACTAGAAATCAATATTCATAGTAAGGACTACAGGGCAACGTCTGTCGGGAAAGCTAGTCTTTCTTATATGTACATATATAAAAATGAAGAGCTATTTCCCGATGTCATCGCATCACGCCTAAACGACTGGACCGATTTCGCTAATTCTTTTTTGTCGTGTAGAATTTTATCGGGAGAATGTCCTTTTAGAAGAAAAAAATTAAGAAAAATGCATGGAAAATTAGAAAATTAAAGAAAACTCTACGTAGACAACCTTATTAGTACTTTTTACCTTATAAGTTTTATTCCGATTTTGAAATTTTGACAGAAATTGTCAATTGGTGCGATTGACAGAATGCGGATGGAATACACATGGTTTAAAACAGACGCATCGTTCGGAATCACATTGGTCCAATGATAATAATTAATTCATCACCATACAAATTCGAATTCAATATTCATATTTAGGAACACAGGACAACGTCTGTCGGGAAAGCTAATTAAAAATAAAAATGGACAACAAATAAAAACTGTCGCAAATGCCACCCGTGCATGCTACGATCTATCCAAGAAACGACTTTTAGATATCAAAAATAATACATTTTTAATATCGTGTTATTGAATATTCAGGCATTTGTTTATAATCAGCATCATCATCAGAGTATTTAGGAAGGCTGACGATGGGAACCACGCAACACGAAACCTGATGCATTCGAAGAAGTGGTTATCTTACGTAACCATCTTCCAATCAGAGCTGATGGCGACTTTCACTCTATGTATTTGTTTTGTTTATATGCCTATCCTGAAAGAGACTCCATTATTTAACTTCAGACGGCATAATCTGTATACGGGATTGCGTTCTATCGTACGCATTAAATGTTCCGAGAAGCTTAAATTGTACCCATTATACGAGGGTATCGGAGCATTATGGAAATGAATATGTAACAACTAATGACTCTAACAATTCATTACTGATGCTCGATTTTTAAATGGAACAAACCACTACGAGCTTACGACCGTCTTCTACTGTTATGTCGAAGGCTGGCTTAGTGTGATCACTTTACGTTAACAATCTTCGCCATTAGGTGGTAATGTTCTAACTCTCCGAAACTCCTAATCATGAGAATTCTCGACATGATGTCGAAAAATCTCATTTATAAAACAAGTAGATATTCAATATTTATTAATGAAATGTAGAGATAAAAGTTGGAAATTATTGAGAACAAGAGAGCATCCAAATTTAAAGACTGCGACTGCTGTCGTGTATTTGGCGCCAGGATATGAATATATCCATTTTTGTAAATATCTCATCTTTATTGCCTACTGGCTTTCTTGGTGCACAACGTTCTAACTATTATGTCTAGATTCTTGTGACCATTTTTCAGGACTAGATCTTAACGAATATGTGTTATAGAAAGGTAATTATAGTTAGGTAAGCCAATGATTTTGAAAGGGAGCAATATCTATTTTGAGCTCGAAATCTATCACACCAAGCAAAACTTGTACCGTAAAAGGGGAGACCTGTCGGCAAGATGAATTGTACTGACGATGAATTGTTCGCGATGAAATTTCCTTAATTGTGTTGTAGCTTTTTGAATAGCTAAAGAGATGTAGAAATTTTTGAAAATATCTGCAGAATATGTTCCATTTTTTTTTTTCAAAAAAGCGCTTCAAATTCAAAAACACTTAGTGACATTTTTTAAACTAACCTTTATCGGGCAATAATTTTGAGATTGATTTTTAAGAAGTTTCAGCTTTTGTTAATCATTTTAATTAATTGAAATATTATCTGGACAATGCAATCCTGATAGCACCCATGATTTATGAGAGTGAAACTTGGACATGGACGAAAAATCTGGAAGTTAGAATAAATGCTGTAGAAATGAGATCACTGCGTAGGATATGCGGAAAGAGACTGATTGATAAGGTGAGATATGATAATATTAGAAAGGAATGTGGAGTGGATGTTAGCGTAATGACTAGAATGAATGTGAATAAATAAAGGTGGTTTGTGCATGTAGAGAGAATGAACGAGGAGATAATGACTGAAAGGATATATAAATCTGAAAGAATACCTATTAAGAATACCCGCACGCAGGCGAGGCCGACCTCGAATGACATGACATTTAGGTATGACTCGAGTCCGAGCAAAAGCAATAGAAGAGCATGTATGCGGAATATTATACGTTTGGAAGAAGCGAAAGAGGTTTGTTTGGATAGGAAAGAATGGAAGTCCGTACTCTCTGCCTACCCCCTTCGGGAAACGTCGTGATGGGTAAAAAAAATCTTAGTAGATGCATCAAAAAGGGGCCCTAAGAGCTCTAATCCGAAAAAAACGATACAAAAGCTTTAAAAATTAAGGATTTTTTATTAAATCTTTAAAAGTCAATATCTCCATAACGGTTATGTTTCGGATCCTATATTATGAGATCAAATCCATCCTATATTATGGGATCAATGCAGGGCCGTCGCGTGGGTGGGGCGACCGAGGCGGTCGCCTCGGGCGCCGCGATACTAGGGGCGCCGCCGTGGGTAAAACAAATTCTATTTTGTTTGTAGTACAAATCTATTTATCAACACTTTGAGACGGCTGTATTGGTTTCTGTGTTTGCAATGGATGCATAGCTGAGAAACAGTTGCTAGTGTCGAACGAAGCTTTTGTAAGATTAAGCTTATAAAAACATATTTGCGCTCTACAATGGCACAGGGGTTCGAATGGTCAGTAGAGTCGTAGTGGGACACACTCTACATAAAACCCTAGCTGAGGAGTGTATGCCTATAAAATGCTACGAAACGCATTTGTATATAACAACCGCAACACTACTGACAAGTTCTACTTCCTAGCGTCCTAGAGCAGTCGAACCCTGGGCAATGTGACCGCTGATATCAGTGTCACAGCAGATAGGAGAGGGCGATGGCGAATCTCTAGCACCACAAAACTAGAGTAAATCGGCTAGATAATATGGATAAGAACGGCAATTAGCCATAAAAACTCTTCATGTTGGTTTAAAATGCACCAACTTACTGCGAACTCACCAACCCGCTTGGCAAGCGTGGTGTTTAAATGCCAAAACTTTCCAAATTAAAAACCATGTCGAATTTCAAAACGATCACAATGTACATATACCTACTCCAGGTGAGTAGAACATCGAGTTCAGAATCCCACGCTGTGCGAAATGCAGTCAGCTCACGGATTCGTGGGGGGGGGGGCGAAAATTCGATATCAAGGACAGACAAAAGACACAGGGGCAAGGAAATTTTCATAGCAACCTACAATATTCGAACTATGCGAAACGATGGACATTTAACTGCCTTAAAAGAAGAACTTGGGCAGATAAAGTTGCACGTTCTAGGACTGAGTGAAACCTGATGAAGCTTCAACAACACTTAAATCTCCTGTTTCAGAAAAATAAAGACACAAGAAATGGTGGAATAAGCATACTTGTGCACCTTGTATCCATGACCATAAACTATATCAGAAAGAGTTCTTTACATTATTCTCCGATTGAATAAAAAGATTAGTCTTAAAATATTATACAGATTTACGCTCCCACAACAACGTCTGAAGATGATGAGGTGGAGCAGTTGTATGAAGATATATTAAAGTCAAAATGTGAAAACAGTAAAATTTCACTCTAGTAATGGGTGATTTTAATGCTAAAATTGGCAGAAAAGACACATCTGATCCAGATTATATTGGAAATTTTGGTCTGGGACAAAGAAATAGTAGAGGCCAACGACTTCTTGATAGGGGAAAGCTTATACAGTATAAGCTTTCCCCACTTCTGAGAGGGGAAAGCTTATACTGTATGTCTACTTTTTACAAGAAACCTTGGTAAAGAAAATGGACATGGAATAGCCCTGATGCCACGACAAAAAATGAGATTGACTTTATTATTGAATCAAAAAAAGAGATATTTAAAGATGTATCGGTTCTATACAGGTTTGAGACAGGTAGTGACCACAGATTAGTCAGGGCCAAAATATTCGTTGATTTTAAAAGCGAAAGAAAAAGGATGATATTTAAAGCTCCTCGCCCAACAAAAATACAACAAGTATTTGAAAATAAGCGTGTCGAATTTCAAACAAAAATAAGCACCCAATTGGGCTCTCTGTAGGAATTATCAAACGAAACCATCTATGGACTCTGCTCTAAAATCAATAGGTACAAGTATTATTACGGCTACAAAAAAAGGTCTGCCTTAAAATGTCCTTAAATACAAACTCAAATACTACTGCGGCAAATAAAGAGCTGATTAACAAAAGAAGACACATTCCCCGAGATGATCCAGAATACAAGACTCTTAGTAAACAAATAAAAAAATCACGCATAAAAGAGCTGAGGCGAAAAAATATCCAAATGGTACAAGAGGCAGTAGAAGACAATATGAACCTAAAAGGGTTGAGGTCTAAAAAGAGTAAAGGAAAGGGGCGGATCCATAGTATGAATGACAAAAACGGTCAAATAAAGCACGTGAAATATGACATTGTTAAAATCATACAAAATTTATATAAAGACCTATATAAAGAAAAATTCCCAAGGCCACACAATTTAAAATTTAGACAACTTATTAGAAATGTGGGATCGGAGGAAATTCTAGAGGAAAATAAAAAAGAGGAAATAAAATGTGCTATTGCAGAACTCAAAAACCGCAAAAGCCCGGGGAGAGACAGAATAAAAAGTGAAATGTTAAAAAATGGTGGAACTGCTCTGGAAGAGGCACTGTGTGTGCTGTTCAATAAATGTCTAGAGGAAACCCAAATTCCTGTTAAATGGAAAAATGCCGAGGTCACCCTCCTAGTCAAAAAGGGCGATGCAGCATGCATTGAAAATTATAGACCAATAAACCTTTTGAGTGTTTTATACAAACTGCTGACAAACATTTTAACGAAAAGGCTTACACCGAAATTTGACTTTTATCAACCAATTGAGCAGGAGGGTTTTATAAGCGGTTACAGCACTATTGATCACATCCATTCACTACGTACTCTAATTGAAAGATGTAGTGAATACAATATCCCATTATATCTAGCATTCGTAGACTATCAAAAAGCATTTGATTCAATTGAAATATGTATGTAGTGGAGGGTGGGAGGTCCGTGATGCTTTTATTTATGATAGCTGCCGCTTTTTCCAACCCAAAACACGGCTGATCCATAGGTGGTGGATAATGGAGTGGCTCTAAAGAGCTAGTGTATCACCCCCCAGAACCAAATCTAGAATGAACAAAATTACAAAGTCTTACGGATGAAGAGGGGGGGGGGGGGGGGCGCCAATGAAAGTCTCGCCTTGGGCGCCTAAAAACCACGCGACGGCCCTGGATCAATGCATCAGAAATGATCTGAAAAATCAAATTGTCTTAAAACAGGAAAAAGTCAAGTCAACAAACCTTTAAACCAACATGGTTCCTATCCATGGACACGTTGAACTTTTGTTTCACCAATAACAGCACTGCGTTCAATAGCCATCTTTTCGAAACGAATGTGAACGATTCTGGAGGACTCGCTGAGGCCGTCATGGAATAAATAATAGACAATATAACATATCCACGGACATGGCGCATTACATACATATTTACCCACTCAGGTTTGTACATTATTTCTATATTATGATAAATAAATACTAGGCGTCATTAGACAAGAAATTTAATCAAAATCAGCGATAGAAAACCAATGGCTAATCGACTATAAGTTATTTAAAATAATAATATGACGAGATCTGTGTCTGTCGGCGGCAGAGTACCTACACGTGTCCGATGTGGTAAAAATCTGCCCATTCCAAACAAAAGTGGTTGGTGACCCAGCGGTTACAACGCCGGCTTTCGTACTGCGGACGTCGTGGTTCGATCCCAGGTGCCGACCATCTTCCTCTTTCACGACACAAGCTTTGAGTAGCTTACTGTGAAAGAGTCAAGGAGTGTATTTGTGTTCACTTTGAGTGAGCACAGATTCATTTTATTAAAAAAAAAAAAAAAAAAAAATGTATATTACCTAAGCTAATGGTCTTATGAAAACCATCGAATGCCCACAGATGGAAAATATTCATAAAAAATGAGAAAAAACCGTACGAATTTGTGGTATTCGGTTAAGAACCTTTAACTCTTCGAGACGAAGAGCGATCGAGGTTCAATTCTTTATGGCTGCCAAACCGACACCGAGCATCGCAGCGAGTTCTGCCATTTGGTTTTAGGGTGAAAACACAAAGAAGATCCAGTGTTTCCAGACCGTACGTAACAGTAATCCATGCGTCCGTAGCAAACGGGCAAATTTGTTTTACGGACAATCCTGAAAAATCAACGCCGTCTTGGTCTACGATTACAGGGTCTTTATTATACGAATATACATATTTGGATAGAAGGTTTCGCGTTCCAAAGATGCGCGAGCCCACTGCGAACAACAGGGGCTCCGGCTTGCAGCAGAGACAGCCAGCGATGTGCGCAGTCATTCCACCGTAATTAAACCTTAATATTCATTTATTTTGAAATAATCGAAAAAAAAACAACAAAAAAAATAATCATCGAGGTACCAAAATAATATCTCTTATTCATGAGACCTTGTTCTTTGGATGATAATACTCGAATGTGTATGGAATAATATGGACAGTATACAAACTTGGTAGAAGTTCTTCAATGTTTTAGGGCAGAAGCTGGTTAATGCTAGCTCATTTGCATACATTTTCTTCTTCCTAACACCCTCCTTACTTATTGCCTCTTTAACTCTTCTATTTCTAAGGTTTTATACTCCACGTTTCTGGGAGTCTTTTTCATCACCAAGTTTTTCTTCGGTCGCGACGGGGTACCTAATCTTGTCCAACGTTGCTTGATTCACTATGTAATCTGATGGTTTTACGTGATCAAGATCTGCTGCTCAGGATCTGAATTTCATAATATATTTTATTTAAAAAATAACCGGTTTTCCCTCTTTCAAAAAAAAATATTTTTTAAAGGGGATCAACAAATATTTTTTAAAGGGACGGATCCACTGCGACTATAAATTTACTGAAAGTCATTAAAAATCTCAGGAGCATTGCAAGGAAAAACCAAAAGATGGGATAAGAAAGAGGACACTAAACTCCCCTCGTATATTACTGGCCTCGGTTAAGGATCCTTTTCTTTAGTGATTAGTTGGTGCGAAAAATTCTATGGATGATAACAGCTTTGCCTAAAAATCAAGAAGGAAATAGTTGATAGCATAGTCTAGTGCTTAGAACAACTGAAAATCCAAGATTCAAATACCTGAGTTGATCAAATTTTAATGTCTTTTAAATTTAAGTAAGATAGTTATTTCGGCCTAGTCTTTAGGGACAGGCAAAATAAATATGAATACAATGTAAGTAAGATATAGAAAGGGTTTGGGAAGCATTCGATCGAATGTGCCGACAAAGGAATTTTCAATCGGGAGCATCTCATGTGATTCCCATTTTTAATTCTTGGAATCATCATTAGTTATCTTCTCTAGTGTTTTATTTTTCAAAAACCCAATAAGCCAATATGACAACGTGAATCTTGGTAATTGTTATGAGTTTAGTGAGGTGTGTAACTACAGGGGGAATGGGTTTAAATTGGGTCTCGAACAATGCGATTTTATTCCTACGACTTCTTCTTTCTTCTTTGGGTGCACTGTCAGGTCCCCCCGACGTTGGCGACCACCTCTGCAAAAGCCTCTCGGTCCTGCGCTGCTCTGAAGAGTTCATCGACCCTTAATATTCCGGTCCACTCCCGGATGTTTCGAAGCCAGGACATCTGCTTCCTGCCCACTCCCCGTCTTCCCTCAATCTTGTCCTGCAGTATGAGTTGAAGAAGGCAGTACTTCTCCCCTCGCAACACATGGCCCAAATATGACACCTTCTTCACTTTGATATGCGACGGCAATTCTCTCCTGGTGTTGGCTCTCTCTAAGACTTCTGTGTTACTAATCATGTCAGTCCACGGTATTCGAAGCATTCTTCTGTGTAGCCACATCTCGAATGCCTCTAACCGGTTCATGATGTTCACCTTGAGTGTCCATGTTTCACATCCATAAAGGAGAGTTGACCATACATAGCATTTGATGAGACGCTGTCGCAGTTTTAAATTTAAGTATCATCGCAGAAGAAGGGTCTCATTCCTACGACTACAACAACAATATTCTTCTGCGCGTAGAGAAACGGGGAACAAGATTGCGATGCAAAAGACCTTAAACTCAAGCTAATGGAGGTTGCCAACACAAATTTACTAACTAAGATCAAAGAGGTTCAATGTCTTTTAAGATTAAATTATCCAAGAAATTAGCAAAAATTCAGTCTCTAATACGAAAGGAGTAATTTTATTAAGTTCCTCAGGTTGAGGTGTTTTTAAAAATTCCAGAAAGTGCTGAAACTTGGGGTTGGTCGGTAGAAGCTTCTACGAACCTACGTAAACACTTTTACTATATTTATGTTCTCAACAAAGAGTATTAAAAAGGGCTGCCGATCGAAAATGACAAATGAGGTCGATCAGAAGTAGAAAAATGAGAAGGTGCACTAGAAGCGAAAGAATATCTTTCAAGATATAAGAAAGTGAATATGTGCCGCCGTCCAAACAATAAACTAGAAATACTCTATTCAATTTTAAATACATCCACCATAAATCGCATATACGGAGATCAGCAAGATAGCGGATGTCCAGACATCAAATTATATTTTGATCAAAAACTTCAGTGAGCCTGGTCCCGCGTTGATGGTCTATTTCGTTCGTTATTTGGTTTGTTGTTGAGTCTTGGATGACTCGACAGAATCCGAGCTCCCATTCCGGCAAAACATCAAACTGAAGTCCGATTAAGACCATGACTTGCCAAAGACTCTAAGTGTGGAGGTTTGTCCGAGTCCCTGCATTCCAGTCTTCTGTTTGTTAATTGAAACAAAGTCCCACAACAACAATTCCCATAGTTCAGATCAGCTCGTTGTTATTGTCTGTGATCATGTTGACAGGTTTCATTGTTTCTTTAACTCATTGTTTTTCTAATGCTTCATTTCCTAAAGGAAGTTATTGTTTGGTCTGTGAGATTCAGCTTTATTCTTTTGATTGACTGATTGGATCATTAATGATTTCTCAGTAGCTATTTTCTACTAATTACCGCCTGTCAAATTATTGATTATTTGTATGTAGTTTTAAGAAAATACATTAAATCATCAAAACCGCATCTTTCCCTAACTGAGAATTAGGTTTGATTAAGAATAATATTGCTATAAGTGTGACTAACATAGACAAAAATGATTTCTTAAAAAAAATGTTGAATACTCTATTTTTAACCCGCTGCTAGAAAAAAACCTATACAACTTCTAAATATCATTCTTTATGACATTTTAATCAACCTCGATAGCCTAACTGTCTGTGCGCATACTTCTAATTGAGTATTATTCTAAGTGAATATTTCTTGTTCGGTATTTTTCTTCCCATACTCCTACCAAAATTTGGCATAATGACTCAGATTTCATCTTGTGGAGGCTTGGGTGTTAAACTCCGCCGTTATTGCTGACATCTTTGTATAAGAAAGATTCAATATTTCAGATGACCGCTTCAAGGACGTCTCTTACATGCCCTATCCAGCACAAAAATATTCTTATACTCTACGCATTCAGGATATCTCCTCCAAATCACTCAGCTGGTCCTTAAAAATTTTGGCAAACATTTCATTAATTTTTACCCGACGAATTTTAAACATTATAATATGACATCATTAAAATAAATATCAATATACGATCGTGAGATTCCAGAAGCAATTAAGAGACCCAACGCAATAAAAGTTTATGACAATCATAAATTTAATGTCGCCCGAATGAGAAAATCAAATGGATAGACAATGGATTGCTTGAAACCATAAACAATTAACATTTAAGAAGTAGAGATTTATGTAGAACCAAAGATAACAATAAATTAATAAATACCTCATATTGATCTTAAAATTGACAAGTCGGTGAGATATAATAAAGAACTGGTAATATTTAATCAACTAATAGAATCTCTCGATACATTACAATAGAGGCAACATAGGTAGAACAACAGTGGTCCTTCGAAGCGGATCGAAATCAGGAACGGACCTATTCGATGTAATATGAAGAAACGAGATAGAATACCCGTATTATGGCAGATTGGACCAGTCAGGTAAATTTATAATAATAATCATGCGAGACAAAGACGAACCGATTGAATTAAACGTGCGTTTGAATGAGAAGGTTAGATGAGGACTTTAAACAAACAAAAGCACTCGACCAATTAGTCATTTATCTCAGATAATATTCTTGTTTAGTCCTCGATATGTGGGTTCTGTCTGGTTCACTGCGGGCGTTTCCCAAACTTTAATGAATTAATTAATAATATTAAGACAGTTTAGGATACTTTATTTCTTCCCTAACTGGTATATTAAAATCATAAAAAGATCTTGATTTGACTAAAATCTTTAAAGATGTATGAGATCATTTATGAAATAATTTATGTATTTCGGTTTCCTTATTCTAAGAAAAAAAAATTTAATTAACTTATAAATACCTATAACGTGATACATTTTTGTTCTGCAAGGCCATATTTAGAGTTTTATTTTTATATAATTTGTCAATTTTAATTTAAGCCACGATGAGTGGAAGGCTAAAAAAATTGTTTACTTTCTCTGAAGCCAAAAATCACGAATTTGTGTATCAATTAGGGCCCACCTGATTACTTACATAATCAAACTATTACCGGCTCCCAATAGACCTCGAACGCTTGATTTTATTGCTAGCCAACGTCTTTTGTAAAATTGTTTTCGTCTTCTAAAACGACCTCCACCATCAATTTCAAGTGAATTTCTTATCATTTTTACTAATTTGTTCGAACCAAACACAAAAGAAATGTCCAATCCACACTATGAGCTATGGGCACGTAGAAACACGAGGAATACGTGAGATGTGCGAAAACCAAGGTTGTCAGATGGTACAGAAATAAAAGAAGGGAATGAGAATAGAGTCGTGTCCAAAGACAATATGTGGACAATGTCGTGGACAATAACAGACTCCATTACATGGTACTGCATAAACAGCTTTACCGAACTGAACCTCACGAAAAAACCCTTAAAAGATGAAGAGACAGTTGAGGATCGGCTTTACAAAGGGAAAGATATCTAACATAAAAAAGATCATCAGGATTCAGGACTAAAATATTGCACGAATAAGAAGCCGCGAAACGCAATTCATGTTGTGTTACTTTTAAGGATTGAATAAATTTAATATTAAAGTAGTTTTGAGAACCATTTTTTATAAAAACGTAGTTATACAAATAACGAGGCAGTGAAACAATACCTGTGCGCCCGGGGCCCGAGCACCAGGAGACCCGGCCCGCCCGCTGCGCTGGGAACAAGGGAAAGCTTTTAGAAGACCCTCGACATATCGTTACATCGTCATTAGATAGGGTTGCCCCAAGGCTCGACATTTAGTCCTTTCAATTTTCAGATTAATTTTTTTTTGTGTATTTACCTATTTACATTACGATGAATTGGAAGAACCGGAGTTCGACTTTTCAAAAATTTTATCAAATCTCTCGCTTATATATCGTCAAGGGAGCATTTTCCCAATACAAGGTTCCAAATATTTAGGAGGAATTATTGTACGTTTTCCAGGACTAGAAACAACAAATTATTTGATGCAATCATAAAATCAGTAATTGGACTTACTTACCACCGTCTTCTACTGGTATTTTGATATTTGAATTAGAGTGAGTACTTGACATGAACAAGAAAACCAAATAGGGATGGAAATCTTGGACGCGTTCAACAATCAAACATGAAAATCAAACCATTTTCAATAAGGAGACATTCGTCAGCAGGGAAGGACAAACATTATGGAAATATACCTAAGGCAGTATCGTCAACTCGGAGACCAACTGTTGGAGTAGTTCTGGCAAATATCATTAAACATTATTCCTATTCCCATCATTTGTGCCTTAATTTAAAACATTTCTGAAAAAAATTTGAAGGTTTAAAAAAATTCAACCCTACAGTAAGTTAAGACTATCCATAATACTTAAAACCCTATCAAACATTATATGTATTTATATATTTTGGAAGTGACTTACTTCTATACAAAGCAAATACACATGTTACCTTAGAGAAGGCTGTCAGATCCCATGCGGGGAGAAGGGCCTCAGGTATGCTGGACAGGGGCCACATAATATGAGGTAGGTAGGGACCTGACGGTCAATCTACCTCATCGACAGAGACCCTTTAAATTAAAGCATCCGCAATTCTCTACCGACAATCTCAACATTATAGGTAAACTAGTTGATCCGGTAAATGATTTTTAGCCAACTTAAATAATTTTTATTGCCCTCGTATCAAATTTCTCAAAATCTCTAAGGATCGCATTCAATTGTTGATTCTATAAACGTTTTTCGCAAATACAATCATACTGAATATTGCCATGTGAAGCAACACATGGCAATATTCTAGAGACGCGCATGTATCGACACTCTAAAAGGCCATACCTACAGGTCTAATGTTTCTAAGAGTCAAAAAGTGATTTTAAAAATAGCATAAACCCATTTTCAAGAAATAGATATTAAATGAAAAATTGTGATTTTTTTTAAATGGATGGATGTGTCTGAGATCATATCATTAAAAAATGTATGCGCCATTAGGTGTGAATGTTCAAATCCCAAAAACTCCAAATGATAATAAGAATTTTCAACATGTCCAAAAACCTCTTGACCCGGCAGGATTCGAAACTGCGTCCCTAGTCGTCCTATGCAGAGATGTTAGCCACTGGACTAACTGCTCCGGCGCTAATTCCTTCATAATACGTGTATATAACAAGTAACTGATTTTTTGTATGACTATTGAGATATCGTAATTTTTGAGAACAACTAGCTAGAGCAAACAACTTTTTATATAAAGCGACTGCTGTCATGTATTTGGCGCCAGGATATGACTATATCCATTTTTGTTAATGTCTCAACTTAAAGTTTTGTACAGCAATAAAGGTCATCTTTATTGCTGTACAAAACTTTGTAGTCCTGAAAAAATAGCACAAGAATCTTGATATACTTAGAAAGATTTTCACATTAGCGTTGTGTGCAACTACAAACTACGACACAATCTTATAATATAAAAGAAAGACGGGTAACAGCGAACAATTATAACTCAAGATCGGCTTAACAGATTCTTCAGATGTTTGATTTATTGGATTCTTCTCCGCTCCGGATAACAGAATAACTATTAAAAACTTGAAAAAATACAAAAGAAATAATACAAAATATTACATTAAAGTTAGTATGGAACGGATTTTATTCGACGCCAACGCCATCTATGAAAAATTTAATAACAGTAAAATTATTGTTTACCTGACAACCATTGACATTAAAAATATTGGTACCTACCTACGCAGATTTTTGATGGGAATTTTTTTTGAGCTTTTGGAAACAGTTTTTTTTTAATATTCAAACATATTTCAAACGTATTTTTGAATAAATTATAAATTTGAAATCAATATTCACAATAAGGACTATGTAGACATACAGGACAACGCCTATCGGGACAGCTAGTATAATATTATAAAACAATTTCTCAGTCATTCTTTATTCTTTCAACATCGCCATACTAGTTATTTATTGCGTCTTTTAAAAGGTGTAAATAAATGATAAAATTGTCACCATTCTTATACATAGTAGATATCGCGGTTGAGTCGTAATAATTCTTCCACACAATCAGCACCTTTACGATAATCTCGAAAGCTTCGTGACTTTTTAATATCTCTCTGAAGTATTAAATTGAGACGTTAATGCATGTGGGAGTATTGTAAGGACATCGACGCCAGGACAATCGTATAAGTGTGTTAAATAAATAAATAATAAAAATGTATATGATGCGGGTGCCAGGTATAAAATAAACAAAGGACAAATTGATCTTAAAAGCAGTGTAAGAATAAATTATCTAATCAGAGATGTCTTGCCCATAACTTACTTACTTACCTACTTCCGATGGCCTACAACTCCGGCAGAGTTTTGGCCTCCCGAACAATGTTTTCCCAAGCCGTCCTATCCTGCATAATGGACTCCCACCGTTCTCCCACATGCACCCAGCACGTCCAGGTCCCGGGAAACGTCCCAATTTTTAGAGTCAGGGGCATTTTGCAATTCAAAGAGAAACGTGGACATGGATGAAAAAAGAAGAATGCGGTAGAGATGAGAGCTCTACGAAGACTATGTAGAAAGACTCCGTGGGATATGGAAAGGAAGGAGACAATAAGTAGAAATATTTTGAAGGAGAAATATTTTTCATACTGAGGTAGGTATGTTATTTGTCTGAAAGCCTATAGTTTCTATGACAACAATAAAAGATGTCCGCGGCGGGAAATATTGTTCCTACATGCAACTCTTCAAATGGAGAATGAGAAGTCATGAGAAGTCGTCAAATGGAACAATCAATTTATCAAACTTTCCTATGTCTGTCGTCAGACAGGTTTTGCTGCTGGTTGGATTCGATAAAAATTTTCATTTACAGCCTACATATATCCGCATAAAACATATTTTTTTTATAGTATAGTCATATTATACGTAGGTTCCTATTCAATTTATTATTGTTACAATATACCTATATATAAGGTACAATATCGATCGATAACTTTTTTAATGAATCTGGGCTCACTCAAAGTGAACACAAATATACTTTTGACATCTTTCACACAAAACAAAGCTTGTGTTTTTAAAGTGGAAATGGTCGGCACCGGGATTCGAACCCACGACCTCCAATACGCTGTGTACGAGGTTCCGTCGCCGACTTTGTAACTGAAGGTCGTGGGTTGGGTTCCAGTTGCCGACCACCTTCCTCTTTCACGGCACAAGCTTTTATAGTAGCCTAATGAGGTGGTTGTAATATGCATAAAACAGCGCGTTTTATTGTCCTGCTTAAAAAATGTACAAATTTCGGACCCGACCGGGATTTGAACCCGGAACCTCTTGATCAGAAATTAAAAAGTACCTTTACCACTAGGCTACCGATAGTGAACAATAAAATTATTGTGGAGATGTTTGACAATATTGCAATCCCTTATAATTAATCCGATCGGCCGGCAGTCGACCATAAAAAAATGAAGGATGAAAGCAACCACATTATTTAGGTGTTGAGAAATGCAGCATAAAGTAATTCGTCACAATTACTATGAAAGTGTCCTGAACTGCACCTAAAAAGTATTGAATTTTGTACGCGACATTTATTATTATTATTTGGCTGTAAAACTGACACGCAAACCCGGAAACAAGAAAATCATGTTTGTGTGAAATCTGTAGATAAATACAATACTTTTCAAAACATCATAAAATTCATTCAGAGAGAATCAAGCCAATCAAATCAAGGAACACACAATAGCATTATTTTGTGGGTTGGGCCAGAAAAATTCCATTGTACAACTAGCCATCTAATAAAATCTAACTAGAAATGAATTTAACAAGAGTTTGATTAGATTTTAATGAGAATTTTATGTTTTTTGGATTTTCCAGGAAAACATGGACGAAATTTAAAAAAGTTACACGCTAATTTATTGAGTTGGCTTAATCGTTAAAATATCCAGAAACTTGCGTATCTATAAGTATTGTATTTTTTTAGTTATCTATCGAGAAAAATTTGCGAGATGTTCCAGTAAAATGAAAATTACTCGAAAAGCATGCTTTTATTAAAAAATCTGCCAGCCTAACTTTTTAAATTAAAGTTCATTCTACAATAAATCGTAACTTTCAGCTTTGTATATTACGGACTTGCAGAGTAATCTATTTGGTAAAACTGCCAAAAACGGGTGTTTTCGGGGAAAGGCCCCTTAATTTTTGTTATGTGACGCGACCGGTATTCGAACACAGCACCCTTTAAAAAGAAATGCAAATACTACTTAAGAATAAGTCAAGTAGGTACCTCGAAAGAGTAAGCTAAACGATGAAAAAAAAAGTAAATCTGAAAGTAGCTAAAATGACAAGTAATACTAAATAAATAAAATAATACTTCAAAACAAAAAATAAATAAATAAACAATATCATCTTACATTTTTTCAAAGTATAACTCATTAGTGATGAAAGACATTATAAGAAAAAAATAGGTATAAGAATATTATCTTCGAATAAAATAATTGAATACGAAATTCGAAATCTATAAAAATATTTTATGGTAGGCCATCAGTGTGTATGTATTTCGTTCTACAAATCCAACATAGAAAAGCTACTGTACAATAATCTGACAGATACTGTCCAATTTAAGAAATGATAAATACGGATTTCTGGAATTATTAATCATTTCAAGGTAATTCGTGTTACTTTTACAATTTTATGAGTTGGCAGTAATAAGGAGGACCTATTTATACTGTATTCCGTTCGCTCGAAGCAGAACTGAGGGATTTGGACACGATAAAGTAGAAGGTAGCTGCAAGTGCGCAAGACCGAGCGCAGTGGAGAGCTCTTATCAACATAACAACGATCATGACAATTGCCCGTGAGTCGAGCGTAAGGAACAAAAAAAAATCTGTCTTCTATGTCATTTTGAGGCCTACTCTCATAAAATTCTGCTGCATTCCGAGCACTGGTAATCCGCTCCTACTTCTAGACCTCAGCTTCTTTACACTTCGATTTCCTGACTAGCGGCAACAATCTGCCTGATAGTTGCAGTTTCTTCTCAATCTGACTACAATCTTCACAACGTTGCTCTTCGATCAAATTCAATATCAATCAAATTTATTTGTGATTCAACAAAAAATATAACTTTGGTCTGTTTATTTGTAAATAATTTCTGGGCAATTTTATAATTGGTTTGTTTGTTTGTTTGCATCTGTTTCTTGAAATTCATCAGTAATAATAAATGAACGTGATAGGTTGATTGGAAGAAATTGCCCTAGGCAATAAGCCCGCCAATTTTGGTTAATTATTATGTTTATTTTTATACAATAAAGTGTTATATTATTGTTATTTTCTTCCTAGATCACATTTCCACGGCCTTTTTGAGCTCTCGTGATTAATTGACGGCCTCTTCACTGCGTTTTGAACAGCGGGTATAATGTCTAGTTGTGGCTAGTATAAAGATAAAACAATCATTATTAACTGAGTGGCTAATAAAAACTGGGCATAATAATAATTACCTCTAGCTGCTAGCTGGTCCCATCTTAGCCTGGCGATTAGATTGACCCCTTTAAAAGGATTTCCAGGTCCTGCTGATGGCTCCTTATCGCAAGCTTTTCGGTGTTTTATTATTCCCGGTTATCTCCAAGTATCACTCATGATGGGGCCTCGTACAGAAACCTGGTTGGGGCCGGATTCGGTGACGTTTTTTGTTGATAATGAACCACACGCCGTAATGGTCCGAAGAGGTTCTTTGCATTTTATTTTTGTTTTGTTCGATGATACAGTCGACTGTCATTTGTTTGGAACGTAATAATATTTTTATTTTTCAAATGAATCTGTGCTCACTCAAAGTGAACACAAATACACTCTCCAACTCCTTGAGATTAAGCTTCTTAATGCTTGTGTCATGGAAGAGGAAGATGTTCAGCGCCTGGGATTGATCCCACGACCTCCAGTACGAAACGATCTTGAAAATAAAGTATATTTATTCAAAATCTTTGATATTGGGCGCCATGGAAAGAAAATCTTATTAAGTAGTAGGCGATGACAGCTCTTTCTGATTATTATTTCCTTGGTGAGCATAATATTATGAACGATTAGGAAAATATACTCAATTTTCAAGCTTCGGGTCTTGTTTGGTATAAATGCACCTTTAGAAAATAACTAAGTATATAGGGAGAGAACTCCAGTTGTAAAATAGCAACAATGTGAACATGAGGCATTGTAAAATTTCCAAATGAGGAATTGTATTGAAAAGAAAACATGCTATTTTTTTTTTCAGAAGATAAAACACCCGGTTTTCACGAGGGAAAAATTCTGACAAATGATTCTTACCTCCCCATCAACTAGAAAATAATCCGTCCTATTTCCTCACCTTGGGATTTCCTCTTCTTATCCTTCTGCTATAAGATTTGCTCTCCAAATCCAGCTTTACCAGCCACAGTCCCGGCATTTCGAGAAACATGCAACTGCCGTTCTTCCTAGTCTCCTAGCTAATGCCAACATTGATAGTTCTATGGTTGCCTCACAATATACCTTGTGATATTTTTAGTCATGGGGTTGACAAATGGACTCCTCCAACCCAAATGAGCCACTTCATCATACACTGTGCATATGTATTTTTCATTGAAAAGCTAAAATAATCAAAATATTAAATCCGAATAATCATCCATTTATTGTAAGACTTGTCGCTGTTTGAACCTTATCGCAAACTTGAATAAATAATTTTTACTACAAGGCAGAAAAACATAATGAATAAATAATAAATAAATAAATAATCAGCTTTTCTTATACAGGAATATATTTTTTTTAAATAAAAAAAATGTATTAATATTATATCGGAATCAAAATATACCTGTTATCTCTTAACATATCCGCTAATTTGAGATTTCCTCTCCTTCACCTTCGCATGTCTGCAAAAAAGGTTATTATTGTATTAATTAAATGAGAAAGTAAACCTTTTATCATATTATTATGATATTTCAGAGGCCTTAGAACGCTTCCCTGTGGAAGCCCTAATTTTTTTTTCAATGTGGAAAATTTTGTATTCCATACATAAGACCGTCATCTGCTTCCTTCACAAAGGCCGGCTTTATCTCTGATTCCCAATCCACCATGAAAATTTAAAAAAAAATGTTCAACCATAATCTAAAACCGTAAAATTAGACGAGTAAAAAATAAATACCGACCAATTTGTCCATCACAATTTTATCAGTATGTCAAAAAAGACTTAACCAGAAATCTTCAAAGCTGGTCGGTATTTATGTACGAGTAATAGCTGAATAGGAATCAAGGTTCATAAGCAAAGATCAAATTTCACATGTAGCCATTTTCCTTATTATTAATAAATACTATTCCTAATAAATCTAGTTTTAATCATCTTATCGACGAGTTTATGACTCACAATAATATATTCTTATCGATCACAAGAGCATTCATTGAATGATCGGAATTGAGCTATTTTTAAGCACCCAGACCAGTTTTTTACTTACAATGTCCATCTTTGACCGGTGACAGAAGACAGGTGATTCAATAAGCATTATTGTCTCTCCATGTATGGGCAAGTGTCCATAAAGACTTATACGGATGGAGTCTGCATGAATGAAAGTGGATGCTGCTGATACGGAGTTACTGGTGTACGGTAAAGTATGCACTTGGATTGGGCGTATTGCAAGTAGAGCAAAACTCGTAAAAGGTAGTTTATATGTAGATTGATTATTATTACCTTAAAAATGTCTCACTGTTTTGCATGATTACCAAAATTTCGACTCGCAAATTCGAATAAAGAGGATTTCATCAAGTTCTATCGAACTTGATGGATAAATAGAAAGTTTGTCATGATTGTCTACAATGAATTGCCGCAAAACCATTTGACAAATTTGATATTCCTCGTATTTATTCAGCAGTTTCACATAAAACACGAAACCTTAAAACTTAAATCATTAAACTCAACGAATGAACTTTTATTTACAAAATTCAATTACTCTTTGTAATATAAGCTGGAAATGATAACGTTTATTTCTTGAACTATTTAAAGTTTCGCTATTTTACCAAATTTATGACTAGAAACTAAACTAGCATTCCCGACAGACGTTGTCCTCAAGTCCTTACTATGAATATTGATTTTAAATTTGTAATTTATACAAAAATAAGTTTTAAATATGTTTGAATGGTTGTCAGGTAAACAATAATTTTGTTGTACAGAATTTTTCATAGAAATAAATCTTTTTAGAAAAATTTCTATGAATCAATGAAAATTCATTAGCGTCGCAGGAAATCCGTTCCATACTAACTTTAATAATTTTTCTTGTCATTTTTTTTCAATAAATCAAACATCGAAAGAATCTGTTCAGCCGATCTCGAGTTATAAGTGTTAGCACTAACCGTTTTATATTATAGAGGACCAACAACACATCCCTGTGGTATGCCCAATTTCATCTATGAACCCGCCATAAAATCGTCGTTATGTTGTGTCGAATGATTTGTTCAGACAACTTGTTGACAACTTGGAGTCTAATGACTCCGTCGCGTCGCCCTGACATCCATGACTCTTATCCTTATCTCTCCGGTTCCCACATAAAACACGAAATCTAAGTGGAGTGCCAAGATGGAGAAGTGTGAACTGGACGAGGTCCGTCTTATGGCGTCCCTCCAAAAAGCTTTTCCTGATAGCCCTCACGATTTCACCTTCGCTTATCAAAATATTTACAATATTATGTTGGAGGATGTTTCATGCGGTCAAAAATATTCAAGAAAAATCTATTAGATCGTTCCTATTATTGTATAATACGGAGTCACTAGCATTATAGTGACCAGGAAATGGAAGGCGTCGGCGTTTAGAGTCGAGACGAAATGTAAAATGTTTGATGCGTGTGTATTTCCCATTCTCCTATATGGGTTCTGGCACCTGACCAAAGCCCATGCACAAAAAGTATCTGAGTTTGAAACGGAGTGCCTCTGGAGAATCTTGGGTATAAGGTGATACTACCGCATCACGAACGACGCTATACTCCGGCGCACCCAGCGTAGGGCCATCACTTCCACCATTACGAAGAGGAGATGGGCATGGCTGGGGCATGTGTTGAGGATTCCGAATGACAGTTGGCCGAGGAGAGCGCTGTTTTTCCTCCCATCAAGGTCTCGTAGGTGAAGAAGATCCACTCACACCGTGTTCCGTTCCTTCGAGGCAGAGCTGAGGGAGTTGGACATGGTGCGGGAGGAGTTCATAAACATTTCGCAAGATCGAGAGCCCTTGTAGGTCTTGTTGCCTCCTGAGTGGAGTTCAAAGGGAGTTTTGATTTGATTAAATTTGAGTACTAGTTCTAGGCAGTAACAATTATAATTTTCTGTGTGCTCTATATAAGACGTCGCTTATGACGTTTGCCACAAGTATAAAGCCACAAATCTGGGTGACAAATGATAGAAACTGAGTGGATAATTTAAATGCCAATAATAATAATTATCAACTTTCAATACAATTGATCGACATTACCTCATGAAATTTGAATAATATTAATTTAGGTCCATTTCAGTATAGAGCGTTTTTCGTCAACTCGGGGCATATTATATATTACCACTTGTACTTTTCTGGGCATTATGCTATGGAGACCACCGGAGTCCATTGTGGAAAGTTTCTTTAAGTAAGAAAAAAGAGTGTGTATATTTTTTTAGAGACCCGTAATTGATGATTTGTCCCTTATACCACTGCAACCAAAATAAGTCCATTGCGACATTCTTCAATCATATACATTATAGCCCACAATCTGTTTTGGTGCGAGTAAACCTATTTTGTCAGAGTTCAGATTTCTGAGTATATTACTGAATTTCAATGTTAGAGCTTTCAATTTTTTTCGACGTTTAAAAAAAATATAATTCGATCAAAATTCTGGCGTTAAACATAAACCATGACAACCTCCTACTTAGTCACTTTATCATTTTTTTAATATTTAATTCTTTAGTATAGACTTAATGGATATTATTTCTTTACGACCATAGATAAAAGAAATAGTTATGTTATTTTATTATGGAGAGGTGCCTACCTATTCCGTTAATTAGGTACCTGCCTACGTTTTAATACGACTTGTTTTTTATTCTCTCTCTCTCCCTCTCTGGAGAATAAACTTAAAATGGAATGTTGCCTATGGACTAGGCGATGACACGTGCAGCCATTCAGACACATTGGAGACCATAGACAAGCATATTGTTTTTTCTTTAAGTATAGTTGAAACATACAGCTTATATTTTTTTTAACAGACAGCCATGCCGGTCCCGTCAAATCTGAGAGTTGATATCAATGAGAAAATTCTTGATGGCTTAAATTTCAGAAGTAACAGAACGTGCGTGAGCCTACGTAAAATATAACATAAAACCCATAAAGGTTTCGTAGCAGGAACACCTGAGAAAGCTCAGAATAATGAAACCTCTATGATTATGTAAAGAAGGAGCAGATTCACCACCTCCTAACAGAATGCGATGCACTGGGGTAAGCGAAGGCAATAACTTTTGGAAAACCCAAGATAGAGGCGGAGGAATTCGCCGTCTTGGATCTTCTACGTCTTCTTCCAGAAATATCTGGTATTGGTGAGGAAGCCCTGATTTGGAGGCACGATGGCGAAGTATAAGAGAAGCACAATAGACCTCAGAGAGAACAGGGCTCTCAAGAGAATGAAATTACACTATATCCCCATCGTTTGATTTATTGATGAAAAAACTTGACATTTCATTCAGAGAACAATGGTCATTGCCAATAATAATTATGTTTAACGTCTCTGGCGTCTAGGACAATGAGAGTGTCTGCTACGGCTAGCCCAGACACTAATCATACCTCTAAAAAATGTGAAGCCATCTCAATATTTCCAAAATCCTGTTGAAACCTGAGAATCTGCGGAGGGATTCACCTCATACATAAAGACCCTAGACTCCAATATACACGATCGAAACAAGGGAACTGATTAGCGGATATTCAAGTCAAATACTCAAAGAATGAATTCGAGGAATTAGAAGATGATTTGTTGTCAGTTAGACAAACTCAAACTCGAGATACAAGTGTAATGTGCAAACCAATTTAGGTTGTTATAATTATCTTAAAAGTATCATCGCCACCTATCGAGGTGGTTGATAGCTCAGCGAACAGTCGACGGCTTTCGTACGTGAAGTAAAGTTCACTTCCACTACATCAGCTTTGCTTTCTGTGAAAAATGCCAAAAGTGTATTTGTGCTCACTTTGGATGAGTCCAGATATATGCAATCAACATGATAATTCTGCAATCGTTGCAGAGCGTTATGCTAACGAATCAACTACGAGGGCTATTACTATAATTTTGTTAGCCTCGCAATCGACTGTGGTGGTATAAAGGACTTCAGATGCCCAAAAGTAGAAAAAATCTGATCAAGGATCCCGGGTTCTTTGCATGATCGGCTTCGTATTATTATGTGCTTTTCAAAGGTTTTTCTCTAATATTTTGCCGAAGGCCTTTATGTTTAAAAACGGTTAAAGGTTATTAAAACATACTGGTATTTCAGATAAAGACTCTTTATGGAAACATTTAGTATTTTTTGTTTTGTTCATTGTGAATCCCTTTCGCGTATTTTTACCTTCGCGGTCTCCATTTGCAAGAATCGCCCACAACAATTAGATATTTGACCCACCCTCTTCCTTTGAGGCCAATCATTTTCTCCAAACCTTTTTTTTATTTCACGGACTTTTTGATGGTCCGCAAATTATAATATTTAGGTTTGGTGCACCGCAGTTCAAAACCGTTTCGGCGGCGGCCTGGTTAGTTCTCAACATTTCTGAACATAATTATTATGTTAACAACATTCTTGGATGCTTTCATGACTTTTTTAAGATGCGCGCATGTATTGACGCGCATACTAAAAGATTCATCAATCGCATCTTTTACATGATTTCGAAAGATCCCTACATCATTATTATCTTTTTCTTTTTCTAAAGAATTACAGTTTTGAAGATGAACGTTTTACTCCTTTTCACTGTGATGAGTTAGGCAGAGACAAAGCTACTGCACTTGCATATGGGACGAGGCTGTGCCCATAACCAGAATATACGTTTGGATTCGTCAAAAAGATGATTTTCACAGGAAGCACATTTTGTGAGATGGTCCTGATGAGACACATGCGCACAATGTCAAACACTTCATCTTTTTGACGAATCCGAACGCATATTCTGGTGATGGGCACAGCCTCGTCCCATATGCAAGTGCAGTAGCATAGTATCTGCCTAACTCATCACAGTGAAAAGGAGTAAAACTTACATAATATTCATATTGCTTCCTGTGAAAAGCTGATTATCCTTTTTTGTCTTTCGAGATGCGTGTTGTTCACATGCATTTCCTGACAAATTCTAGGTTATTCGTTCAGAAGACTTTTAAGTATAACTTGGAGAGACCACATAACCATTAATGAAATGAGGAGGTTTTACAAGAATCAAAGGCAAAAAGGACCTGCACAAAACCCTCTCCGAAAGAATGCCCGTGCAAGATGGATAGGACTCGCGATACGCAATAAAGGTCTCCTACATACCATCAGAGCCAAGGGGGGAAACATCGCTGGTAATCACTTCAAGAATACCTGCAAGACGTATATTTGGAAATGTGCTGTACCTCCTATAAGGAACTTAAAATGACTGGTGCGGACAGGAAGGAGGGGATATAAAGAGTAGTTAACATTGCTGCCAAACAATTTTAGAATTGTGACCAGAGACAAAGAATGATATTTTATGATATGCTAAAAATAATCCAAAAAAATCAGTTGGCATAATTTTAAACCGTTTCTTTGGCAAAGCATTTATACCTATTATTATTAGGTACGTAGTTATTGTTTAAATAATAGTCCTTCAATATAGAGCAAGATGCCGATTTACCTGCATATTATTTTTCCACCTTCCCGGAAGTCAAAGTTAAACGCCGTCGCAGGGACTCCGATTGACGCCGGTAAAAAATAAAAACGTAACTAGTGGAAGCGTTATCACATTTAGCTGGAACTCTCATTGTTTGTTCTATAATTATTACTTGGGCCGTATTGTAAATATTTACCTACAGTTCCCTGCTAACAAAAATACTTGGCATTCTTTAAACAAACGTCAGGAATACCAACATCAAGACTTCCAAAAAGTTCCTTATCATTGTCTGAAGTAACAACAACAAACATTCGTGGCTTCCTAGCCACAATACAAACAACATTCGAGATATTAGCTATGAAAGGCATTGTTCTTGCAGGCGTTTAGGAAGGAATTTGGAAGACAATGCAGACTATCTTTAATATGATGACATTAACATCCCACGGTTCTTCAAGATTTTGATGGTTTATAACGTGGAACGAATTGAGGCACTCTTAGCACCTAAAAAGTAGGTAATCAACTCTTAATCAGAGGAAAGTTGAAATAGAGGAACACCTTGGTTGCCGTTCATGGAAATAAAATAACCTGAACACATTAGGAACAGTCAACTGGAGGAGCGCGGCTATAATGAAGACGACGATCGATTGGTGCTGAGTCTGGGTGGAAAGCCTAGAATTGTTTATTTTATTTCCGTTGCAATTGCAGACTCAAAGGCATATTTGAGCACAATGTCGCTGTTCGCTAGACTTCTTACTCCAGAGCTGATTACCGATCGAGTGTTGGGCATTAAATTTTCCCTCCCCATGTGTGATTTTTCTCAAATTTTGCAGAACCAGTTGACTGGGAGCTACTTTGTGTGGGTTGTTTACATAAAAGGTTAACATGATAAAATAGGTATTTTCTCAATAGAAGACCATTTCCACGTTCACAACACAAGCTTTGCTTTATGTGAAATATGTCGAAAGTGTATTTGTGTTCTCTTTGGGTGAGTTTTATATCAAACATGGCATTCCTCAAGGATCACATTTTGACCCACAACTTGTTCATATTGAATATTGTAAATAATGATTATTATTATTTAAAGACCATCCTATGAGATTGATTTGTGCCAGAAGCATTAAACCATTGCTCACTTCTCCTAAATCAAAAATAAAATTTAAGGATCAGTATGCAGAGAGATAATTTTCCAATAATTGGATACTTAATATCCTAGATAGTGATTGAATTTTTGTCAAGTCTTCGTTTCTACTCTTATTTTAAAGACAAAATCTAGAATTCTATTGCGAAGGGTTCGAAACTTCGATCAGAATAAAGACAGAAAAACTACCAAAACTTTCGGAAAAAGCTTCGAAATAGAGAAAACCCCAAGGTTTAGTGAAGATCAATGCTGAAATTTATAGGTTTTCTTTAAGGCAAATGTTTTGTACTCAAAACCTTTTAACTGAGTAGCGATAATAAGTATAAAACAAACATTTTAACCAACATGCGTCGGAAGATATTAAATTTGTTGACTCTGTCAGCAACTGAAGTGCATTCTGTTTGCTCAACGATTAGAGATCCACTCTAAAGAGGGCGCTCATCGTTTAACCTTTTTGTGGACATAACGTTAAGATTTCTTACACTAAAGATAAAGTAATTATTTAGTTTTTGTTTGATTTGTAGGGATTTTGTTTGCTGTTAGAAAATTTTATTTGATAAGTCACACGTTATCTTCTTTTTCAGTAATTACAATACTGATTATTTATCGGATTTCTAGGAACTGTAACCTCGCATTTGTCTCAAAATTGTGAGGATATTAACAGGCAAGCAATCGAAAAGTCAGATCGATATAGTGGGCTTTTATAATCGCAACTAAATATCTTTCAGAATATTATTTTTGGCATTGAGAAACGACTTAAGAGCCGGACACTCGAAAATGGCTGTTTTTATATAAACGTTGTTCCCTTAATAGGTATCGTAGCACAACAAATAAGTAAGTGTGCTTTAAGTTAGAGCTTTGGCTATCAAGTCTTAGTTTAAAATTTATATTTTACAAATTTAGCTCGGTAGAAAAAAAATTCAAAGTTTGCTCTATATTTTTATAAATCATAATGGTGTAGGCAATCTACTCAATAAACAACGCTTTAAAATATACCAAAATGTGTATCTTTTAATTTTCTTTAAATCCATTGTCTTTTTTTATTTCTATTTAACATAGTTTATTAATTAATCGGTAAAAAGTGATTGGGCGCTTAGGACCTTTTCCTTTAGAAATAAAAACTGTATAGGCTCCATACAAATCGAATATTTCTCATTCGTAAGAGAACTTTGTGGCGGGCGGACGTGTCGCTCTTTGCTCTGTAGTTTTTTTCTGCAGAAACCTTCCACTTTCTAATGTTGGTCATTTGGGGCTAAATGCAATATTTGTGAGAATCCATGGTTATCAAAAAATTTATATACTTTATTTTTTTACATGTTTTTTTCCCTTTTATATTTTTTGCTTTACAAATATTTTTAAATACATAATCCTTTTTTTCATAAGATGATATTATAAAATTACGTTTTGACGTAATTTTTTTAACGTAATATCTTAATTAGGTATAATCGTTTTTTTTTCACATAATTCTTGACTTTAATCGGTACCTAAGTCAAAGAACCTGTCATCAACAAAATAGCAAAAATAGTACTTGATAATATAGTTATTGGTTCATAACCTACGTACCTACAATATTATATGAACAAAAAAGTTTTTATCTTACACAAAAAATAAAAACAAAATTAACTAAAACGAAGCCAACCTCTATTCGGGGTTTGAATCTTGTCTTAGATTGGACGGGACCGATTAATTGGTAGAAAAGATATAAGATTTTTTTTAAATAAAAATGAATCTGATGTGCTCACACAAAGTGAACACAAATATACTTTCGACATGTTTCACATAAAGCAAAGCTTCAAAACGCTTCAAGCATTAACTTCCGCCGGCTATACCTACCGAGAAGAGTGTACTTTAGTAAAACAAAACTTGTGTGCGTTTATTCAATAAGCTATTAAAAAGTTGGTTTTATTAATGTCACTCGACTTCGTCAAAATACGCGCTAAGAACTCAAATAGTACTTATAGAACTTCATTATATTTAATTTGAAAAATATCCATTATTTGACATGACACCAAATTTTAAATTTATTAATAAACCTGATATTTACGGTTTGGCTGCCAACCCTGACTCCCATTGCATTTTAACTAAGAATAAAGAAATGAACAAAATATCATTGTGTCAGAAGGGTAGTTATGTGACAGAGACAGCGAAAAGAAAGTTCAACCTGTCTCACGCACAATATGACGAGGTATGCGCGGGGAAGCGGGGACAAAACTCAGTTCGGTGATTTGAGTGTCCGGCTCTTAAGAATAATTGATAATAGCTCCTTATTCTTCTTTTTCTCTTCAGGTATCCTTCAGTGGGCAATGACTGTCAGCTGTTTTGCCACTTTTAGAACGATTTACCTGGCAAATTTTCTAACTTATTTTATTTTCCACAACTATGAAATTTGACACAAAATTAATTACCTTTTTAACCAGTATAATTTCTACCGATGGATCTGTTTTAAACCATGTTTACAGGTCACATTCTAATAATTGCTAAACAATCAAGCAACTAACAGATTATCAGAACTAACGTCAATTAAAATACAAAAATAGAAACGTTTATATTGTCAACAGTATAAAGGTTATCAACATATAGTTTTCATAAATTTTCTGCAATTGCAATAGCCAAGGAGAATAAGGGCTTATTTGCATTGACGTTTACTCCTCTTGTGAAGTCTTTTGTTGACTGTCTCTCCATGATGGCTTTGGAAGAACGACTTGGAGTCATCTCCCTTGAAAGCTGATTCCTTCCGCCATCCAAGATTCTGTTGGTGAATTCTTACAAGTGTCGCATTCCATACCTTTCCTATTTGTTCATGACTCGTGTTTGTACAAGAAATGCCATATTATGGGTTAACAATTAATATTATTGTATGAGATTACCATTCGCCCGATCTGGTGATAATTGTCAAAAATGTCATTATATGCGTTAAACATTTAAAACCATGTGCTAATTTATTGATAAACACGTTCTTTACTCACCTGCATTTTAAACCTGCAAATTATCAATTATTATTATCGTTGTTATAATCTATGCTAATTTAAATTTGAAAATGGTCATCCAATACTTTTATAAAATAATAATGTCTTAAAACATTTACAATAATTGATATAATAATAATAAAAAAAGCTACGTAAGTTTATACCAATATATTTACATCTCATAGATTTGACTTCCATTTTATGTCACGTCATAGACATGTTTAGAATGGCGAATGACAATTGGCCGAGGAGAGCGCTGTTCTTCAAATGCCACGAAGCCACTCCTTTGCCTCCCTAGTCCCTATGCCCCTAAGTGAGGCGTAAAGGGAGTTTTCAATGGATTGAATAGGCAAGACTTTTGGCTTTGCTATAATTGGTAGTAGGTATTCTAAATTTAAAATATTGACAAAATTACGAATTTAGAATGCCAACCATACTAAATATAATATGTATTATTTGACAGTTATCATTTGTCAAACTGATATCGCAATCGCTCATAAATTTGCTGTGAACAATCATACGAAAAGGTCTCATTTTAATTATACCGTAGTATTCGTTTTAATTGTGAGACATTACATGGTCATAGTGATGAAAATAATTAAACAATAATTTTCATACAAATTGACACTCATATACAGAGTGTCTTCTAATTCGATACATTCCTTGAAAGAGGTTAAACTAAAGCAAATTTTCAACAATTTTGTTGCCGTTAACCAGGGGTCAAAACTCATTGGTTTTCGAGTTATTGACTTTTTAGAGATTTTTACAATTTTATACCTTTAGACTTAAAATTGAAAATTGTGAACAAAGTACTACATTTAGACCCAACGCATCAATCAGTAGATAGATAAATATATCTTACAGCAATGCCTTTCCTTGAGATATTTGCAACATCAATGTGTAGATATCGCTTAATGTTTAGGATATCTGATGCCATTTTTAACACGCGGCACCTTCTGTTGGATAACTATTTATCTCTAGGATGGCTGTCAAAATAGTCTTCACTGACGTTTATAAACTCCCGAAACGCCGATAATGTGATGAACTTTTGACTTGTTTTTCCATAAAATAAAATGATAATTATATACATCAACATTAAACATAACGAGAAAATATACATATTATAAAGAATTATCATTTTGAAGCTTCGAACAAATCATATTTTTCTTCAATTTCGATCGACGAAAGACAAAAAAATCTAAATTGTGATCGAAATGTTGTTATATTCTTAAACTTTTTTGTTAAATCATTGTACAGTTACAAGTTTTAGTAATAATATTACAAAATTATAATATGCGAAACAAAAAACAACATTAGAACCTAACCTAAAAATTTGATTCAATACGCATTACTGTCAAAATAAGACTTCAACTGACATCAAATCTGGCGCAAAAAAGCAAATCCATAGAAATTTCCATGGAATCCACAGAAATTGCCATAGAAATCAATAGATTTCGGCATAGCAACACTGTTATCTTCTAGATATTGGATAGTTTTCAATTGATGCGGCTGTCAGATTCTTTCCATCACTTTATCAACTACATAACGTCTTTATCTCATAGTTGGCTACAAAGAACTTTTATCTACATATTGATGCGTTGGGCCTTAGGAAAGTAAAATACACAAGGAAAAGTGTATTTGTTAGTTGTAGACCAGAGGTGTCAGTCGACGACTTTCGTACGTGCAGCGTATGGAAGGTCGTGGGTTCGAATCCCGGTGCCGAACATTTCCACTTTCACAACACAAGCTTTGCTTTATGTGAAAGATCTCGAAAGTATATTTGTGTTAACTTTGTGTGAGCACATCAGATTAATTTTTAATAAAAAAAAATTTATATCGATCCTCAAAATTTGACAACATAATTAATTTATCTGAAAAAGTGCATAAACATCCATTCTCTCTGCCTACCCTGTATGTGATTTGACGCTCTCTATTCCATTATCTCTCAGTATAACAGTATCGACATTTTCAATTGACATACCCAAAACTGATAATTAATTAATACAGAAAGATATAATGCGCTTCCCCACATCTGATAACAGCGAATCAATCGATAAAATAGTTCGCGCCATGGCGCCGCGCCGCTTGTTAGCCTGATAACATTAACCGACTTCTTATCAGACCGTGAGCCCCGCATATTCGCAATCGATTATCATTATTCATATATTTAATTTATCATAAAACCATCTCCGGGATATTGCGGTAACCCGCGATAGACATTTCGATTATGTAAGTATGGTTGATAGTCTAGTCTAGCCGAGTTCACTCGCCGATTTTCATTTCGAAAGTCGTGGGTTCAATTTCTGTTGCCCACCATTAGAAAACATGCTATGCTTACGTAAAGCTTGTGAACAAAAATCAGTAGGTACTCGTAGGTAGATATTCAGTCACATAGTCAATCTATACATCTTGACTTGTATCTTAATTCTTGAAACATGCTAGAAAAATCGGTTGCTTGCTAATTTAAAAAAAACGCTTGATATATTTGACTAGGTAAGTACCTACTTATAAAAAAAATTATAAAAAATATTAGTCTTAATTCATTAAAAAAGTATGAATGACACCTACCTGAAACATTCAGTTTTTTTTTATTTCCATTCTCTTAATTATCTATGGTCATTTGTATACAAAACAATGCATCGATAAAATACATGCATGAAGTGTCTCCATACGAATTCTTTCTATTGTGAAATTGTTATAATAAACAATGTTCAAAACGCAAGAATCTACCTGCTCGGGACTATTTTGAGATACCTTTTTACCTCCATTATTATTTAACAATATAATATGGGGCTCAAGTGTGTGTATCAACATGCATGCATTCAGCCTAAATCGCTTTTACAGTGTGTGTTTAGCAGACGCTTTGTATTTGCCGAAATAATACGAAAGAACCATAAAGATAACGAAAAATAAAACAACGAGAAAAGTTACAATATTCAATACATTCTCACTTATCACAAGTTCTAAATTTAAATTATTATTTTCATAATATGGAAAACTAAATCATTTGCAAACATTCTAAATATAAAACAAAAAGTACAAAGTGCCATAGAAAACATAATATTTTGCGAACAGCATTTATTTGAAATTAAACCGTGAATCAACACGGCGAACATTCTAAATTCGAAACTAAAAGCACCAATCAACATACATGCATACTTTCGCTCTTTAAACGCCACTATGGTGCATAGCATAGAGAGGCAACTAGAGCTCTCCATTGCGCTCGATCTTGCTCATTTTTTATGACCAAACAACATAGAAAACAAAAGGTACTCTGCAACCGCTAATACATATGTGCAATTAAAGCCCTGAATCAACGCAGAAAACAGTGTTCTAAATGGAACATTCTAAATTTGAAACTAGAAGCCGCGAATCAACATAGAAAACAATATTATGCAAGCCAATTAAGCACGTGTAAATCTGTAAAAAATACTTATTCTAAATTTGAAATTAAAAGCGCGTATCTACAAACATTCTAAATTTGTAAATACTAAAATCGCCAAAGCATAGAAAACAATAGGTAGATCAGTTTCAGTAAACATTCTTAATTCAAAAATGAACTAATTTGAATTTGATAAATTATTATTAGATTTTAGTTATTTCAAAGTTTTGATACGAAATACATCATAATATGATTATGTTGTATTCTTATGTAAATAAAACTCCATTTAATAATAATTAATTGCAATGAAAACCAGAAACAAAAGTAGGTACCTACCAAAGTAGCGAACTACGCGCGATGATAGTTTCTTGACGATGCGTCGTGAATGTTCCGCAAACGCAAAGCTTTCGTTTAAATCATCAGTTGACCGCCAGGCGGCGCCAAGTGCGGGTGTGTTTAGAGTCGAAGGGGTATTTCATTTTAATTTCGTTTTTCAGTTCATCGCGAAACATCGTCTTTATCGGACGGCGCTTTAGTTGAAGTTTGTTATTGTGTGTATATTATTATGTTGGCGTCTCGAAGTCGCTAGTATGATTTAAAAATAATTTCAATTCACGCTATACAGTAAGGAAAAACTAGTGATTCACTTGATTTAAAATTAAATAAACGTACAAGTGAAATAATTATTGTAGTTTTAAACTTTTGTAATATAAACGAAAAGTTTCAGTGTTTGTTCAAAGAAGTTTTCCATTGACTTCCATGATAATATTGTGTCAAAATAATTTTTGGTTATATATTTTCGAAGATTTTTTCATCATTATAAAGTGTATTTTGTTGTGATTTTAAAATATTAATAATTCATTTTGTATTGTTATTATTATATTGACGTGAATGGAGAGGCTCATGTGAATTTTTTCCCCATCGTGGACGAGTTTCGCATCCCCGGATCTCACTCAACAACTTTTTTTTATTTTGAGAAATGTATCCAATTGTATTGCCAGGTTCGTATTTTTAATTATTCATTATTATTGCAACATTGAAAACTTGATCAGAATTATTTATATCTAACATTGTACCATTTTAAAAGGACTTCATATTCTGAAACATAAAATGCTTTGAAAAACTTATTTATTTGAAATTTTTAACACAACACAGCTGAAATTATAAGTTAAACATTAGGATTCAATTTTGAATTAGGTTTGTCATAACCTCAATATATAAAATTACTTGCTGTAATGTTGGTCCTTCGAAAACAATACCGTGTATTTTCTTGATGTAATAAGCAAAATTAAAAGTAAGCGTAGATTCAATAAATTTTCTACATTATTCATAGGTACAGTTCTTTTTGTACATTTTATTAGCCACATACTTGTTAAGAACTGGATATTTGTGGTTATATCTTAGTTCTTCATTTGACGTATCGCCAATTATACACCAATAGAATAAAAAATGTCTTAGAAGATTGTATATTATATTGATAGTACCGATTTAAAAAAAATCCATTAGATCTTTCTGAAACATTCTTGTTCCTATAATATGAATAATTTCAATACAAGTCAAAACCTGCCTGCAGTGAAATTTGATGCAATGTTGTTGTATGTACCTACATTAAATCAAATTACAATAATATGAACACATACGTTGTTATGTCCTCAAGCCATTTCAACTGAAGTACTCCATTTATTATTGGATTGAAAATAATCATGAGTTCGCATAGTGACAGTTTATTAATGACAGAAGGCAATCAGATGTATCTTGGTCTAGTTTGTATGCACAGCGCTAGCTAGAAAAATATTGTATTTATCTTTGTATTAAAACTATTGATTTATAATAACAATCAATTAATATTGAAATTCATTCCGAAGAAATGAAAGAAACAATTCTAAATTCAAAAATTGTAACATTTTTGATAAGATCTATCAATAATTATTGTGTGTGAAATTGGTAACACTTTGGTAGACACATACTTTAATTCAAATTTATCAAGTCAGATAAGAAATCGTTCTATTTTTGAATTTCTTTATGATCATTTTTTTTCAACATTCGTAGGTACCTACTCTTCTCGTCTTAAATTCTTCACAATTGATATTCAAATTCATCCTGAACCTAATGATGAATTACATATTAAAATTTATTCCTCCTAAATATTATTTAAGTCACATGGAAATACTGAAATATATATTGTGAAAAAATAAAAGTAGGTCTAATTTTTATTTTAAATCAACTTGTCAAAATCTCACTTTTACTTATTGTCTTTGGCTCTTGAAAATCGAACGATTTCGATGTATGTATGCTTGTCATCGTTTTTTATGAATTTAGAATTTTATCATGTTCCTATCAAACAGATTTATAAAAATAAACAAATTCCCAATATACTTACTTATATGACATTTCAAATATACCCACGATCAAATTCAGGGATTCGCAGAAATGTTACTTTATAGCAGAAGTTTGAATAAAATTTAAATCCGTTTTGTAAGTAAAACAACAAGTAAATGGAAACTATTTAAAAATCGAACATAATCAATCATTGTTAACATAATGTCATAGTTAAGTAATTGTCATTTTGAATGCAAAAGTTGAGCTAGAAACTTGATGGTAGAGTGGCGGCTTGCGCCGGCCCAGTGGCTGACTGCTAGGAATTTAGGCGCCACTATTGTGAGCTAACACCTGGCGCCCAGCGCGCTCGTCTCACGAACTTTCCGCATGGCAGCGCACCCGCGCGCTTAAGCCTAGTTCACACTGATCCAGAAGGTATTTAGTCGAGTAGCGAGTAATTTAGTAGCTGATATGATATAATACACGCTAAAGACGGGTTATAAACCTTACGTATTATGTATCGCTCTCTATCGATAAAATCCCTCTCTTTACATTGTTTTAATATACAGGTCAAATCTCGGTATAACGAACTTCACGGGACCATAAAAAATATTACATTATAATGAAATTTCGTTATACTGGATATAGGAATTGATACACTTTTAATTTTTTGTGTCGCCATATTATACCTACCTACTGATGTCAAATAAAATATTATTGCTATTTTTAAGTAAGAACAAAAACAAATTTCAAGGATTCATCAATCACGTGAAGGAAATATTATTTTAGGCAAACACTTGCGAACTCGCCAATACCAAGGACAAACTGGAAGTCGGAGAAATTTTATTGCCTAATTGTAACTTAAATTTTGAAAACAAAAAAGTTCGCTATACTGAGAACGACTTCTTTACAACGAATTTTGGTTCAGTAAATTTTATATGGAAGGTTTTCGGGGACAAATAGACTATTCGTTATACTGGAAATTTCGATACTTCGGTATTCGCTATAACGGGACTGGCCCATAGTTAGATAGGTAATTATGTTTGTACTGATGTAATAACCAATGTATGCGTAGTAAACTAATATACAGTTTCACTCAACCGAAACGCATTTTTGTTGCAACTAAGCATGTGATGAACTAGACTAAAACTACACCTTCTCCAACTAACAAGTGACCCAGCGGCCGGTGAAGCATGAGTGGGGATACTTTTAGTTACTAAATTACTCGACCAGTGTGAATAAAGCTTAAGCATTCTAACCATGTAACGAAATACTGTCCGCCTTATAACGTATAGTCGTTAGGTATATCTATCATAGTTAAGTCACATCTGTCTATTGCTACTGTTACTGTGGTGTAACCAGAGATCGATTTGCTAAACCGTACACATTACTATCACATCAACAATTAAACTAAACACCAATAGCTAGTAAGTGGTATAAGCCTAGTAAGTGGTATAAGCGCCTTTTTCTAATAAAAAAGTCCTTCGATCAATTTCACCGGCTTTACTGGCATCTTTGTATAAAAAAAATTGTATTTATTCATGAATAATAAACTTATACTTAGTATCAATATAAAAGTATTTGTTTAATATTTTTAAGACGGTTTTTTTTTTATTTTATGATAAGTATGTTATTTTTCTAAAAAAAAAAAAACATGGAGTAAGTACCTATATGTTTTATATTTGACGGAAATTAGATTCGCTAATGGCATTTATTCCCTGTCAAGCAAAGACACGATATTAAAACTAGAAATATTTGTGGTGATTAATCGTACGTCTTTAGAAAAGTAGAAGAAAAGAATACAATACATCTGTCTGCCCCTTAATTAACTCTTAAAAAAAACAATAGAAAACAGGTACTTTTTCAGAAATAATCTATTGATAAATTACACTAACATAGACGTAACAACGTTTCACTGGTTACCCCTCATGGCAAATAAACAAAAATTGTCATAGTATAAAAATTGAAAATCAGTAAGTAACCATTTTAAAATACCACGGTAGATTTTTTGCATTGTCACTTTGCCATGATGTACTGTCTTTTTCATTTAACCTTGCCGACGCCACATTGTCGCTGCGTTCTTGACTGTGTTGGTTAATCCTTTCGTATTACGAAAAAAACAAAGGTGCATAGTTATTGTCTAGCGTTTGTGGTAGAAGGACCTATTGTTTGTTGCTCTAAAATACCGGGTGTTAACAATTTTTCTTGTGTGTTTACAAAAATGTCAACGTGTTCAAGCAAATTGGGTAAAGGAAGAGCGCTTTGTGGGCAAGCGAAAGAAATAATTTTAAATGTTTATGAACATTTTAAAAAGAGCTACAATAGATCTACTGAGGTAAATAAATGTACTTCGTATTATTTTATTTAGATAGTTAATTTTTTTTAAATTTAATTTAATTTATTTATTTAAACAATAAATTTATGCAAACAATAATATTCCCTTAAAATAATATTATATTCACTTAAATATCTACGATATTATTCTCCCATAAAGCTAAAATTGTGTATATCTTTGATTTATGATGAATGTACTATGTTTTTCATCTATCATTATAATCGTATTATACAGATCCTGGTTTGATTAGTTCGATTCTCGACGGGGTTCGCTTTTATGGTTTTTTATTAGGAATTTCTACCTTGCCTTTTGCCTGTCTCAGATAAGAAAGGGTCAATTGACTATAGAAAAACCAAACACCTCGGACAAAATTCGCGGCGGCTATATCATCTTTCTATAAAAAGTGTTCTATTTATTTCAGATTTTATCCGAAGTTGCAGCTGCTACTGGTGTCTCTGTAAGATCTGTAAGAAGCATAGTTTCATTAAGCAAGACAACGGGTAAAGAAGCAGTCATCAAATCCCCACAAAAAACGAAACGGAAGGAAAAAAAAATTGGAAACCCTGATGATTTTGACAAATCTGTCATCAGACGAACAATTTATAATTTTCATTTAAATAAAAAAGAATTGCCCACAACTAGGAAGCTGTTGGCTGATTTACAAGAGTCTATTGGTTTTGTAGGTTCGCAAACCTCTCTATGGAGAATTATAAAATCAATGGGATTCCAATGGAAGGCGACGAGAAATAATTATAAGCTGCTCAAAGAAAAACCTGATATCGTGTATAAACGGATCGCTTATTTAAGAGCTATAAAAAGGTTCCGATTGGAAGGTCGTCCAATAATTTACACGGACGAAACATACGTCCACACAACGCACCTCTGTTCCAGATCATGGAGCGATTCAACGAACGAAGGCCTTCACAAGCCAACGTCGAAAGGATCAAGGTTCATCATAGTGCACGCCGGGGGTAAAACTGGGTTTGTTCCCAATGCTTTACTTGTGTATAAAAGTCATCAAACTGTGGGGGACTACCACAACGACATGAACTTTGACAATTATTGCAAATGGCTGACAGAAAAGCTACTCCCAAATTTAGAACCTCGGTCTGTTGTAGTAATTGATAACGCGTCTTATCACAATAAGTGTTTGAATCCAGCCCCAACATCGGCATCAAAGAAAGCCGATATGCAAGACTGGCTGTCCAGTAAGGGCATTCCTTATTGTAGCGATATGCTGAAAGCGGAATTGTATAAATTGATTTTATTAAATAAGCCCAAGTATAAGGAATATGCGATTGATAAAATCATTAAAGAAAAAGGACACGATGTCTTGCGACTTCCGCCATATCATCCGGATTTGAATCCGATAGAATATATTTGGAGTATTCTGAAAGGGTATGTGGCATCCAAAAACGTTGAGATGTCACTAACAAACGTTCAATTTTTAATTGAAGAAAAAATTAGGAACATTAATGAAATGGAATGGATCAACACCTGCCGGCATACCGAAGAAGCTGAGAAATCATATTGGGAGAATGAATTGGCTTTTGATGATATCACGGATTACGAGCAATTCCTAATAACTGAAAATAGTGAAAGTGATGACAGTGAGAGTGGTGACTCAGATGAAGAATAACTTTTGTTATCTAGTGCCTATAGTTCTTTTGTTTCATTGTTATTTCATTGGTTTGTTGAATATGCTGATTCATGTTTGTTTTTGTTATTTTTATTATTATTATACACCTATTCACCCTAAACAAGTTTTTTTTTCCTCAAAGCCATTTGTAGAATAATACAAGATACTATTAAATTTTTTTTTTCCTTTTTGTAATGTTGTGAACAGGAAATGCATTTTATTTCATTTACTAAGACTAAGACTTATGACTCATTTGTAAAAAATAAAATTTTAGGTAGGTAATGTCCATACGAATTTTAAATTTCTTGAAATTCATGACATAATGTGAATGAAAAAATAAACAGTTAGTATTAATAAAAGATTACAATCACAAGTAGGTATTATTATAGCCACGCTTGTGGGCACATAAATCACATAAACAATATATATTTTATTGAAGTTTGATGACATCGTCTTCAAATCGGAAAAAAAATGTTACATTGTATCTAATATTACCTGTACACCCTATACGCAGGTCTCCCCAGACAACGTGGAGTCGGCATTCTAAAATGAAATACACAGTACCTATGTTTTTTCTTATATGCAAAATGCGATACCATTTTAAATTTAAAAGCCCGCTACACGCAACACAAGTCGAGTATCAAATTACATCCTAAATGACTAAAAGACCTTTGTCAAACGTTTGACAGTTGTTAATATGTCAAACAATAATAATTAAGGCCTACCTCAGGGTTCTGGTTTAGGTCCGTATAATAATAATAATATTACAAATATGACAACTGCTAATGCATAATTAATTAAATATCAAAAATGTCTGTCTTTTTCGTCATAAAGTCAACGCTAGAGGTTCATTCAAAAGCATGGCAAATAACGTTTTGTGAAAATTAACTATGGAAAAAGGCTACATTGAGTCTGTGATTTTATTCCGTAATGAACAAAATAACTGAACTTATAAAAATAGGTACTTATAATAAAATTATTATTATTTTAAATAAACCAGGACTGCGGGTTGGATTCCCTATCAACAATCTTTGTATTTTTAAGCCTACATTTTCTACCCAAGGAATAGAAACGATTGGCAGGGAGAACATACATGCATTTAATTTCCACCTTAACCTTCAACAAACAATTTTGTTCCTAGGGGAAACATTTCATACCCAAAATATCTCCCAGCCACTAAGTATTTCTGATCCAGTGTTTTTCCTTGATTTTCTGGGCTGTCACATGTTTTTTTTTTTTCTAAATCCACGAAGCGAGATGTTTGGAGTTCCTTGATCATTGCATACAAAATTGACAGCGTTTTTTCTTGCTCTAGCTTTCCGAAGATATCTCTTAGTCTTCGAATGTGTGTTGAATATACGCTACAGGCAACAAATCTTCTTGAATCATAATTATGATAGTGGATTTGGTATAAAACATAATGAATATGATATGTAATTAATTAGGTTACGATAACAGTGTGCAAGTCACAGGATTTCATTGTACTGTTACATTATTATTTCGTCATGATCTCGCGCACTTTGGAATTGAGGGATTTCCCAAGATTAATAACCAGTAATTGATTTGTAACGCGCATATCTTATCAGTCAGTAACCACGCAATCATAAACGTGTTCATCTTTCTTCCTTCTAAACGCTAATTGGAATATTTCTTCGCATTACATTCACACAGCAGGCAAAAATCAATTTAGACGGATTCTTCAAGAATCTAGAATCAGAGCATAATATGTACATTCTTTCATGTTTGATATTGGACACCATGGAAACAATAACGAGCAAGAACTAATAAATGGGCGATGACAGACAAGAAAATATACTCTACGAGTACTTCCAGCTCTGGCTCTACGTTCGTTAGGTTTAACTGCACCATTTTAGACGAAATGTGGATCGGGCGAAATCAAAGTTAAATACACTTTTGAAACTACAAATTTATTATCCAGACATTAGATTCTTAGATTTCGACCGACGTAAATCTATGGCTTTCGTCTGTCTTCTAACTTCTAACACTGTTTTGAAGGCTGGATAACGGAATCACGTATGAGTACCGTTTGACACAATTAGGGTTTTTTAAATTTTCAAACCCCCACAAATCATGAATCAGTTCCAATTCCAAACTCCCTTTAAACTCCATTTAGGGACATAGGGAGGCAACAAGAGCTCTCTATTACGCTCGAACTTGTGCAATATATGTGAAAAAAAAATGGATTTTATTGGAATCGATTTTGCCATGACAATTTGACGCATTTTTACTTCATATCGTCGATTCCTTCGTTCGGTTAGGTGATCTTGTTTTCATGGTTCTGGATGCATGTCAGAAAATCAGCAAATTTGGGTTACTTTTTAGACAAGAAACATATACTTCCCTACCTGCTGTTATTTTATCAAAAAATAGACATAATTACGCATCAGCATTAGAGTTTAGTTTAAATATGCCAAATCTTACCTCTGGTGATCATAAGAATCGAGATAATGTTGATATCTTTCGTTCTGAAGGTCTTAGGTTCGATCCACGGTGCCGTTTTTAGAGATGGGCCGGTATGGCACCAATACGACGTTATGGCTACTTGTCGCCTCATGCCGGCTTATAGTAAATGCACTAGTTGCGGTGTGGAGTATTGTAAGCAGTGTAAGTCATTAAGTGGACTAAGTAGTATGTAGTCCTGTGGTAGTTTAATTGCTACAAGTGGGTCACACATTCGGTGAAACCCCGAGACCAATTTATACTAATTATACATTATTGTATCGGCTATGTTGCCATCTACTAATTCTTCAACTTTTGTTTCTATGGATGTTGTTTTCTTGTTTGTTAGTTCGGAATCTATTATCTTAAACCGTTTTTCTTATTAACTAGCTAGACATTTGCATCTTATGAATAGGTACCCCAGAACATGATGACAACAATTTTTAAGCCATCTTTGTACAAAATTGGATACATCTTCTATATTATAAAAATGGAGAGCTATTTTCCGTTGTCATCGCATCACGCCTAAACGGCTGGGCCGATTTCGCTAATACTTTTTTTGTCTTATCGGCTTTTATCGGGAGAATGTTTTTATGAATGAAAAAAATTGAAAAGTTGCGTTGAAAATTAGAAAATTAAAGAAAACTCTAAGTAGACAACCTTATTATTAGTACTTTTTACCATAAAAGTTTTATACCAAATTTGAAAATTTGACAGGAACTGTCAGTTGTTAGATAGTTGATGCGATTGACAGAATGCGGATGGAATATACATGGTTTCAAACAGATGCTTCGATCGGAATTACATTGGTTAAAAGATAATTATTAATTAATTAATAGTACTGCCCCAGAACAGACGTTGTCTAGTGGGGCAGTAAATTCCAATAATGATATGTATTAATTGATTGTTGTAACTATATTGATAATGGAAATAAATAAATTCATCACCATACAAATTCGAATTCAATATTCATAGTACCACAGGACAACGTCTGTCGGGAAAGCTAGTTTTAAATAATTGCTCTAGCCGTAAAATAGGAATATGGTCAATAGTAGGTCTCGAAACCACGTCGTTCAGTAATCTTTTCGAAAATCAGCGACCGAAAGCTTGGCTATCAACAGCAAGTGCAAGCGATTATTGGCTCGTGCGGGACACATGAGTTCTTTTCCTTAAACAAACCTTATTAATTTTGGACCGGTATCCGACGGGACAGGTTTTTTGGAACGCGTTATTAATTCAAATAAAAATGGAGAACGAGGCATGACTAATTGAGGTGTTTTGAGACCACTAAAAACATCCGCGGCAGGTAACCCTTTGTGTCCCTGTCAGTGATCTCTTACAAAAATAATAACAAAAGATTGCCGGAGCGATTATTCTCTATTTTTCACGGTTCTTTTGTTATTTTTGACCCGTGGTTGTTACTGTATGACATGACAAATGTTTAACGCTACCGACTGACACGACCGTATAAATAATCATTCCATTAAAAACTTATTCAATTCAACTCTAAATATCATAAATCACTAGTCAATTTATATTAAACCGAATAAAGTGTCACGAAATCGGCGTTCCTCAAGGTACTATCTTGGGTCTTATTAAATTTCAAAATGCTGAAAATGAAACCTAACCAATATTAAAATACTCTAATCAGTGTTTAATTATGTTGTTAATATTCGTAATAAACATTAAACAGATAAGTAATGTATTTAAAATATGCGGTATTGGAAAAATAATGTGAGTTTAGGAGTTCATCATGGCACCATATAGTTCACACTTGTCTTTTTAATCAAATCCCTGAAGAAAGGGGATCAACAATTGCCATTTTATGTCAAATATTTCAACGTCTAACTTTCATTTGTAAAATATCTAATTAATAAATAAACATAAGCGTGTCATTTAACTTTTTTTTATTAATACGGTGTTCCACAAGGTTCACTTTTGAGTCTTAGAAATCTCTATAGAAAATATAGGTCGAATAAACAATTTTGCATAAATATTTGAGTCATCAGTCTATTTCTTCGCCGCATTGAAAGATAAATTCGGAATGATAGAAAATCTCGTGATAGGTATTATGGGGTATTTTAATTTTTTTTTATGAATCTTATTAGATGTACTAGATTTTTTACTCTAAAGATGAAGGAAAACGCTGATTTAGACTGATATTTCTCAATAAAGCTTACCGGCAAATTCCTTTAGATGTATGTGCTGCTCATTGCTCAACCACAAAAAAACATGTCCAGAATATGAATGTTGTTGTTTTAAATTATAGTCCATAAGTTTTTTATTTATTTATTTATATCTTGACCGCGATTTTTTGTATCTCAACAATATCGTATCTGTTTTTATGTTTTATTTCAATTCTAATACTTACGAGTGTCAGCCACTCGTACAGAATCTATTGGCCGTGTAACTTTTAATACGTTTTTTTTTGCCATCTGATTCAAGGCTAACTGTAGACTTCGGCTGCAAAGTTTTTATTTTTAGTACCACTTATAGGCGATAATAATGCCTACACCAAGAGTTTTTTTTTTTTACAGAAGAATAGGAAAATAATCACGCCATGCTAGATTTGGGAAATAGCAACCATTGCGTGAAATTCTTTGTATAGTCCTAAACACTTTACCTACTCTATGATTATATTAAAATTAGAACCCTCGCCAAATGTTTTTTATTGACATTTGATGTAGGTATTTTAAGTTTCGTGTTTTTCTTTTTAATATTAAGTATTCGATTCAATACTGCTGTTTCAAATCCTGGCTTTGTGTGATCACGAATATAGTTCGCCATTTAATAAAATCCCCGAAATTCCCATAACGAAATTTGCAATATTATGCTGAAAAATCTCGTTCCACCGGCAGAACTGTTCACCTACCTTTTTGCCAACAGCTTGATTTTTGTTCCATATTTATAAGGACCTAGGAGTATATACCTAATTTTATCGGTTATTGAGGAATCTTTTAAATTTTGAAAACATCGAAGCAACCAATTTTTGATCAGGAATTTCTGACAGCAATTGGCGCCAGGTTATATATGAATTCTATGTCAATTTTTAAGTTGTTTAAGTACCTACATAATATCTATTGACTAAAAGAAACACAATATTCAAAACTTTTACACATAAATTCTTGTGTCGTTTTTTCAAGGATGATATCTTTTGACATATTATTATTTTTCTTCTCAAGTTTTTAATCTATGACAAAAATCAAAATTTCGAATTTTTCAACGCATCAAGAGATTAACCCGTTGACGGACACGCTCACGAATGACAAGTGGCTTATCTCATCTGGCGCTAGTAGCTGTGAGTAGTATAATTTTAGTGTACGGAATGCACAGACAATAGACGAGTAGAAATATTTTGAATAGCGGTAAAAGAATAATAATAATAATGTAAGGGGCACAGGTAGCGTATTAGATGTGTGGGTATTTGCGGACGCCATTGTGTGTAGACGGGTACTTGCGGTACTGGCAAGTGTTTCAAATATGATGGCAACACCAATCGAACAGGTTATGTACTTTTTTTTTTTTTTTTATTATTATTATCTTTAGTTATGCTGGTGTTCGCAACCGTGTACTTACGGCAACATAACATCGTTTAGTAAAAATGTTATTACAAAATTTTTTGGATGGCCAAAACCGAAAATATGTTCCTTTATTCAACAGTCACGTGACTGAAGATAAATTTAAATTATCTTAACATAATTATTCCGTAAAATTTGGTTTTGATGGACGTCCATTCTTTCAACGAATATCGTAACGTGTTTCACATGTGATTTACTTCCTACTACACCGCCATCTATTAGATTTTTTTTAAAGTTACGCATCTATAGAGGAATTTATTATTTTTATTACAAACTTGTGACCGACCCGTCGAACTTCATTCCGCATCCGAATTAACAATAATTATTACATACATAATGAAATAAAGTAGATATTAGTTAAATTTAATTCAGTTATTATGTCATAAACTGTATTTTAATTCATGTAATAAGTCAATATTATTTTTTTTATTCTGGATTTGAATAAGTTCGAAGGGCAGGTCAGCTAGTTATAAATATGTTACAAACGGTGAGAAAAATTTGTTTAGAAGCTGCTGATAGTAGATTGCACTGATAAACAAAAAATAGTTTCAAATGCCAAAGGTTTACGATCCCAGCAGCAACATTTGGACCTTTACAATGTAGATAACATACAATGTACATTCCTCTACACATGTGAAAAGACATAATATGCAATAATTTATTTATTACATTCATACTTGTATGAGTACATTATTAATAATATAATGTTAATTATAATACATATACACCGCCTAAACACAATATGATTCACGTGCAAAATAGAGCGCAAACAAATATAGACCTAAGTGCAATAATTTGAGTATGATACATACACAAAAAATTTTGTCAAGTGTGTTTGAAAATTGTACAAAAAAAAGTTCTTAAATTTAATGTCAACAAAAAAAAGGCTTTGCTCTTTGAAAGGGACGAAGCCTTTGAGAAGAAATAATACTAGAGAAATAATGTGCTTCTGCGCATAGTCCCAACAAGTATCACGTGACTGCTGCTAAACTCATACAAACTGTGACGTTTGTCGGGAGTGGGGTGTGACATTACGATTTTGTATTTTCAATATTTTAGCGTTAACACAGAGGAATTTTATGTTTTAATCATATAGTAAAAGGAATTGCTTATGGGTTTTGTTGTGTTGTCTAGTGCTAGTGGATGAAAGTAAAATGAAATATTATCGATAATGTATCTTTAGTCACGTGACTGTTGAATGAAGGAACCAATTTTCGGTTCTGCGCATCCGAAATAGTTCTCTAATTATATTTCTAGGTAGGTACTCAGTGAAAGGAGCAAGAACGAATTGTAAAAATAACAGTAGAAAATTGATGTCTTGAACAAGTGAATGAGTATGTGTATTTAGGAAGCATGTTTTTTAGTAGGGATGGAAAGTGTGAAAAAGAATTTGTGGGACATGGAAAGGAATGAGAATATAGAGAAGGAATGTGGTAAATAAGGAAGTGTTGTTAGAATACAAAAATGTAAGTTAATAAGTTGAAGAATGATGAAAGAATGGATGCTAATGGTAAGACAAAAAGAATTTACGTGGATAAAAGGAAGGATGGACGTGGTCAACAGAGTTTCTTCGTCAAGGAAGTCCAGTTCAGATGCAGAAGAAATAGGAGAGTTTGTACGGGAAATGTAATGTATGTAGGTGAAAGAAGTGTTAAGTCAATTTCCCTTAGTACGTAAGTCTAATTTTGCGTTCACTTAAATTTTCACATGCATCTAATTTTGTGTGCACACCTTCAATATACTCATACAACCTGACTTTTACTTCTATTTATAGAGACCGCAATAAGCTAACTGTTATATAAATAATGTGAAAGTACATTTTTTGGTTTGGCCTGACTCACGGAATGTTGCGAACAGCGTTTGATGACTGCGAGACTTGGACCACATAACCTAACACGTCTTTAGTCTAAATTTTTATGTCCGAAATCCTCAAGCATTTTTGTAGAATTGGTCTTTTTTTGTACCCATTTGACTATCATCGGTAACGTTGTTGTCAAGGCGTTTGAATTTTGAACTTAACGTCCGGTTCGATTCCCGATCGGGTACTTTAACTATTTTATGTAGGTAGGTACCTACCTACTTGATTTTTTTTTTTACTGGATATTTGAATCTTGATACGGTGTCAAAAAATCGTAGCTAGGTAGTCTAGTGGGTTTCGGGTGCGATTCTAAATACACAGTTATCATCAGCATAGCCGGCGGGCCTTATTGCCTGAGGCACTCTTTTCTAGTCAACCCGTACTATTTGAAAAAAAATATAAGGTATATAGGTACTTCCGGGTAGAAATTTCGATACAAAAATTCTGACCCAACCGAAAGTCGAATATGCGGCGAATGAATCTAGCGTGGTTTTAATTACGAATACATAAAATATAATATATAAAACAAACTGGTATTAAATAATATTTTCACATTCGAAATACTTTTAATCCTACCCTCAAACTCTCATTGGTTGACGAAATCAAATTTGAGAATAAATCCAAACATTATTTGCAGTAATAACAAATCTGATTCGTTTCTCATTCGTGCTTTACATCACGATCCCACCCCTCCAACTCTCGTTGGTTCTGTTATTCAAATTTGGAATCCTCCCAAATTTGAATTCGACTCTCTATACCTAACCTATCAATGAATTTACCTGTTATACGATTGGACGATGTTAAATCGAAGCTTTCCGATCTCTAATTCAAATTTCGAATTGAAATTTGAAAAGATGATTTGCCGATTTATTTCGAAACTTGCCGAAGCTCTTATTAGGTAGTTCTCTTTATTCAAATTTCGAATCCTCCGTAATTTATATTATTCGTCTATCTTTCAATGAATACTTGGAGTATTCAACGATAGGTTTCGTAGTGTTTTTGCACGGCAACAAAGTAGAGAAGTAAATCTGCAAGATATTGCATACAAATAACCGCTCTCCAAAATATTTTGATAGCACCGCACATCCACCTGTTACGGTCCGTTCAAAGCCGCACTCACACTACTTACAAAAGCTTCACTTGTATCTTCCATCTCGCTTCCACCTATCTCGTCATTACACCTGTCTCTTTTATTCGCATGCGTGTATGTGTTGTCTCTTTTCAACTAACGGTAGTTTGTATGATACTATCACTTTTGCATACTAACCCGCTGTCGTCGAACGAAAAAAAAATTTGAGAACCATCTTGATAATTCCTTCCTCGTCTCCGGGACCCTGATGGGAGGAAGAACAGCGCTTACAGTAATATCTAAGATATTTCGATTACTGACATCAATGCTATCGAGTATGTAACAACTAATTACTCTAACAATTCATTACTGATGTTCGATTTTTAAATGGAACAAACCACTACGGGCTTACGACCGTCTTCTACTGTTATTTCGAAGGCTGGCTTAGTGTGATCACTTTAAGTTAACAACGTTCGCCAATAGGTGGTAATGTTTAAGTCTCCGAAACTCCCAATCATGAGAATTCTCGACATGTTCAACATGTCGAAAAATCCCATGTATACAACAAGAAGATATTTAATAATTAATGAAATATAGAGATTAAAGTTGGAAATTACTGAGAACAAGAGAGCAACCAAATTTAAAGACTGCGACTGCTGTCATGTATTTTTTAAAAAAAACACGCCAGGAATGCTATCAATGCTATCGCTTATGTAGCAAATTTCTGAAATAAAAAGTAAACAAAAAAAAACACTCAAATATGTAAAAAAAGAACAAAATAACAATAAAAAAATATGCATACAAAAGGGTTAGATGAATGTTCATTCGAAAATATGTTGGTATACCTACCTCTACCTACTACTGTATAGATAGATTAAAGCACTCAGGCGCCGGCGACAAGACGTATTAATAATAGGCAAACAGTTAATAATAGCCTTTATATCCATTGTTAATAAAGCCGATTATACCATACCAGTACACAATGATCCATTATACGCTCTTTATGCAGTAGTTAATCTACCTGTCTCATTCACACCTGACCCGAATAACACGCAACACAAAAGAGATAAAAGATTAATCGTTTCGTATAGAATATTATAATATGCAACTCTATTGCAGCGTGTTAGAGTGAAACAGTCATATATGGAAGATTGGTGGTTAGATTGAGAGGCTCGATGCACTTATCGTGTTGATTTTTTAAAGTTATAATTTAGCGGTTTATGATCTAAATTTAAATATTATGGAATTTTATCAACCATAGAAGTTTTCCGAATAGAAAGAAAGCGCGTACCAGTGACGCCACCATAGATGAAAAGTTTTATTTAACTTGTAATGATTTTTTCTCGTTTTTAATTTCAACGCTGGTATACGATTTTATGATAAGGATTTTTAAGCACGTCACGATGATCTTAAATTTCAATAAAAACATCCATATTTGAGCATCCTCTTCGGAATCTCATCAGGGGGTCCAAATATATTTCGTTTGATACAACACGGCATTGTTTTTGTTATAACATCTTCGTGTTCAACCTTTGGGTTGGGTAATTAATTAAATAATATTATTAAGTACCTACTTAACAACAACATAGCATTAGGTACGAGTGTTTGTCTGCGATTTGAATATTGTTGATTCACTAAAGGCCTTTGACTCGGTGTCACTGAATCGATATACCTACCTACCTACCTAACTTATTCATAATAATATGGCGATTCTCATCAGAATTCATTATTCATTAATAATCAAGTAGTTAATAATCTGTTGATTCATAATTTCTACATTTTTTAGTGTTATTTTCAAATGTCATTGTGTATGTGATTGGTACAAATCTAATCTTTATCGAAAATCGGCTAGTCAACAAATCATGAAAATTTTGTTTATTTTTTTTTTTGACATTTAGATAGGTGTTTCACTTATGGATGATGATTAGTCTACGGAATTGTTTTATCCACAAAATATGTAATAATTGATCAGAAGGTCCTACATACAAGTGTTACTAAAGAAAGAAGAATGAAGATTATATCGATGTTTGAATTATTGGACTCTTCTCCTCTCCGGATAACAGAATAACTAATAAAAAGTTGAACAATGCATAAGAAATTAAAATATAATATTAAGTTAAGTTAGTATGGAATGGACGCCAACACCATCTATGAAAATTCTATAACAACAAAATTATTGTTTATTACTTGACATTTTACCATTGACATTAATAAGATTGGAACGCTGATTTTTTATATAATTTTTTTTCGAGCTTTCAAAAATATTTTTTTGACGTTCAATCATATTTTTTTAAACGTAGGTACCTATTTTTGTATAAATTACTAATTTGAAATCAATATTCATAATAAGGACTACAGGACAACGTCTGCAAAATGCTATTTATATATATGTATATATTTTTAATTATTCTTATTTCTAATAACAATATAAGTAGAAAGAACCAATATATACCTACCTGCATTGGTAGATCATCGTAGTAGGTATATATGTATAGAGAGAGATCGGAGATTTATAGACGGTCGCAAGAGACCCGCCGCGGTCTCCCGCTGAGAGGGTATCTCCGGACCAGAGGAATAAAACATTCCTAAATACTGAACACGGTCTCTTGGTTGAATTTCAATTATTACTTTCCCTGCTGTTTCAACTCCAGACCAGTGTACGGGCTCTCTTTATGTTTACTTATACCAACATCTTTTATATATGTAATATATGAATATACCTGTCATTATTCGTTAGTCTCACTATTTTAAAGTCGAGAACGACTGGACCAATTTGAGGTTTTAAACGGTGAGGAAATATGCGAAAATTGCGAGGAAAATAGAAAAAAAAGTTTTCCCTTATGAACGTTCGTTTCCGTCTAATGTTTTGCTACCAAGTATCGTTATTTTTTTGGTGAAAAATAAAAGAAGTAGGTAGAGGGATCGACCAGTGCTAGAAATACGACAACAACATTAATATAAATTATAAGTTTGAACGTTATTAAGGTTCCATTAATAAAAAAACTGAGCGAGTGCTATTTCAAAATTTTCTTTCAAAAACAATGACATGGAAACGTCAAATTTGAAATATTGAAATGTACAAAATTTTTTTCTATTGTTCTTAAAAACAAACAATATTAATCTTATTCTCAATTTGACCACAGATAAACGAAAGAATATACCTACTCTTCTGTGTCAATGTCAAATACATTGCAGTGTGCGTGTGAACATCAAATAAATAACAAAACAGTAGTGTTATTAATGATTTTTTTATTGATTTAATCTATTTTTAATGCATCATTTTAAAAAATATTAGCAAATTCCTCCGTCCACGCAATTTTCGTGAAAATGGTCACAAATATTTTCATTCTCGTATTAATATATAGATACGTGTTTCATTCAATAGTACGAATTTATTTAGGACAATTGTGTTGGCTGTGATGTAAGCGTAAAAAGCTTAGTAATTCGACAATTTTTCTTCGTTTCCAAAATCTTAAATTGATTTGACAGTTAAAAATATACGCTTCTTTGAAAAATCTTTGTCAGTTCCATGATTCTAAATTCAAATCGTCGAATCAAAAAACGTTCTAAATTTCAAATTAAATTTGTTGAGACAAAAGATTGAAACTAAAGCAATCTACTTTAGGGGTGAAAGTCAGAAATATGGAAGAAGAAGATATATAGGTACCTACCTGCTTTTTACTAATTTACCTATTTCGATGATATCAATACAATTTATATTGTTTCTTATACTGATTAATATCTTGAAATCATTGTAGTCATCTTGTAGATAGAAGACGTCTTGTCTATGGATAAACGCGACTGCTCGATCATGTCCGAGATAAAATTATTGATGATTGTTATGAGATTATGGATCATAAAACAAACAGACCAGCTGTGGTATTTACGTTTCTAACCGGGACCATCTCGTTTCTACCTCTCTTTCTTACAGCCGAGGAATGATAAAGACAAAATACGCGATTTCTTTTGTTTTATATTGTCAGTGGTTTGAAACATTTTTAAAAAAAGAACATCCTTTTTTCTATTAATTGAACGTTAAAAAAAAGAACATGTATTTTTTCTATTTATGAAACATTTTTAAAATAAGAACACTCGTTTTTTTTACTTCTCCTATTTCTATAACTTTTGACCTGTCCTAATCAATTGATCCACGTTTTTTTTTGTACGACAATCTTTACTATGTTATTTTTATAACGAATTCTTTCAATAAATCTAAACAATAACAATATGAAAAAAGCCTCATTTAAAGTTTTTCTTCAATAAAAGTAATCGATAGGCTATACTTTATGTTTAGTCACATTATTTTCATGAGTCAAACAGGAATTTCTATGTGAAATTGTATGTATTACTCATACTACCAATGTACAGTAAAGTATAAATAAATAAAAATAACCTTTACTCGAGATAAAATGGGGGATGGATACATATTATAATATCTGTGTATTGTATATTATATTGTATTCGATGAATAAATAAAATAAATAAATATTTTGACATAGAAACACCATCCCCAATAGAAAGGCTATAAATGGTTATTCAGGAAAATATCTTTCAGATATTTTTTAGCAACAATAAAAACTGGGGTTTCATGTTACAAAACCTCTATCCATTGTCTGTAAAAAAAAAAGTTCCAAAAAAATCTTGTTTTCATTCACAAGCCATTTAAATGACCCAAAAAAATCAGTTATGGTGTTTTTTTTTTTTTTAGTCAAATAACGATCCTACTCATACGCTTGTCTTGGGTTCCTTGAAAATCTACATTAAATAATCAATCAAATCTCTCTTTACTTTCCACTCAGGGGCAACTCTTCATTCTGCTTGATCTTCCACGATATTTTTGAAATGAAAATCTACATCGAATAACAAAGATTTCAAATCAATCAAATCAAATCTCCCTTTGAACTGCACTTAGGAGCATAGGGAGGCAACAAGAGCTCTCCATTCTTGCGCAATGCTTATGACCTCCTCCCACACCAAGTCCATTTCCCTCAGCTCTGCCTCGAAGGAACGGAACACGGTATGAGAGGGTCTTCCACGTCTTCGAGACCCTGATGGGAGGAAAAACAGCGCTCTCCTCGGCCAACTGTCATTCGGCATCCTCAACACATGTCCCAGCCATGCCCATCTCCTCTCCGTAATTGTGGAAGTGACGGGCCTGCGCCGGGTGCGCCGACGTATAGCGTCGTTCGTGATGCGGTGGTACCATCTTATACCCAAAATTCTCCTGAGGCACTTCGTTTCGAATGCAGATACTTTTTATGCCTGGGCTTTAGTCAGGTGCCAGGACTCACACCCGTACAGAAGAATGGGCAACACACACGCATCAAACAGTTTACATTTCGTCTCGACACTAAACGCCGACGCCTTCCATATCTTGGTCATGTTGTTGAAGGCGCCACTTGCCATACCGATACGTATCGGGAGCTCAGCCCCGAGGTCACCAGTGGTGGTAATGGTTGCTCCCAGGTACTTAAATTTATCCACCCGGGAGACCTGGTGACCATCGATGGTTATCGGTAGCTGTTTATCGGGGAACAAAGATTTAGCGTAGTTAAAATTTTGTTTTGATCCCAAACCAATAGTTTGCGACCAATGTGAATTTTAATCCAAAAATATCCTGTTTTCTTTTTTTGCCCCGTTCCTCTGCCATCCATCTTCTTTGCTGCATTGGAATGGCTCGATTAGCCACGAAGCGGTCCTCGGTCCTGAATTTTAACCGTATCATCATCGGTCCTCCCATTCTTTTTCTTTTTTATTTATTTATTTATTCATCATCAACCTTTAAATTTCACCGCTGAGATCTCTTTTGGCCCCATTTAGTCTTTTTTTTCCTCCTTCATTTGTTTGCATTCCTTTTTTGAATTATACAATTCTTTTCATTTCTGTGTTTGTTTTTTTTAGAGCTCCCAGATTTTTGTCATTTGAAGTTGGAAACTAAATTACGTATATTTATTTATTGTATTTTTATTTCAGATTCTTTACTTGGAAGTTAATTTGATGATTTTTTCGTTTTATAAATTGTCTCTTTTCGCACGCTTTTTTTCATTATTCCTTACTAGCTTTCACGACAGACGTCTTTACTACGAACATTAAAGAAAATTTGTATCTATAATGATAAATTTGTTATTTAACCAATATAATTCAGATCGATGCATCTTATTTAGACAAGGTTTACGCAGCAACTATCAGCTTTATTTGACAGTTGATGCCAAACGCCAATTAAAATTCAAAAATTTAATTACTACTAAAAAGGTTGCCTACTGTACCTATCTAAGTTTCTTTTAAATTTTCTGATCTTTCGCGCAACTTCCTTCATTTTTTCTTTCTTTAAGAACCTTCTCCTGAAAATGTTAAACACAACAAAACAAGAATTAGTCCAATGATCACGGAAAATAGGGCTCCGTTTTTATATGTAGAGATTAAACTTTCTAAAAATGTGTTCTTCTTTTAAATACTCTTTTCTGGCAACTGTCTTTCGGCGGCGTCTCTCATCCATACCCACTTCTCCTCCATGACAACAGTGCATGGCCTGCGGCTGCTTCTGATGGGTTTTTCTTTAAATTAATACATTTTATGGCTAGGTTTTTATTAACATTGGTCAAAATAATCATCCGAAGCTGGTAGATGATCTCTTATAAATCCCATGGTGACCATAGTTGTTCAATTCTAGTGAGAAGTTTCTCGAAATAATCGCCTTTTCACTCCAATACCGCATTTTTCATTCCCATGCACCACGTGTCCAAAGTTCACCAACCTAAGTATATCGGTTAGCATTCCTATCTTCTTGTCACTCAATTTTATGAATGATAAAAATTCAGCGGTTGTCATTTTTTTAGTCTATATAATATGAATTCAGAATGTATTAAATTCTTCATAGTCTTATCAGCTATGTTAGTAGTAGATAAAAAAAAATTAGTAACGCCCAATTTGACTTTCAACCCAAATTCAGAATGAAATTCGTAGTGAAAAATAGCGAACTCAACATAACCCCTTTATGCCTGACTTTCATTTTTACCTTCTCCGCCTAAGTCGTCTGAAAACCCGATATCCCTACTGCTAAACTGTAGTATTGTTCAACCTATAACAAATCGAGATGTATGTGGACCAAATAGCTGGAACCCTATTCTCGGATGTCGCGCGATGGAATTTGTATGACTTTCGTATGAGAAAACATACGAAAGTCATACAAATTCTATTAGAAAACCCGTCGATCGACATTCGAGATTAGGATCCCAGATCTGACAAATAGACTAGCTTGGTCTACACAACTCGAAAAAACACGTGTAAAATCAATCGAACACTTACTTGATGGAGGGGGTTCGCTTTAAAAAATAATATATAGGTAGAAAGGTATCGCGATAGCAAGGAGACTCGCTATTGTATTAGTGGGTTCTCGACGTATACGTATAGGGCCAATGTCATTGTGTGCGTGTATATACCCACCTAAGCTGAGCCCTTTGTTGTTTACTGGTATGCGAGTCAGTACGTTGAAAATCTATTTGCTTCGTAGAAGACATGAGGCCACGTGGTCACCCTACCATTTTTGTTACTAATACAAAAGCGAGTCTCCTTGCTATGGCGATAACTTTTTACATGGGGATGGATGGACTCTTTGGCAAGCGCATTTGAGATGGTACGAACAAACTGTAGATCGACTATAAAAAGGAGAGTTTTTACCAAGTAGGTATCTAAAAATGCCTACATAAACTTTTTTATAAGGTGATGGTCTTTAGATTAATTTATCCATTTTTATGCCATATTTACAACCATATTCTACATTTTTTTTTTACTATTTTTTTTATAAAAATGAATCTGTGCTCACTCAAAGTGAACACAAATACACTCTTTGACTCTTTCACATTAAGCTACTTAAAGCTTGTGTCGTGAAAGAGATATGGTCGGCACCTGGGATCGAACCCACGACCTCCGATACGAAACAGTACGAAAGCCGGCGTTGTAACCGCCAGTCTACCAACCACTTCGATGGGGATTCAAATGGGGATGGCTGGACTCACTTGCAAGCGCATTTGAGATGATACAAACTGTAGATCGACTATAAAAAGGAGATATTTTACCAAGTAGGTATCTAAAAATGTCTACATAAACTTTTTTATAAGGTGATGGTCTTTAGATTAATTTGTCCATTTTTATGCCATATTTACAACAATATTCTAGATTTTTTTTTACTATTATTAAAATGGTTTTAATACGCTTTATTTTAAGGAAAGTATGATACAAAGGTTGGTTAATAAGTTACAGAAACAAGAGAATCTGCATAAGAAGACGTACGTTGCTGAAAGATGCGAGTGTAAAATAATTAATATATTTATCTACGTGTTAATAAAAGTTTACGCATAAATGTGTTAATCATAATGATTTGTTATCTGCGAGATAACAATTCGATAAGTTTTGCCCTTTATCGTGTCAAGCGTACATATATACGTCATAGTTAGATTTTTCATGTGGATTGTGAATTCACTTATCTATCTGTATAACTATAAAATCATGTATGAATCAAAAGACAAATTCAGGATATGTGGTCAACCTCATTGCAATTTGCAATAGCAGACAAGACGAGGTACGGTGCTTCTTAAAACTTGAATTTCGAAATGTTAACGAGACACCTTCTTATTCAGTTCTATGTGAAAAAATAGATTTAGGTACATTTTTTCAGAATTTAAAACATTGTTTAAAGGTCGCTTGTGACTGTAGTCAATTTATGCAATGTATTGAGACGGAATAATGAGGTATCTATTAGGAATATTTTTATTATTAAATTCTGAAAAAAGAAAAGCTAAAGAAAAAATCTTTAGCTTTAAATTATAGCATAGAATAAAAACAAGGGTGTCCACTCAAAACTACGAAAAAAAAATTAACCATACAAGAAACACCATATTATGAGTTTTAGGATATTGTTAGTTGGGAACAAATCTGTTAAGATAATTAAATTTTAACTAACTTCCCTATACAAGCTAGAGATTTGAAACTATAAGAATAACTCGGTACACAACGATATAATTCATTATTTGATTATTTTTAACCATCTATAAGCGAAAGCTATTGTTTTATTCAGTAAATTTTGCATTCGTTTTGACATTTCTATGCATGACAGTTTGTTCATAAAAAAAAACTCCGCAAGTTTGAAATTCGAACGAATTTACGTGTTCAAAATTACACGGAATCATTGTCAAATTATTGTTGATAAGAATATGATTCCACGGATTATTTAAAAACTCAGTGTAAGTTTTTTTTTATCTTGTAATATTATTTAACAAATTTTTCCAAGCATGACAGAACAAGCAAGCTTAGATATGACACATTCACTCGTTATCTTTTTATCTATGTAATTGAATTTTTCGGCAATTATGTCATTTCAGTGCAACACTGAACTTTGTTCCGTACGCTTGTGCGCGTTGAAAGGGTGCCGGCTAATTAATTATTATTTATTTATAACATTATATTTATTACTTGATTTATCGATTAATTAAAATTGTTTTTAAGTGTCCCAAGCCGTGAATTTATATTGAAATTATCGGAATATAAAAATGTATATCGGTAATTATTTTAATATTATTACGCCATAATTTTAAGCATGTCATAATTTAAACGATGTACCAATTTCTCATCGCCAATATTATTTACCTTCTGTTATATATTTTCAAGTAGGTACTTAATTGAAATGGCGCCAATACTTTAAACGTGTTAAATTTTGACTTTTACTGATCAGTTCATTGTTGACCTTCTGTTATATACTTTTATGTTATTTACTTTTCAAATAATTGCTTTAGTTACAGAAATATAATATACCGCAATTATTTCAACCATATCTAAGTTTGACAATTATTATGACTCGTCATTCATCATTGACCTTCTGTTATGTAGTTTATGATTATCGCAATTTGACTCTAATTTACCTTATTTACTTTTCAAGTAATTTTAATAGGTATCGAAAATTAATGTTGCGCAATGATTTGAAATATGTCAAAGTTTGACATAAATATGACTCATCAATCACCTTCTATAATCGTTCTATCCAATCTGTCTACAAATAAAATTCAAATTTCGAATAAAACTAAAAAGCTCCCTCAATCACTTGACAAAGTGGCGCCGGCATGTCATCCATTTTGATCTTAATGACATCATTACCGCGCGCTTATTATGGGAGATTACACGTACCTACTGTCAACTGATACTAATCTTCCTTATCCCAATTGACTTTTTGTTATTAATATCGGTCACCTTAATTCCACTCATTACTAATTGGACCTCAATTTATCTCCTCAATAAATACTGTAGGAAGGTTAATAACCTAATTTGGAAGTAATTATTCGATTTTTTTTTAGTTTTTCTTCGGCCTTATATTGAGGTGCGTTCCGTTGGTTTCTTGGTTGTTTCTCCCGAAAACCAAAATATGATAATTATTATTTCTTCATTTTTTGGTGATTTACTGTGTTTTAATTAATGTAATAAAATACAAGTATGTGCTCTTAATAGCTCATAGTCTCGTTTTTTATAACGGTTTTATTAAAATTATTTAAATTTTTTTCATCATTTTCTGTAAATTTTGTTTTGTATGAAGAGTTTTGAAAATGACAGTTGCGCTGGACATCATCTAGGTTTCTCCAGCGTCATCTTCATTTTGTTACATTCAACTCTCATTATAATTATTTTTAAAAAAAGTTCTGAATGGTTTGTTCTTAATTTGAAAATAAATCAAAAGAATAACAATAGTTGTCTTGTTCTTTATTTGAAATTACCCGAGTTCGTCTCAATAACGATGTTTTTTTCTTCGTTTTTGCAGGGTCAGACGGCTCCGGCCGCAACGTCAGGTGCTACTGCAACCTCCCAGCATGCGTCACCACAGGATACATGTGCAAATCCAACAGCGGATGCTACTCCGAGTTGGTGCAGGATCCAAGAAGGGCCAGGCATGGATGTGTTGATGAAGACCCTACTATGTGAGTATCAAACTAATGAAACGTTTTTTTTTTAAGAAACACACATCTATTGTAAATAATTATAAATTGTTTCGAAAGGCTCTTTTGGACATGGTGAATAATGATGCAATTGTAAAAGATGGAGAAACGAAAGAAAGCGTTTAATATAGCAAAATACACGAGACAAAGAATTAATGTTAACAAACTAACGAATAAAGTTACAAAGAAAGCTGTTAGCTGCATTTTTAATTTCTCGGATTAGAAAGGAGTGAATAATGAGTAACTTGAATTGGAATGGCGCTGAAAGTAGCAAAAAGGGCGGATTGAAAGAAACCTCATCCTCGGGGGGAAAGCTGTTTAAGGCCTGAGATTCCTTAAAATACTTATCAACAGGCTTATTCCTTAAAATACTTATCAACAGGAGTTACATTACCGGTCCGACCAAAATTTCTCTTTATAAAGAAGTGTGTTTCTATTATTTGAAAACAGAAGGGTTTAGATTCTAGCAACAAACGAATGACACATCCGTGCCTTTCAAACTAAAGAATCATTTAAATTCTTAATTGTAGTGTTGCCCTATTTACGAACATTGTACACAGACAATGGATATTATTGTTTATAAAATAGGTATGATGATTATTATTTATGGCACGGTATAGCTACTGGCAACCCGGCGGCGTCACCATAATGCCGCCCGCATCCTGAATACCAACTGCCAACAAGACGACTCTTCTGGCTCCTCTAGTAATGTCATGACGCGACCTTTGCATGATCGGAATCTTAATTAGTCATTACTAGAAGATGGACCTCTTAAATGTCATCGCGAGATAAAAAGATATGTACCCTACATCTTTCTCTTCTTATTCCTGACACCCACCTAACTTAATACGTCTGTTGACTGTTGATGTAGACTCTTCTCCGGAATCAGGGTGTCTTCCTTTATGCCATTCCACTACAGAATCTTCCAGTTTTTTTTTCCAGCCTCCTCATATGTATATTAACGATTTATATCGATAAAGTAGTTATCAACGGCTTTTTAACATGAAGATTTCTACACAAATATTTCAGTCCTAAACTAATTTTTCATATCCAATCTGAATAATTGATTATGTTGGTTATAGTCCGTAAGCCCGCAATAGCTTTTCATCAAACTGTTCCCCTAAAATGCGTCGTATTATATTCTGACTAATTGGCAATACGACGCATCATAATTCAGCGCTCGGCCGACGGTACACAAGTTGACATTGTTATAAGTTCATACAACAATACAAAGCAAGTACCAACATCGCACATGTGGTGGCGCCAACATCGCTGAGTCATCCATTTTGAAGTCAAGAAAAGCGACAAGTTTTTTTTTTCTCTTTATAAGTATTAATACAGAAGTACTTCGTAAGGCAGACTGATAACTATAATGCAAATCACAATGGCAATATGCAACAATTAAATAATGTTTAATATCGAATTATAATATATTAATATGAAAATTAAAAATAGGCGGTAAAATCTGACATACCGTGACGGGAGGAATGTCAAAATTTCGTTCCAATTTTCAAAAAGACATAAAGTGTGTTCCGTTCCGTTTTCAAATTAAACTTTTAGGGTTGCCAACAGTGAACAAAAAAATACGTACTGATTATAATAAACACGCCGCTTCAAAACGTTCGCAGACAAAATAAATTATTATCCGATTTACCATATTGAAATAATTTGTCGCACTTTGAAATATGCTACCGATAAATAAAACAGACTATGTAGTTTGACTTGTAACCACCGTTCGCCTTGAATTTAGCATATCTATTAAACAAACGAGGTATGTATTTATTTATTAAAATAATGATGGGCGATTATCTATGCATAAATACGCATTGGTCTTGCAGTACATATGTATTATATTATTTATAAAGAGCGCCATTATCCGTGTTTAATGGGAGGCTATAAATATCTTTGATATTACACTTATATCGGTCTGTGTAATCAACTAGCTCTCACTCCGCGAGGTCGCTTTGTGTGTTTTGGCTTTAAAATTCTACCCAACTGTCATTTCTTTGCGTATTAAACTTTATTCAATTTTAGATGGTAATTTTATCGAATAGTATAGATGTGATGGAAGAATTCAAGTGCTTACATAAATAGTTATTAAACGTATATTTCAATCCAAAGCTCTCTTTTAATATCAATTTATTTATTTGGCAATCCTCATGTGTTTTTACAATTTTGACCCACATTAAGATGATTTGAAAGTTCATCGTAATTCGAATCAACATATCAATTCACTTTTCCTTATTTCCTCCTACAATTTTGTTCAAATTTTATCCATCATACAGCTGAATATTTTCTCATTGTGCCGCAATTTCTGCCCAACACACATTTTGTCACTCCGTTATTGTAAAAGAAATATAATCCATATATGGCCCACCACACATTTTGTCATTCCATTTCTGTTATATGGCCCACTGCACATATCTTTTTTCCTTTATTATTATAAAAATATGATCCAAATATTGCCCACCGCATGTTTTGTTATTCCGTTAGTATCCAAATATGGCCCACCGCACATTTTGTCATTCCGTTAGTATCCAAATATGGCCCACCGCGCATTTGTCATTCCGTTAGTATCCAAATATGGCCCACCGCGCATTTTGTCATTCCGTTAGTATCCAAATGTGGCCCACCGCACATTTTGTCATTCCGTTAGTATCCAAATATGGCCCACCGCGCATTTTGTCATTCCGTTAGTACATATATCCATATGGCCCGCCGCATATTTTGTCATTCCGTTAGTATCCAAATATGGCCCACCGTGTATTTTAACCCTCGCTTATTCCGATAACAGTTTGATCCATGTTTGACCCACCATACAGCCTAACATTCTCTTGGTAAAGTGTTAGTTGTGCTGATAGTAATTAGCCGCTTGGTTGATTCCACGCTGTATATTATGTAAATAGTGGCGCCATCCAGCGGTCTTATCTTGATTCTCTGCTATTTTGCGAAATGCAAGGCGAAATGTTCAACTCGAGCCGACCTTTCTTGTGACGTGGGCCCGTTCACGCACTTCGAGCATACACCGCAACCCTCAATTACTTTACATTTAAGTTGTTTTTTTTTCGTGTCCTCTTTTGTATAATTTTTTTTTTTACCCATCACGCCGTTTCCCGAAGGGGGTAGGCAGAGAGAACGGATTTCCACTCCGTCCTATCCAAACACACCTCTTTCGCTTCTTCCAAACCAGTTCCAAACGCATAACATTCCGCATGCATGCTCTTCTATTCCTTTTGCTCCTGACTTGGCCCTCCTCTAAGACTGAACCGATATGGTCGGACCATGTCATTCGAGGTCGGCCTCGTCTGCGTGCACCCATTCTTTCAGATTTATATATCCTTTTAGTCATTCTCTCCTCGTTCATTCTCTCTACATGCCCAAACCACCTTAATTTATTAACTTTCATTCTAGTCACTACGCTAACATCCACTCCACATTCCTTTCTAATATTATTTGTATAAGAACAGTGAACGAATCCCCATTCCTGTCTCTCCAATCACACTTTCATTGCTTAAAGCTTCTCCTATTTCTTTACTTCTGATCTAGACTTAGGAAGACCGCGCTTTCACACTACTTCATTCCTTTCGTTTCTCTAATAGCGCACACATAACATACTCTGTTTGTGTTCCAACTTAGGGTTACAGAGAGACAAGGACAGCCCTCCCTCTCACACCACATCTAAATCAAAGAAACTGAACACATCAGTGTAAGAAGGTCTTCCTAGTCTTCGGGACCCTGATGGGAGAAAGAACAACGCTCTCCTCGATCAACCATCATCTTACCTTACCAGTCGTCGTCCTCATTGCTGAGGGTCGTGGCCATCATGAACTCTCTCTCGCACCATTGCTCTCTAGGATGTTCTGTCCGCCGCCAGATGCACGGCTCTATGAAGTGTACAACCATCATAAGGCATCCTTAATTAACACGTCATGTATCACGCTCAAACCAATATCACCGTGTTAACTTTCATCTTTGTTTCAACAACTCACTACTTCAATTCGACCCGTATTACAGATTACAGGTCAGATTACAGACCCGATTAAAATACAGATCACAGGTCATGTAGTTTTCCTAAAAAGTATTAGCTAATCTCTCTTTGGCATGTTACTTTTGAGCCAAGAATATTTCCGTTATGTGGAGATGCTTAATTAAGATTTAATCGAACAATTTATAAAATGATAACCTTATAAAATGGAGAAAAATGACAAGACGACGATTAGCGCCATCTGCGGAAAATAACAAGGTGCTCAGTATGCAAATCAGCGCTACCGTTCCATGTCTAGACATAATTGGCTTGCTGCGCATCTCACGGCGCAGCTATTTATACCATAATAACAATATTTTATTAATCTGCACGCTATTATCATTTGCGGTGTCAGGCGGAGTTTCACCTGAATGCGTTGACTTTTAAATACAATTTCGTCTGAAGCCATTTATTTTATGTTTAACGCCATCTGTTATTGAATAGTTGACTCTTATTAACATTCTTTTTTTTAAATTATGATTAACGGCTCCGCCAATCTTTTTCGTTTCTTCTTATGACTGGCAATTCTCTACATTTGACATACATACTTGTTATACTAGATTCAAACGTTCCACTTATAAAATGTATCATTGGCTCGAAATTAAGCAGAATTAAATTCATTCATTTTCAGACAATTGGTTTTTATCTATGGAAATTTAGTTCTACATACTTGCGCTGAAAATCCAATAATAAAAATCGTAAGGTGGCGCCTCAATCGAATTCAAACATCTTTTTCGCTTCAAATCGTTTCCTGAGTTTGGAAAGTTGCGAGATTTCAATTATTAGTCTTTGTCATTTTAAATTATTGTTAATGACAATAATAATTATTGTAATCATCAAGCAACGTTCGTAAGATTTATCTGCTATTGTTGAATTATTTATTGACAGTTCGTTAGCCCGCCAACTCGCGCGTCCATAAACAATAGAAACAACAACACTGTGAGTAGGTACCAACATAAAGACAGACGCCTCTTATAGTTTTATCTCCCCAGAGTAAACACAGATAAGAGATAGTGTCTGACCCGACGAGAACTAAAGATCAACATGAATGCAGGTACAGACTATTTGCATGAAGTCAACATTGTAATAAAGTTAAATTTCTTTATTACGATTATACAGACAATCAAACAAGATAGAAACAGATTAAGAGTCAAGGTAATGTGTAGGTATTAATGTGATATAACAAGAAGCGAAACGCTATTTTAAAAACGAAGCCAAACTTAAAAGATGTGGCACGTTGGTTTTAAAATAATGTATCTAACCTGCAAGTTATGCACAATTAATTACCCTCCATTTAAAATGACGAATAAGAAGTAAAATAGCAACTGAATTATATATGTATATTCAACACAATGTAATTATTATCAAAATTTAAATAAAACGCGTTATCTATATACTTACAGGGAGCAATAATTGACAGGTCAAAAATTCTAATAAACCATTTTATCGATGATTTTTATAAAAAGACTTCCATATTTATCTTTGATCCCCGCCAAGACAATAAACAAATTTAGTATAGGTAACAATAATTATTTTTAATTGAAAGCTTATCAAATCGCTCTATCTATCTAATGACGTCAATGAAATATTTTTTTCGCCTATTTTTGGCGCCTACGTAATTGTGTCCTTATCTATGCTTTTGAGTTGTCAAATAGTGAACAACCTGTCAAAATGATAATTTAAGATTCGAGGGGGCATCGCGATGTTGAAGATTCGGCTCTGCTTTCAAATAATTACGGCATTATCAACACGTTATTACTTACTAAACATACAAACGAAGAACATAGAATGCCGCTTATTAATTAAAAGTACATAGAAATAATATTATTATCTGCACAAATACAATTATTATTATAAACAAATGTTGAACTTTGCATTTTTGATAAGATGGCAAATAAATTTCTCCATAAAATATTGTAAAATCTTCATTATAACTATAGGTATCCCTGACAAAGTTTTAATCTTGAATCTATGGTTTAACCACAGAATTTTTTACAATTAAAGGTAGTTTATGGACAGTTTCTGATAGTTTAGTTATACTGTATTATAAAGATCTATGGTTCTAACACTATCCATAGATTTTTGATGGACCATGGATACTACAGAATTTTATACAAAACCTAGAATCCCCAGCTCGCATTCAAAAGTGAAACCAAAAAACAAATATTTCAACGGTTGACATTTTGGTTGGCAGAGAAGTTGTTACATTTCTTAGTGACGTGTACTCTAACAATGTTCTTTATTAAGTAATTTGAACCGAATGTTTTTAAATTTTCTATGAATAAAAATCGAAATATCTAAATTTACTAACAAATCTCTAAAGACCAACATTCCTTTTTGCCAACCAATCTGTCAAAAGTGGCGCTCAATGAGGCCTCGCTTTTCTCTAAATCGATTCTTAATGTATCAATTAAAAATCTATGATAACTACCCAATAAAAAAGAGGGGATAAATTTAGTTCAAATTACTTATAAAAGCAATAAAAAAAAAACATTTTAATAGTACCTACCTACTCTCCACTATGAAACTTATCCATTTTTTTGTCAACCAATCTGTCAAACGTTAAAATATTTGGACATCACTTTTTTAATGCGATTCGGGGTTATAGGTTTTGTATAGAATTCTGTGGGTCTAACTATAGGTACATAGAAAATGATCTATGAAGTTTATAAACTTGCTGACAATAATAAACATTTTCTCCCGTTATCTTGTCGTGATAACCTTATGACCACTTTCTATACGCATACTTATTGTATGATAAACAAAGAAATGTATTAAAATATTATGGATAATGATTGGAAAAGAAAACTAGTCTTATAATAATTTAATAATTATTAATGATGAGCCTTTACCGCCATCTCTTGAAATGTAATAAAAGTAAAATGTTTTACTAAATAATCCACAGATGTCTCAATAATTATTTACTGAAACTTATTTTTTCTTTTGTTGCAGAGATCTCTCCAGCAAGTGTATGAACACTCCGGGCAAGGGTTCCGGACCCTGGGGCGCCTCCTTGCTCCTTTGCTGCAACAGCGACATGTGCAACCATGTGGATAATCCCACCGCAAGATTTAGAATCAATGATTCCTTACCAGGTAAATATATTTTTTGTCAATAGATGTCTTTCTATTTCATCAAAAAAAAATAATAACTATATTTCTGGAGGGAATTATCCAAAAAAAGTATACGAATCAGTAGGTTTCACACACCCATCATTGAAATCTGACTTACGAGCATTTTTTTTATTGGAAGATAGTGCAACGACCCGACTTGAATTATTATTCCAGAAATAATAAATAGAATACTTCCTGATTGCTTATGTTGTCAAGGGTGAAAGTCATCACACTGCCAGCCTTAGATCACAGTTGTAAGCCCATCATGGTTAGAGTTCGCAATGTAAGATAACAGTAGGCATGTAATAAAGAATTCAATTTTATTCAGTCGAAATAGTGTTAAAAAAAAGATTAGAATAATAATAATTTGTCGTGATTTGTCGGTCTGGGGTTCAAGGCTTCGTGGTGACATACAGGCGCCAGTTTTCATTGTTATCTCAACGACTGACTTTTAAATTGTTTATTTTTTTGTGTGTGATAAGAAATGCTGTGGACATTTTGCATAAATTCGTATACTAATCAAATCGTTTTAATATTAATATATATATTTTTTTATGAATGAATAATTTTATAGTTTATTTGCGATGTAAAGAATCCATAATTTTTTTTTAACATATTATATTTTGCATTATATTATTACAAAATCAAAGCGTGTTTAATTTTTTATTTACAACCATCTTCTTCTTTTTCGAAGGCTGGCTTAGTGTGATCGCTTTACATTAACAATGTTCACCCTTAGGTTGTTAAATTCCTAATCCCTAACCCATTAAACATGAGGAAAAATCCAATACACCAGGAAGGATTCGAACCTGCACTCTCGGCTGTCCCTGGTCTAGATGCCTAACCTCCGTGCCAGCTGTTTTCAACCTTTTTCTGCTATCGGTAGCTTTGTTTACCAGACACTAATTTTCCATGTCCATTAGGGTCTAAATTTTCCTATAGTGCTTCCAGTGAGTGATTTTGCGTCAAGTTTGATGGTCTCTTTCTCTCATTATAGAGGAGGGGTAGTTATGCATAAAAATAGATTAAATCAATAAGAAAAGAAAACATTACAAACACTGCTGTAATGATCTGTATTTGATACTCAGACACACTTCCACAGACTACTTATAAAGAACATCAACTTCGTATAAAAAAATGTAAAGCGCCTCATAATGGGCGCAAAATGTTTTTTGAAGGCGGTATATTCAAATGCAAGGTGGAGCTGAAAATTGCGGGATATTCAAATTTCAAACTCATTGCGTCAAATTGAGATTAGATTAATATTGTTTGTCTTTAATAATAATAGAAAAAAACTTTCTACATAATATCAACATTTAAAATTTGATGTATCCAATAGTATCCATGTCATTGTTTTGGAAAGAAACTTGTAAAATAGCGCTCGCTCAGTCCAATGTTCAAACTTTTTATCTAAATTGGTGAATTACGAGCACTGGTCGACCACTACTTTTATAAAATATGTTCAGCTTAGTAAACTAATTTTTCTATTTCTTTTGCAGGATCTTTGACAACCAACCTGATAGGCTTCAACAACGGCCAGTCCCACACAGGCCTCTCAAACGCGGGCGGACACGGGCCCGGAAACTTGGACAGTTCAGCGGAGAATTGGTTCAGAGCCGCCACCATTTTCGTGCCCATTTGCGGTGCTTTGATATTATTTGTCCTCATAGCGTTTGCTATTAAACTCCTTAGAACTGACTCTTTAGATGCTTCCAATAAATTGAGGTGAGAAATTTTACAATACTTATTACTATAAATTTACTAGGTGAACCGCCCGTCGACCTTCAACCTAACCCAGAATAAAACAATAATTTTGACTTATTACATGAATAAAATGCAATTTACGACATAAAAACTCAATTAAATTTAGCTAATAATTTATTGCATTATGTAATAGCTATCGTTGATTCGGATGCGGGATGACGTTCGACGGGTCATAAGTTTCAAATTAAAACAATTCCTCTATAATTGCTTTACTTTTTAAAAATTCCAAGAGATGGCGGTGTAGTATGATATAAATCACATGTGAAATCTGTTACCGTATTGTATATATCACTGAAAGAATAGACCCCATTAAAACCAAATTTTACTGAATTATTATAGTAAGATTAACATAATTAAATTAAATACTGTTGGATTCAAATCCACTTTGAAGACTTAGGCATAATGCATATGTTTGATTCTCGTCTGTTCAGAATTTATCAAAGATGTTTTCACTTGAAATTTCTACCCATGCTTGAGTTAGATAGGACAGCTTGACAAAAACAATTAACTCCGGCAATAAGTTCTGCTGACTACTATATTGAAACCTCTGTATAGAAAAGTTTTAATTTATTTAAGAACTAACTAAAAGTTTCTTCCACAATTTTATTATCATGCTAACCGGTTTACAAAGACTAAACTTCTTCTTCTTCAGGATAATAGTTGAGGTTAACACTAGATTCAGTTGATGTTAGAAGATCGTAAGCCCTTAGTGATTTGTTCATACCATTTAAAATCACACATCATTATTGAATTGTTAGAATCCTCGGTTGTTGTATATTCGTTAAGATATGAAAAATGTACAGAAGAATGTAGATATACTCAGAATGTTGTGTTTCAAATAAGTACCTATATCTTTTTTTTTTAAAGTAACATAAATACACTCTTTGACTCTTTCACAGTAAGCTTCTTAATAAAGTTTGTGTTTGTGTGTGAGGAAGATGGTTGGCACCTGGAATCGAACCCACATGTCCAATTCCAAACAATACGAATGTCGGCGTTGAACCAACCACTTCAATTAGTAATGAGCCTTCACCGCCATCCCTTGAACTTTTATAAAAACAAAATGGGAAAAATCTACAGATGTCTTAATAAGTATCCGTTCCTAAAACTTGTATAAATAATATTTTATTAATATAATATTTTTCTTTTTCAGTGCTGCCTATATCCACCATGTGCCAAATCAAAGATCTTTAGACCAGCCATTAATGAAGAAATCACCAATAATCAGGACGTCGTGCGACCACATTCCTCCGGTCCACGTTCCTCTACTCCTGAGCCACTCTAACCCGATGCACGTCCTCAACGAGAGGCCCAACATTGGGACTTCATCGGGGAAGAATGAAAGTTACATCATCATGCAGCATCCTCAGAGAAACGGAGCGTTTCCATCTAGTCAGACTGTCAAATTGACAGATTCGAATAGGGACGTCAACGTCAACGTGGAAACGTCACCGAAAAACGAAGACTCTTTAAATAGTTCCAATTCGAAATTGTACGACAAACAATTCATCAATTGCGACGATAAGTTATATAATACGGAAACCATTTTGAATTGGGGACAATCTTCGACCAAAATAAACCGATAGATTTTTTTTGGAATTGTGTTTTTTTTTTTAAACGGTGCCTAACTATAATAATATAGACTTTTTTTATACATTATTTACCCTTAACGGCTGATTATTAAAAAAAAAATTAAACAATAATAATGGACTATTATTAGAATATTAGTCTATTTTTAATGCTGTGATTAAATGAAAAATAGTGAACTATGTATTAAGTAATAATTTTTAAAGAATTTAGTAATGTTCTGAATTTAAACTTTTTCTTCCAAATTTACTCCATAACAGTTTTGTAAAAAATCGCTTGTCTGTCCCTTCATCTGATTTTCATATAAAATATTTTTTTTATTCTCTCATATAATAACTTAACAGATACTGAATGAACTGTTAATAAAAAACTCTTCAATAATTTGTTTTAACGCATATTTTCAAGTAGTAGATCTCCTTGTGCCAATTTTTTCAGTAGCTACACAAAACATCTAAATAGAAAACTGCGTCAATTCGACAAGTTTTTTTTTAAAACAATTTTCTCTCAAGAAACGACTGAATTTTTATAATAAATAAATAAATGTAAATAATTTTAAATACTTACGCATAATATTGTTGTATGAATATTTTAAAAATAACAATCACCGGTAGTGCTTTTAAAATTTTTAATCGTATAGATTTTTACTTATAAACTTTTTCCAAAATTTGTACATAGATGAATAATAGTCATGTAGGTATATCTCAAATATATATATATATAATATAAATTGTTGCCAAGATTTCGGCGTATATTTTCTTCTCAATATATACGTCGTACTATTATTAAAATGTCCGACAATAATTAAATAATTAATAATATAGGGGTTGAATTTTTAAATTTTATACCTTACAAAAAATACTCTTAATTTTATTATTATACTTTTAATCTGTAGGGTACTTTTATTAGAAATTGGAGTCAGTTTTGACCGTGTGATTGACTCCGTAAACCGTTATATTACAGAGGCATCTATTGATAATCGTGTGAAATATGATTCAATAAATTGGTTACAGCGTAGCTACAAACCACACGTAATGGAATTGCCATGTTTAAGTTCCATAAATTTTGCAAAGTTGACGTGATCTAAAGAATACGGTGCCTGTTACGATTAAATCAAATCGTTTAATTTTTTATACATGCATTATCTTAAAATATTCTCTTAATTATAAAACATAGTGTTTTTTTATGCATGAAAGGAGAGACACTGTGGTTGGATACGGAATTGTCGGTAAAGTTGTTATAGGTTTCAAACAAAAACACTTTTTAATGAATATTTACGTTTTCTGGACAAAATTTTTCGGCAAGAAATTTTCAATCATCTAGAAACCATGGTTTTACTGTTTAAGACTTCAAAACTTTTTCTAAACTTTCAAAGTCAAAAGTTTTCTTTTCTAAATGTCAAAAACTAAGGGCTTCATAATATGTTTTTCTAAAATAAAACAGCCTTTTACTTTGTATAAAAAAATAGAATCTCGAAGAATGTATAAAAAGTATGTTATTGGGTGAAAAGATTTGTAAATCATAATGATCTCAAGTTAAAAAAAAATGTTTTTAAATAATTTGATGGCATTTTGTTTTAAAAAATGTAATACTTAATTGTTTGCAAATGAAGAATGTTGTATGTAAAATATTTATTTTTATGCATTTAAAAAATATGTCAAGGACGAAATTACGCTTGACGAACATTACTTCTGCAGTAAACATTTGTAAAAATTATCTTGTATTTATTTTTCCATTGTATGTTTTTTTTTTTTTATTATATTATTTTGTGTATATTATTATTGAATATTTTGTATAATAGTAGATATTTTTGTGTATATATTATTTTTTATTGTTACAATGATGTTATATGTTCCTCTGTTTTTTTATTATACTTTAATTTAAGATGAATAAATTTCAAATTAAAAATTATATTAAAACTATTTTATTTGATCCACCCCCTATGTCAACATAATACTAACAGAAAAAAAAAGGACGTGAGATTTATATGAGCAAAGATAGTGCTCCATTATTTATTTCTCTATGGCGAATCTGAGAAATGAAAACTGTGCACACATAATGTACACATAAACAAACTTAGCAAATTATTATACAGGACATCCAGCGATCAATTATTAAAGATAACAGAATAATTAATAAAAATTGATAGAAAATAATATAAAATATAATATTTTTATGTTACTACGGAACGAAGCTCCTTACAATAACGCCATCTGTGCAAAATTCTATAGAAACACAAATTTTATTTAACTGACAACCACTGACATTAAAAATATTGGCGCGCAAATTTTTCATGGATTTTGTAAGCTTTTTTTCTAATTTCATAACATTGAAGCGCATTTTTTATTAATTAAAAGCGAATAAATCTAATTTTGAAATCATTTTGTCGTTTGACACAAACTGTCAGTTGTTTAACAGTTGGTGCGATTGACAGAATTAGTACCTATGGAAAATATATGGTTTCAAACTGATGCATCGGTCGGCCTGGCATAGGTTAAAAGTAATTTTTATCATTCTTCTGAATTCTTATTCAATATTCATAGTTAGATCACAGGACGTCTGTCGGGAAAATTAGTCTATAATAAATCTAGCGGCTACGACGTCGGCTTTCGTACTGTTTCGTTCGGAGGTTGTGGGTTCGATTCCAGGTGCCGACCATCTTCCTTTTCACTACGCAAGCTTTAAGTAGCTTACTGTGAAAGAGTCAAACAGTGTATTTGTGTTCACTTTGAGTGAGCACAGATTCATTTTTTTAAAAGAAAAAAAAATCCAAACAGTTGATGCACAATGCAACCCTGATAGCATCCATGATGTATGGGAGTGAAACAAATTCCTAATGTGCCCAGATGATATCAAAGAGTTGAACGCCAACAAAATCCTCCGCTTCCTCCAGGAGGCCGGGTTGAGCGATGAACTCTAGATACAGGGCCAGTCACAAAAGTTCCATTATGGGACGCAGTGACGGCGGCCTCCATGGAGGCTGCAGGCTAGTATACAAATAATAATAAAAATAATATGGGAGTGAAATGTGTACATGGACGAAATATCTGAAAGTTGGTATAAATCCTGAAAAAATGAGATACTATGCAGAAAAAGACTGATTGATAATGTGAGAATATTAGAAACTAATGTGGACTTTATTAATATTAGCGTAGTAACTGAAATGAAATCGAAAAGTGGTTAAGGCACGTAGAAAGAACAACAAAAAGATCTATAAATGTGAAATGATGGGTTCACTGAGACCAACACCACCTATATAAGAAGGCCTTAGCGCTACGTCACAGCGTGAGGCCCAGCATTCATTCTTCTATATCTGTATGTACTTACCTGTACGCTATGATATCTGTCTACACGCAGGCAGCCGTGACACGAGAGGCCAAAAATGGCCACCAGCACTAAGGCATTCTTATATAGGTGGTGTCGACTGAGACGTGGCCGACCTAGAATGATCATATCAGTGCCGTCTTAAAGGACAGCCAAGTCAGGAGTAAAAGGAATAGAAGACATTGTAAGCAGAACATTATGCTGTTGAATGAAGCAAAAGATGTTTGTATAGATAGCAATAAGTAGAAGTCCATACTCTCTGCCTACCCCGTAATTAGGACTTTTTGTTGACAGTTGCTACCATCTGTTGAGAATTGTATGAAATATTATGTTGAAGAGCTTCAAATAAATATCTGTAGAGGTAGATGTAGATTAAAATAATGGACTGACCCCTGATGACTTAAAACAATGTATAATTTTCACACAAATGTCAATAGATGGCGATAGCTGTAGGGCAAAATGAATAAATTGATTTAATTGAAATTGACTGGTATTCTCAAATTCACATTCCAACTCAACGCAAGAAGCTCTTGCTTAGAACTTAATCGGTTGCCAGTAGTTACGCATCTATTGACGGCTATTCTGAAATGAAAAACAGACGATTAAGTTGCGTCGTATCCAATTTTTATTCAGACGTTTGACATTTCTATGTTTTATCCAATACATTAGTTACGTAACTACTGGCAACCGATTAAGTTCTAAGCAAGAGCTTCTTGCGTTGAGTTGTAACGTGAATTTCAGAATACCAGTCTGTAATGGCAAAACATTTTCAGAATAGAGAAATGTCAAGTCTCAATAAAAATTGGATATGACGCAACTCAATCTGTTTTTCATTTCAGAATAATAGTCAACTTGTATGAAATTGTGAATCTAAACCATTTTGGAAAAACTCAAGAGGTTATTTTTAAAATTGAAACCTTCAATTTTGATAATAATAATTGTTCAGTTGACTTACTATGAGAAAACATTGAACTTATCTATGGAAGTGCATATTTCACCCACAGATTATACGATTTTTATTTCATTCTGTTGCCAAGATCAAAAGACTACAAGAAGGTAACTGGTTTCAGTAATACTAATTGTCCAACCAATGAATACAAGAAGACTTAATACAAGTTTTGCTTTAATCAAAAGATGGTCATCCACTGTGCAAAGTATGCCGATGAATAATAATTGACACTCTCTGAACCCAATTAAGGGCATAGGGAAGCAAAAAAAGCCCTTCGCTGATCTTGTGGAATGTCGCATGTCCAAATCCCTCAGCTCTGCTTTGAAGGTACGGAACATAGTTTAAGAGGGTCTTGCTTATATTTCTAAATCTGTTGGGAAAAATAATGGTAATCTTCTGACCTACTGTCAAATAAATATAACTTAATGCTAAAGGAAGAAAACTGACATCATTGAAAGAGCAATGGGCTTCTTCTCTTCTTCCTTTATTAGGGAATCCACCCAGGGGGGTGATGTGTGCCATTATCAAGATTAATAATATAGAGGTTCATAGGACAAATCTATAAAGAAATAAGAAAAAAAAACAATGTCATATCTTAAGGTTGTTCATTGTAATAAAAAGGTAGATGTTCCTGTATTACAAATATTGAGTAAATACGTTGAATTTATAGGACCATTAACAACAACATGCTCCCTACCAAAGACGATATTCAGAGGAGTTCTCAGCGAGCAATCGAAAAATATATGGTCTAATGTCTCCTCATCTTCCCCGCACTCGCACAAGGAGCTGTTTTTAACGTTAATTTTAAACAAGTGATTTGAGAGGCAATTATGACCAAGACGCATTCTGCAAATCGTGCTAATGTGATATTTGGACAGTTTCATTCGAAAAAACCATGGCTTTGAGCAAATATTTTTTTGAATCTATCTATATGAGCATCCTTTATTATTGGACGCCCAGTGTTCTCTCCACAGTTCCAATAAGCGCTTCTTAACTTCCAAATAAATATCTTCAATTTGAAGATTCCTGAACACGGGTGGCTCTCCGATGGTGCTGGCTAATTTGGCCAATTTATCTGCTTCCTCATTGCCCGCGACAGAGCAATGGGCTAGAGGAGATCTTATTGATATATATTACGTGGGTGTTACATGACCACTATTCCTGGGAACTTCTACTGTCTAACTTTGCAAGGAATACTAATGTGCACCTAAGAGGACACCAGCTGAAATTGACATCAACGAGATTCTCTTCAAATCCCCGCAAACACTTTTTGGCCAATAGAGCTGGCAGTGCTTGGAATCAGTTGCCAGAGTCAGTGGTGATTGCTTCTTATATAATGATAGAAACACAACGTAGCTGGGACATGGGTCAAAACAGTGAAAGCTGCCAACCCAATGATAATAAAAAAATCCTCCGCCACCAGAGTATTATAAAAATCATTGTCAATTCCTTTTAACTCGTTATATAAGGCTGAGACAGGACTCCAACATCGCATTCAAAAACTCATCTGATTTAGCCCGCCATTCACCGCCACTCCAAATGGATGTCATGCTACATAGTAGAAGACAGTCGTAAGCCAGTAGTGGTTTGTTCATACCATTTAAGGTTCGAATCTTGCCCGGGGCATGCTATTTTTCCACATGTTGAAAATTCTCAAAGTATATACAAGACTTTTTCTCAGCCAAATATCACTACAATTCAACATAGGGGTATGGTATGCAATAAAAAAGTTTTTTTACAATTGCTGAATGCAAATAATTTATTAAATTGATATATTCACTGAATACACACTGTCAAAAGTGAATCTTTTTTTTTTAATAATATAATATGTGATCAAACATTTGTGTTCAAACTTTATTCCACAATTTTACAGATTTCAAATATTTTTATGAAGATTTATTAGCAAACTCTTTTTCTTAACCATGCTATTGTAGGTACATTGTAATGTAGAAGCATTCTCGAAAGATAACTCTTTATATACAAAAAAAAACATAATCGGAACAATTTTATAATGTAAACAAAACCATCAAAACAAATTAGTGCTGAAGTTTTACACGAAAAAAAAATTACAATAAAAGAATCGAAGAGTTAAACAAAGTTTGGAAAAAAATTACAGAAAAAGAAAAATAAACACAATACACAGTATTGCTATAAGGAACGGGCGGGTGAATTATAATATGTAACAAGCCTAACTTATTTAATAGATTATTAACAGTACAGATCTTCACCTATCAACGACAAGTACGCCAATTCTTTTACAATATATAAATACATAATGTGTCAAAAGGAAGTTATCATCCCTTCCTTGCTCTGTCGAAGAAGCGAGCCTTAAGAAGACACGGTCAGAAAGCTTGTAAAATGGTCAGAGCGAGAATTCAAACTCACAAATTTCAGTACGCTATACAACAGTCAAAGTCTATCCCCACTGAGCTACCAATAGCTTCCTTTAAGAAAAAAAATAGCTACGAAAACTTATCATAGAGTATTAAAATGAAAGTATATTTTTTTGTTTTCAACAAAGATTATCAAGTTTGCTGTTGTAAACATTTCTATTGAATAAAAAAGATGTTAATAAAGTTTTTTTTTAAAGATTGATTAGAGTGTTTAAGTATAAATAATGTGTTGCCATATTATGCAGAGTTCTAGTTTTCGCTTGTCATATTTTCAAAACACTAATAGTTTTTGTTTCTCCAGAACCAACTAGCCGCAGAAAAGCGGCCATTACAGATCACCAGAAATTTATGGCAATTGCCAAAGACGTGGTGAGCTGTCATTGCACTCCGAGAAGAACTGAGAATTGTTGACTAAAATACATAGTGACGATAAAATGAATAGTGAAGAAAATACAGAGTTAAGACAAAGATTAGTTTCTGCATACAAGTGTAAAACTAGATCGCGATATAAAGTTGATGAATTTATATTTTGTCTATGACTCGCTTCTTCTACATAACAGTCTAAAATTCTTGCCTATTTATACATTATACTACAGAGTGTATAGATTTCCCTGGGGGCATTGCAGGCAAATAAATATCTCGTTGGAAAATTAGTGTCAATTTTTTTTCAAATTTTGCGTCTCAATTCTTTAGAATCTCATGCAAAAAAATTACGGATCTATAAAAAGACAAACATGTCTCTATAGAAAGGTTAATATAGAGTGATTCAAGGAATACTTCTTTTAATAATGGATGCAAATAATAATTAATCGTCACCTCGTGCAAATTAATCGAGCACTAAAATTTCAATTAAGCATTTTTCTTTCATTATACATCTGGTTGCTATGAGAAGAAACTTAACAAAATCACAGGACAAAAAGAATAAATTTGTTTCAAAGAATTAGTGAATAAATTTCCAAACTAATAATACAAGCTCTCAAAAAATGTTTTTTATACAATAAAACAGAATTCTAAATAAATATGGGAGAGAAAAAATTTTCGTCTATCAAATACCTATTTGTAGAAAATGATTTAACAAGTTTCAGTACATTTTTTTAATTTTATTTTTTAAATTCAAAGTAATCCTTAATAACAGGATTTGAACCTGTATATATTAAGTGTTAAATGGATTCAAATTGTAACCAAATAAATTTCTAATTACATAATCAATAACAATATTTGAATGTGTATTAAATTAATACTTAAATATACATGAAATGTCGAAAGCCCGTCGTGCGCAAAATGGGAAATAGGAGAAAGAGAACCAGAAATATTACTAGGTGAGGTGAGAGCTGCTTTAAACATGCTCAAAAACAACAAGGCTCCCGGAGTAGATAGGATTCCAGCTGAAGTCCTTAAAAGACTCGGCCCCCAAGGTGAAAAAATATTTCTTGATATTTGTAATAAGATATGGTACACTGGAATATGGCCGGAAGAATGGACTGAATCTACTTTCATACCCCTACATAAGAAAGGTTCTACAAAGAAATGTCAAAACTACAGAACAATCTCACTTATTTCCCATGCAAGCAAGATCATGTTACACATAGTTAAGGAACGACTACAAAGCTACTACACCCGACAAATCCCTGTCGAACAGGCAGGATTTGTCAAAGGGAAAGGCACAAGAGAACAAATACTTAATATCCGACAGATAATAGAAAAGTGTCGTGAATTCAACATCCCTGCTATTATGTGCTTTATAGACTACAAGAAAGCTTTTGACTGTGTAAGGTGGAATCGCTTATGGGAAACACTCACGGAAATGGGAATACCCCAACATCTTATATCTCTCATACGAAATCTCTATCTAGATAATAAAGCAAGAGTTAGAGTAGACAATGTATTATCTGACACATTTGCTACTCAGAGAGGAGTCCGTCAGGGATGTGTCTTGTCCCCTGTCTTGTACAACTTATATGGTGAGCAAATTATGAGGAGAGCACTAGAAAATTGGGAAAAGGGTATCAAGGTCGGTGGCCAGGTAATAAGCAACCTACGATTTGCAGACGACACCACATTGCTAGCGGAGAACGAGTCTGACATGGCAGAGCTAATCAAGCTGGTGGAGAGAGAGAGTCTACATTATGGGTTAGAAATTAACAGAGGCAAGACCAAACTCATGATAATAGACCGGGCAAACCTTCTCCAAATGTCAGACAGACTCCGTGATCTAGAAGTCGTGAACGACTTTGTATACCTGGGATCTCAAATCAGCGCAGAGGGTGGGTGTGAGAAGGAAATAAAGCGACGAATTGCTATAGCAAAAAGCTCTCTCACTCGTCTAAACAAAATATGGAAAGACAGAGGAGTGTCCAATCACACCAAAATGAAACTAATCCGCACCCTAATATTCCCAATATTTCTCTACGCAGCCGAAACATGGACAATGGCAGCCCGTGATAGAGCAAGAATCGATGCCTTTGAAATGTGGTGTTGGCGTCGTATGCTGAGGATCCCGTGGACTGCCAAGAGAACAAATGACTCCATTCTTAAAGAACTGAATATCTCTGAGAGAATGTCTGCAGTCTGTAGTCGGCGGGTGCTGAGTTTCTTTGGTCACATTGCCAGACGAGAGCCAAATAACCTGGAAAAAATTATAATCACCGGAGGCGTTCCAGGCAGAAGAAGCAGAGGCAGATCACCTGCAAGGTGGTGTGACCAGATAAAAAAGGCAACGGGGAGAGACTTGTACTCGGCGATGCGGGCGGCGGAAGACAGAGAGGATTGGAGGCGTTTGGTGCTCACAACAGGCACCCATCAGTAGTTCCATGGGTCACGACCCTCAGTAATGAGGAAACGAAGAAGAAGAAGAAGAAATATACATGAATCACTTAAAAAAATCACAGACAATGATGTGTTATAAATGAATACGAAACGATAAATGAGCAAATAGTGTAAGTTCATGATATTTAGACTTGAAAAGAGTTCCACGGACAAAGTTTTAGAATCATCTATGACCATTTGATACACAATTATTTATTTTTATTTCATTTAGTTATGTATTGTCTATGATTTGAGGTTATTTTATATTGACAACATTTCGATCAAATTAAGGTTATTTTCATTTTGTCCACATTTAAAAATCTAAATACAAGTTAACACTAATCGGGGATCTACCCTAGATATTTTTACAGGAAAAATTATCAAAACATTCAAAACACGTATATGCTTATAAATGGAAGCTAGCCACTGATTATATGAAAATTTATTAATATACAACCGACATGTTGCTTGAATCACTCAAATCAAAAAAAAAAAAAACCAAAGAATTTGATTCATAAACACTTAGGGAAAAATATACAGTGACAGTAATAAATAGAAAAAAAGTCAAGTTTTAAAATCCTACCTATGTTAGTAATATTGATTTAGGTTATCCAATTTTCCAACCAATATGTTTCACAAGCCCCAACAGTTTCAAAATCATTTCCTAATTTGCTACGACATCTGCAGTTTAACAATATTCTACGACACCAGCTCTGAAAAAGACTTGACGTACGCTTCATGCAATTTATTAACAAAATCTGCATCGTTCTTGATAAGATAATTGAATGCTTGTAAAAGTTGGTTTCTAGTCAAAGGTTCTGGACGAACTTCGTCATTTGTTGTTGAAGTGCCGACGACCGGACGTATCGGTGTCAGCATTGATTCTAACGTAGGCCTTTCACTACCCGCCTTGCTGGCTGATGAAGTGAACATAGTCGGCGGCATCAAGGCAGGTTTTTGCGGAGTCTCGCACTGCGACGCCGGATTGGGTTTATTTTCCGCTTCGTCATTCATCTTCATCGATTGTTGTGATTGATTTATAAAGTTGGACAGCGGAGAGATGGATTTGGGTGATCCCACTCTCATAAAGCAAAGATCCAATCCGCTCTGTCCATTAGTCTCACTATCTATTTTGGATTCTAACTTCGTTAAAATCCTAACTGGTTGTGTCTGGTTGCTGGTCGCTGCCTCATTTTTACTTAAATTCTTATTATTGGATGTCGTTTTCAAGTTATTTCTCTTATTAGTACCTAAGGTTGATTCTCCCGGAGTGACAGATCTCTGCTGCTTTTCAATGTGCTCAACACTATGAACAGGATTACTCATGAGCCTCTGCAACAACATGGGACCTTCCCTCGTGTCCGGAGGGGGGCGTTGTGGTCCAAAAATTGGACCCTGAGGCGGTGGGCCAGGTAACTGCACTTTCCCACCTCCGCCGGCCTTCGCAAAAAAATCCATAACACTTTGAGAAGTGACATCTAAAGTTCTTGGTGCTTGAGGCAAATTATCTTTAGTGGGCATCCCGCCAAGACCTTTATTAGTATTGTATTCAACTTGGGCTTTACTTAGCATGCTAAATATGTCAACTGATCCTTGCTGCTGTTGCACGGGTGGTGGTAACGTCCTGTCTACATTATTGACTGTATTATTGTTGTTACTAGTTTCTTTGCTTAGCCCATTTATCCTAGCAGCAACCCGAGAACATTCGTCCTTATCATAAAACCAAATACCGTAGATTCTTCGTTTAGAATTTCTATACAGTAAGAAAGGTTCTTGGACTTGCAGCTCTAGTCCCTCGGTGACCGGCTCAATTAAATTGTTAATATTGAGCCTATTCATTATTACCATACTGTGGAATGGTTTCCCCGTCCTACTGTACACAAACAGAGCCCCTTCGATGCTAGTTTTCTCCCATTCATTTCCTTCAAAAGTGTACAGAGCTACGTGTGTCGCACTATCTACAATATCCCGGGCATAAGGATCCACTCTTTTAACAGCGGCTACATTCATCCGCGCTTCTTCCGTAGTCTCACCCATATTTTATTTCAAAACAAATTATAAATAAAAAATTACACCACAGCCCAGCGATTTCGCGATAAATAACACAAAAACCTCGCACAAAAAATTTCGTTTGTGACAAAAGGCAATCATCCATAGACAAACAGCCGCGTCTCCATGTTATTATAAAAACCATAGATGAAGATGAATATTGCTTCTATGGCAACATTAAATTATACTGAAAATGAGGAACAAAATACCTACCTATCTTTGTTTCGTGTTTTATTATCCATTCAGAGCATTGAATAATCATTTGGCCTACATATTAGATCTTCAGATTACACCTACGTGTAAAAATATTATTTTAATAAGCAGTCAGATTTGAGTAAACATACAATTTTATTATACTATAGCTGTTAGCATTGTACCCAAGGCGGATCCAGGGGCGGGGAGGTCAGGGGGGACAGTACTTACATTTATTAATAAAATACTTACTTTTCTATTATAATCATAATTTCTTGTGGGCCATGATCCCCCCCCTGGATCAAAAGTTCCATATTATATTAAATTTAGGAAATGACCTTTTTTGCTATGTGACCCCCTGGCGCCAAAGCTGGATCCGCCCTTGATTGTAGCTAGTTTATTTGAATAACGTATACCCATTTACATCATTAAAATGATTTAATAAGTCCATTATTAGTCCACGAAAGATTTTATTCCATCAGAGTTCATTGTTTTTAAATTTTATTAGCAAAATATAGGGACTTGCAAAGCTATTTTAATAAGTTAGCAGAGGCTGTGTAGCATAATGTCGATTTTATAACATTTAAACATGTATTTTAATTAAGTGAAAAGGTGTTATAATATTTTGTAAAATAAAAGAAAATTTTATTTAGTACGCTATAAAAACAGTTGTGACTGTTCACCCAACTTGAATCGGCATTAAGTATTATTTATTTACATAAAAAAATATCACCATCCAGCATAACATATTATGTTTACACCCTTTGCGCTTAACAAGGAGATTCCATTCATTCATTGAAACTGACACTTTAGAATACTTTAGATAAATAATCAATCATTATTTGCGATAAAAATGTCTAGCAGACGTTCTAGTTCACTAGTTTATGAAACATGATTTATATTATTTATTTACATTGTTATGTTTGAGATTTCTGCAGAACAAAAAATCCTTCAATCAAAATAGCATTGCAAAACGAATATGTATTGTTTGAAAGATAAGAAGTTATAACAAATTAAGTGACTAGTTTAAATGGCAATAAGTTCAGCATTTTCTTGATAACCTTTCGAGTGATAATAATAATATTTTATTTTAACACATACTGTATCAAAACGATGCATATTTTGTATAATTAGTCAACTGCAAGCAACGGTCTTGTGTTTTTCTTTTATTGCATACACGGAACAAAGTATTTAAACGCAAAATATTTGAATTGATTTCAAAATTAGCTCATTTTATTTATTTCGTTTTGTTTGACGATTGTTCTTATCTTTTTTATTAATAATGTATTGATTTCATTCCGAAATTCATCGAACAAATTTTTCATACAAATAAAGTAGTGATAAAATATCAAGTTTTTCTTCACAGGTAAGCTCCCAATAATTTTTCCAACAAACTTACCGCGTATTACCCACCTGTAAATATTATCATGTGTGAATTATTTTCTTATTTCAATCTCTTCAATCTGTCAGATTTTGATTGTCAAATCAAATGCTGACCTACGTTTTTTCTAAAAAACAAACAGGTATGATGATTTACAATGTTCATTATATTAAATGATTTTAAAACATAAATTAAATAAATACAATATAATGACAAGGCACGTATATATTTTTATTATTTGCACGAATGTGTATACGTGAACATGTTTATCTTAACCTAAAAGCAGTATAATTCCGTAAGTTAAAAGTTTAATTAAAATACAAATAATCGACGCTATCAGCAACGTTGTACGTCTTTATTTTCTGTATCACAACAACGTGGAGTTCATTATCAAGTAGACGATATATTTTTTCTTCAACTTATAATATCTGCTTCTTCTTAATATTTTTTAAAATTTTCAATAAAGTGCCTGTCCTGTTGGTAATTAATAGATTATTTATCTTCTTATTAGAAATTAATCAGAACCAGGACTTCATAATATTGTATGGAAACAATAGGTAATTATTGTTATTTATCTTCATATTGTGATTTTCAAATCGTTATTTACCACAAAAATCATTCTTTGATTTTCAATTAGATTACTACTAGTTGAACCGACAGACGGTTTCCTGGCCTAACTATTAATATTGAATACTAGCTGTCTGTCCCAGCTGCACACGGGTAGATAGGTAGGTATTCAATAAAAAAAAATCAGTTTTCTTATGATCTTTATAGAACCCTAACTTTATCAAAATATTCTATAGGCTATGTTAATCTGGAATAATGTAGCATTCTAATGGGCCCCTCCCGTCCAGCTCGTACCCCAGTGACGCCTATATCTCTGCCGCATTTCAATGACATTTTTTTTTAAATAAAAGAACACTTATTGTGGCATAGCTATAAAAGTTAGACATATTATTATGCTGTCGGACACTTTTTGTAAATAATGATGTCTTCAAAAAAGTCGTACATTATTGTATTCAATCATAAATAGTTTTCGCAGCGCACGGGATGTAAAGAATATTTTAGGTATTTTTTTTACACGTTGGGTTACATTATTGGAGTTTTAGTAAGGATCCCAAATATTTTTGAAAATTCAATATAGCTTATGTTCACCGAGGATAGTGTAGCTTCCCAAAAGTGAAAGAATTTTTTAAATCGATTCAGTAGTTTCGGAGCCTATTCAATGCAAATAAACAAACAAAAAATCAAATCTTTCCTCTTTATATAGGTATAGATGAATTGTTTAATGATAAATTAACTGTTACATGGGTTAATTTTTCCAAAATTTTCTAATGCTCTGCTCAACTTTCTCAATTTTATCTTTCAAAAGAACACTTTTCTGAGAATAGCAAATACAATAAAAAGAGAATTAGCATAACTGATGCAGCTGTTCACGCGTGATGCCATGACCAAAGAAAATAGAACTCCATTTTTATAAATAGAGACTAGGTAGAAAAACAAGTGAATCCATATTATTCAAACTTTACTATCATATTTTGTATGTTGTTTTAGTTGAAACGATTTGAAATAAATAACAAATACAAAAATATGACGAACGAAAGAGATGTGCTGGTGATTGGAAGCGGTGGACGAGAGCATGCTATATGCTGGAAGCTGTCACAATCCAAGTGCGTTAACAAAATATACTGCGCTCCGGGAAGTTACGGCATATCGCAGACACCAAAAGTTCTATCCGTCAATAATTTGCAAATCAATGACCTCAAGGTATGTACCTACTTTGGATGATTATTTATCTATCTTTAAAAACATTCACTGCCGATTACACAATCCATGTTCTTCTCTTCAAAATAAGGGAATGGCGGACACATCAAATATTTCTGTCATTTTTCAATAAACTTGGTTATTTAGATGGTAGTTTAACTGTTGAGCATCACTAAGGAATATGTTTCCAGAGTAAAATGAATGACAGGCTTTTTGATCAATTTGAACACCTGATTAGTTCCTGTCATAATTTTAGAGAATGGGTACCATTTTTATATCAAAACTAACTTTCCCGACAGACGTTGTCCTGTGTTCCTTAATATGAATATTGAATTCGAATTTCTACGGTGATGAATTAATTATCATTTGACCAATGTAATTCCGACCGATGCGTCCGTTTTAAACCATGTATATATTCCATCCGCATTCTGTCAATCGCACCAACTGTCTAACAGTTGACAGTTTCTGTCAAAATTTTAAAATTGGAATAAAAATTATATGGTAAAAAGTTCTAATAAGGTTGCCTATGTAGAGTTTTCTTTGATTTTCTAATTTTCCACGCAACTTTCTTAATTTTTTCTTTCATAAGAACCATCTCCTGATAAAATCCAATACGACAAATAATAATTAGCTATATTGGTCCAGCCATTTAGGCGTGATGCTCACCATTTTTATATATAGGATTATACTTGTCCATTAATTTTTCTCAGATATCTTAAAAACAGCAATAAACATTATTTGGCTGCCATTATGAAAATTTTGACATTTGATAGAAATCATTTGTAGCTACATTCACATTGATATATTTTTTAGAATATTGCCCAGACTACAGTAGTACAGCAGTACTTCATTTACATATTATCATTCAGTTTAGTTTCTGTGTTTATTCCTTAGGCGGTAATTGATTGGTGCCAGACCAACGGAATATCCCTCGTGGTGGTCGGACCTGAAGATCCTCTAGCCAACGGATTAGCCGATGCCTTGAACGAGGCTGGCATCAAATGCTTTGGTCCAACACAAACCGGTGCTCAGATAGAAGCAAACAAAGATTGGGCAAAAGCTTTCATGGTGAAGTACGGTATACCAACAGCCAGATATCAGTCCTTTACGAATCCTGATGAAGCCAAACATTTCATTAACAAGTAAATATATTTTTAACAATCAAGCAGTGTTATAGGTCGACAACTGAAGACTTGTTGATTCCCAACAAGTTTTGAAGGGTAGATTAAGAGCGGGTAGAAAAGATATGATGCAGAACAAACAGTTAATACTGTGTACCCATTTATTTGTAATCAGTTTGCCGCCACAACTTGGGCGAGAAAAATGTTTGAGTAGGGATGTCGCATTTTTTTTTGATTATTGTTAAAGGAATCGTAAATAGCTCACTACTATTGATTTTTTTCCTATAATGAGTGATAGTTCTTAGAAGACGGGAATTTCTCTTTTTATCTGAAGCAACATGATCGCTCTGGCAACCGCCCAATGTAGTGAGTCCTTAACGCTACCACATTCTACCGTTTAAAACAGGCTGAATCCCACCGCAGTTATCGACCTATAGTTCCATTTTTGTTTCTTGAGAAGTATAAAATTTCTGTATTTGGTTTCAGTGCTCCCTTTCCGGCTTTGGTGGTTAAAGCTTCGGGATTGGCAGCTGGCAAAGGTGTGATTGTGGCTGAAAATAGAAAGATTGCCTGCGATGCCGTAAACGATATGTTAATAGGAAAAAAATTTGGAGACGCCAGTTCCACAGTTGTCGTGGAGGAGCTCCTTGAAGGTGAAGAAGTCTCGGTAAGTTCTTATCAATTGTGTATTATATTGACGGTTCCTTTCGAATTCGTCCAAGCCGTTAGGAAAAATATCACAGCTTGTTAGCTGTTTTGTGATCTTGTCCCTTAATTTGGAGTTCGCAAGTAGAATGTTGTATGCATATGTGAATGAATGAATGAATAATTGTAAAATTTGTGTCTTATCGAAGCAAGGGTGAACATTGCATAAAGCAAAAATGTGGCAGAGATGAAAAAGTTAAAGGTATCTACATGTTTTAGCTGGCACATTTTTTGCTATCAGTGTTTAATATTTATCAAGTCGGCAATCCATGAGATCTAAATGGTCGAAGATGTGGTCTGATGGGGAAGTCAAAGACCGCGATATTGGCACTAACATGTCGAAAGGATGAAAACAACAAGGATACCATATCTAGCCCTGCATGGAGTAGCGACAACCAGGATCTGTTTTAAACCATGTTTACAGATTACATTCTGACAATCGCACCAACTATCATACATACAACTGACAGTTTCTGTCAAAAGCTGATTTGATTTCAAAATTAGAATAAAATCATATTGTAAAAAGCACTAAAAAGTTTACGTACTTTAAGTTTTCTTATATTTTCAACTTTTAAATTTTTTATTTCATAAGATCTTTATCCTGACAGTAGCAAACACAACAAAAAAACAGTTGACGAAATTGGTCCAGCCATTCATGCGTGATGCTATGACTACGGAAAATAGGGCTCCATTTTTATATCTTTAATAACAGACCAGACAAGAAAAAGGATGTGAAGGGGTCCTGTTTGAAAAATGCCATTGTCCAATTGCCAGCGACTACCCCCCATTCTGATTGTCACGTGTCTCGTTGGCTTTTGATCTCTATTAGACGATAGTCACACCTGCTAACCTTTCGTTCACCTCATTTTGCAAAATATATTATTATGTATGAAATGTTTATGAACTATTTCGAGAATAAATATTGTAATAACATTGATAATTTATTATCTATGTACGTTCTTAAATTATACATAAACATGGTGGATTAAAGTTGAATAGCACTTATCTTTAATATAAAAATGATAAGCTTTGCGCATGTCTCCCTAAAACTCTGGAACAACTGGAATGATTTTGCTCATTTGAGTTTAGAAATATTCATAGAAGTTTGGCGTAGTTTTAAACAGTGAGAAAATATGGAATATTGCGAGGCAAATAGAAAAAAATCAATTTTGTTTTCTCATATAAAGGATTGACTAGAAATGAAGTAGATAGGCTTTTTTATGTAGGTGATAGGAATTTTACCAAGCCATATAGTGTTTCAAGACTCTGCGATGAAACAGCACGTCTTGGTCTTCGAGTCAATGCCAGTAAAATGGAGCTCGTGGCAAATAATGCCTGCCCCGATAAACATCGATGGTCACCAGGTCTCCCGGATGGATAAAGTTCCTGGAAGCAACCACTACCACTCGAAGCTGAGCTCCCGATACGTATAGGTATCGCAAGTGTCGCCTTTAACAACATGACCAAGATATGGAAAGCGTCGAAACGAAATGTAAAATGCGTGTGTGTTGCCCATTCTCCTGTATGGGTGTGAGTCCTGGCACCATACCAAAGCCCAGGCACAAAAAGCCTCCGCATTTGAGTCAAAGTGCCTCAGGAGAATTTTGGGTATAAGATAGTACAACCACGAAACGAATGACGCTATGAACCGGCTCACCCACCATAAGCCCATTACTTATACCAATATGGAGAGGAGGTGGACTCGGTTTGGATATGTGTTTAGTATGCCGAATGACAATTGGCCGAGGAGAGTGCTGTTCTTCATCAGGGTCCTTGAGACGAGGAAGACCATCTCACACGTTGTTCTGCTCCTTTGAGGTGGGGCTGAGGAATTTGGACATGGTGTGAAATTCTCAAGATTGAGCGCAATAGAGAGCTCTTGGTGCCTCCCTAGGCCCCTAAGTGGGATGCAAAGGGAGTTTAAATTGGATGTGGTCTTATTATATGTATAGAAGTCTGAGTAATAGAAATGCGGTAGCTTATCAAGTTGGTAATTGACCCGAAATCTGCAGTTCAATAATTGCAATATAGACCGGTTGTCATTACTCTTGTCTCGAAAACCATAAAATAAAAAGATAAATCAATAGTAATAATTAATTAGCTGATGTTGTGCTCAGCTCCGACATATTTATAAAGTTTAAAACTCACTGAAGATCTCTATTGCATAAGTCGACATTGTTATTAATAAGGATTATCATAGATCAGGTCAAAGGTGGTTATCATTATCGCGGTGTGATATTCCAAATACAAAATTACTCCTCTCGCATATCTATTAGAAAACCAAGGTGTATTTCTTTCTTACGATGCTTAAGTTGTTGAACATGTGTGATATGATCTGTCACATTCATTTGTTTTTTCTTAATCGATTAGTTTACATGCCGAAAAGTTTGTTAATTTTAACTTTGGGTGAAAACACGTAGAACGCTGATGCCGATTGGCCCCAAAGAATGTTTCTATGCATTTGAATGGGGATACGCACAGCATAAGCAGGAACCCGCATTCTGGAATGCCCATAGACAACATTCTTTACGGCGATCGGCGCAGGTCGGAATTGGCTTTCTACCTGTTTTCACACATACAAACTAAGTATAATAATATGTAAACCTTGTATTTGACTGTATTATAATTCAGCTATGTATGTATTTTCTTATGTTGGATACATAAATTGTAAATTTTTTGACTTAAGTTTTTAATCATCTCAATTTTTAATCATAGCTGATTCTTGCAATTATAATTATTGTAATATTGTTAGATAAAATCTATTCTATTCTCTTGATTATAGTTACCTATTAAGAATTTTTCATCTGTGATTACCCAAAGTGAACACAAATATACTTTCGATATCTTACACATAAAGCAATTCTTGTGTAGTGAAAGTCGAAATACAGTACGGTACAGGGATTCGAACTCACGACCTTCAGTACGCTGTACGTATGAAGGCCGTTGACTGATACTACTGGGCTAACAATAACCTCAAATGATAAGAGATGAGATAGCCATCTTTTGAAAATAAAATGACTGTAGTAAATATTGTGTGGAATCGTAGTTGTATGGTTAGGAAATATGAAGAAAATGTAAAATAAATATTAATGCAATTTGCTAATTTGATTTTATGTAATTTTGCAGGTGCTGGCTTTTACCGATGGCACGACAGTCAAGGTAATGTTGCCCGCCCAAGATCACAAGAGGGTGGGCGAGGGAGACACGGGCCCCAACACCGGAGGGATGGGAGCCTACTGCCCGTGTCCACTCATCACCGACCAGGAGATGGAGACAGTTGTCAAAGACGTCCTGGAGAGAGCCGTGGCCGGATTGAGAGAAGAGGGAATCAGATATGTCGGTAAAGAAAAGTTCATTGCTATTTTTACGTTGACCATTCTCTGAATTTCTCTTGACCGGGCCAATATATGCTTGCTACATTCATCGTCTGTCATACTTTTTTTTTACCCATCACACCGTTTCCCGAAGGGGATAGGCAGAGAGTACGGATTTCCATTCTTTCCTATCCAAACAAACCTCTTTCGCTTCTTCCAAACGCATAACATTCCGCATACATGCTGTTCTATTTCTTTTGCTCCTGACTTGGCCCTCCTCTAAGACTGAACCGATATGATCGGACCATGTCATTCGAGGTCGACCTCGTCTGCGTGCACCCATTCTTTCTGATTTATATATCCTTTTTGTCATTCTTTCCTCGTTCATTCTCTCTACATGCCCAAACCACCTTAATTTATTAACTTTCATTCTAGTCACTAGTCACTACGCTAACATCCACTCCACATTCCTTTCTAATATTCTCATTCCTCACCTTATCAATCAGTCTCTTTCCTCATATGCTACGGAGTGATCTCATTTCCACAGCATTCATTCCAACATTCCTGTCATACTATCTTAATTAAGATCAAACTCTCATCACATCCCTATACCAAACCCACATTTATGTTTCAGTCTTTTGAAGAATGTTTCCCTTTAGTGACAAAAATGAATCTGGCCTCACCCAAAGTGAACATAAAAACACTTTCATCACCTTTAAAAAAAAAAAAAGCTTGTGTTGTGTAAGTGAAAGTGTTCGGCACCAGGATTCGAACCCACTACCTTCAGTACGCTGTACGTAGGAAAGCCATCAACTGTTACCACTGGGCTACCAATCACTTTTGACTCTTTTATAGTGAGCCACTAACTAGAAGCTTGTGTCGTGAAAGAGGAAGATGGTTGCATCTGGGATCGAATTCAAGACCTCGTCGCTACGAAAGTCAGCATCGTAACCGCTAAGCTACCAAACACTTCATATAAACTACCTTGGCTTTCAATAGGTTATTCTTTAAAGCTTGTTAATTGGTAAAAAAAAATATTATGTTATTTGTTATAGGTGTTCTTTACGCCGGCATGATGTTGACGCCAAACGGTCCAAAAACATTGGAATTCAACTGCAGGTTTGGCGATCCCGAAACGCAAGTCCTTCTTCCCATGCTCGAATCGGATTTGTATCTGATCATGGACGCCTGCTGTAGCGGGACGTTGGCATCCGCCGATGTTTCTTTTATGAATAGTGGCAACTGTGTCGGCGTGGTTATGGCTTCTAAGGGCTATCCGGAGACATCCACCAAGGGCTGTGTCATAAGCGGTAAGCTCAATTTCTATTATTCACAATGTAGACTTTACGAGACCTTAGTAAATCTGGAAAGTGTAGATTGAATTTATTCCTATTACAAACGGGCGGGTTTGATTGAAATTGTTTGTGTTGATGGTTATTCAAGGATGGTATAGAATCTCAGTTTGATTTTCTAGAGAAAAATTATTACATAAATGGATTCTCAGGGGTGGAAAGAAGTTTGTTGAGCAGCTAGTATTAAGTAATTTATCCCAACTTATGGTCGTTTTAAATGTTGTTTCGGGCATCTTTATAAATTCAATCCAAGCTAATCTTTATTGGTCGATTGATTTTTTTTTAATACTTTGTCCCAGTCTTATCTTATAATTTATTGGTAAACGTTAAGTTTGTCCCGAATACGCGGTATTTTGCCGAACTTTAACATTCTTCATTTGATTATATTCTTTCTAGTCTGGAATTTTTTGGTGAAACGATTACACTTAAAATAGCAGAATTTTTCCAACCATCTTTGTCTGCTATTTATGTGATTGGCTCTGTACGATCACTTAGTTGCAACAATATTCACCGTCAAAAAGCTATGAATTTGGTTAAAATTTGTTTGAAATAATAATTATTTGCGGCAGCTTAAGTAAACAAAACTTAGAATCAAAACATGATAAACTTAGCAATTTATTTTTTGTGCAATTTTTCATGATAAATGTTCCCAACGAGACTGAATCCAAAACTCCACATTTAGGTATCACAAGTATTTTTTTTTAACTGCGTTGTATTTATTATCAATTATTTCATTATATTATTGTATCATAAATTTGTGGCCTAATTTGCACATTTAGCTGTGTTTAAAATTACATTGTTAAAAGATAAACGTACGGTACAATGTATATTATATCTGTATGCAACAGTTTCAATTAAAAATATATGTTATCTTAACCCTCAACTAGGTCCGTCTTATTTAGTAACACGAATAGCCTCAAAGGCGCACTATCTCTGGACTTTCGCTTAGTCATACTTTCTGGGACATCCTGTATAATTGTTTGTTTTTTGTATTCCAGGTACTAGTGCAGTGGCTAATTTGCCCGGCCATCTTGTTTTCCATAGTGGGACGGCTCGCTCGTCCAACGGAGCTCTCGTGACCAATGGTGGTCGTGTTCTTTTAGTGTGTGCCATAGCTCCGACATTGAGGACAGCCGCCTCTATAGCTACGGCTGGTTGTAGGCAGATTGCCTTCCCTGGAGCACATTTCAGAAAGGATATTGCCCAAAAGGCTATCTCCAAGTAATTATGGCATTTGTTTTTTTTTGTGTCATGTATGTGTGTTTTCATAGTATATAATATAAGATTTAAAAAAAATAATACCAAACATAACGAAATTCTCAGAATTTAATCTCAGTTTAACATAAAAACTTTATAGAAAGTCATTTTAAATTCTCAAACCATTTTGACCAATAACATTCCAATATTCAAACTCATTCAACCAATCACACCGGCGTATTATAATAGTTCTTTTTTTTTTCAAATATTTAAACTAATTCAACCCATCACTTGTTCCAAATTTTCAAACTGATTCAAATGATAATTTTTTCCAGTATTCAAACTTGTTCATGATCGTTTGTTCTAATACCTATTCAAACTAATTCATCCGATCACTTGTTCTAATATTTAACCAATCACAATGGCGTATTCTTATAGTTTGTTTTAATCAAACTTATTCAGCGAATCACCAATTTAAAGGATGACGAAGTGTCCTAAAGTGAGTCAGTTTGAATATATTCTATTCGATTCAATCGTTTTACTATGTATATTCATTTTCCATGAATAAAAATATTTTTTTTTTATTTTGGTTTATTTTTCCTGTATTATTTTTCAATATGGCGAACTGAAAAGCTGGGGAGGATATACTTAACACAAAATACTACAAAAGAATATCAATAAAATGCTGTTGATTTTCCCCCAAATTCTCAAATTGCCATATCTAATATTGATTGTGAATGTATTGTGGCATTTGTTATGTTATTAATATTTGTGTTTTATTTTAATAAATATAACCATACATACACATCACTTATTTTTTTTTTTCATTTTCAAAACCACTTTTACTAAATCTAAGCTATATTTGTGGCATGCTGTGATTTTTGTGGCTGGAATAGACTTTAGTTTTGTCTGATAGCTATTGAAAAAAGGAGCATTGTTAAATATGTACACGTTTTATCAATCACTTTTCTTTTATCTGTTTTCTGTTTATGTGTCAATATTTGAAAATGGAATACGAAGTTTGAATTTAAAACTCAACATCTTTTGCATGAAGTCACATAGTTTGAAGAAAAACGTGTTTACATTACAGTGTTGCTATACTAATTAATAAATAAAAATGGCTTACATATTTATTTTACTATAACTATTCTAGAATTTGAAAAAGAAAAAGTTTTTAGTTCATAAAATTAAACTCGATCATAGGCGTAGTAAAAAAAAATACTTTTATTGTTGTATTTTCATAATTAGCTTAGCAGTAATTACCCCCTATTCTGGATTTGTTCGACCTAAAATAAGAACGTTCCAAAATTTAAGAATTAAGGTCATATGAATTAAAATTCGTATTCTATAAAGCGATGTGTTCTAAAAACTAAAATGGCTTAAATTAGTTCACCATAAACAAAAATATGAATTATAATTGTCTATGGTCTATATCGCGCATGCGCAATTGGTCATGTTTGTTTATTAAAAATAATACGAGTGTCAAAGTAGTGACCAAATGGGTTAGAGGCATCTCAAATTAGCCTTTTTATCAGACCAACTCTTAGATTTCCTTTTAAAATAAATAAGTATAATTATTTTTAGTGCAAATCTCGTGTTGTAATATACGCAAGAGTATTTTATGAAAGTAGTGATTTTGATCTAACCTCCAATTTTCGATTTCGGCATAATGAAACACGCGCAAATAATCAATTTTATGATTTTATTTACCTTAATAAAGATATTTAACACTTTTTTTAAACTTATTAGGTTAAAATAATACTTTTATTATAAAAATATCATCAGATATATTTTAAGTCGCATACAATTAGGTGTGAACTAAAATTAAGAACGTTTTGACATAAGAACGCACTAAAATTTACTTAAATAGTGTTGTAGAATACCAAAATGAACTAATTTCAATATTAGTCATATTAAGAACGCTCTTAATTTTTATAGAATACCGATGTGCACTTAATAAAATTGGAACGTTCTTATTTTAGTTAGTGCGCACTTAAATTCAAACAGAATCGGGCGTATTGTGTCGACATTTTAAGTGCGTCATTCAAATTTCACTTTTTAAACCATCTGTGTTTGTATGGATTTACACTAGGTCAAATAATATCAGCAAAATGGCGGAAGGAGGTATTTGTTGTTATAATTAATACGCCAATATACAGGTTTTTAGATACATTAAGATTAATAAATGAATTAAGGTACTTATTAATCTTTAAAAAATTTTTTTTTTAATTTTTCTCAAACCGTCAAATTACATAACCTAACTTGAAACTTCCTAATATAGGCTGGATTGAATACAGATGTGGCAGTCTTTCTTACTTGGACAGTGGTGTGGATATCGAAGCCGGAAAAACCCTTGTTCGTGCCATCGAGCCCGCTGCAAGAGCTTCACATCGCACCGGAGTGTTGGGCAGGCTAGGATGTTTCGGAGGATTGTTCCACATCAGGAACAATATGGTTGGACTTGATGGCTCGCAGCGAAAGTATCAAGATCCAGTTCTGGTTGAAGCTACTGATGGAGTTGGCACAAAACTAAAGGTTAACAATTTTTTAATTTGTTATAAATTAAGGCAAACAGGTCTGACATCGTTATGTAACAAGATTTTCAGTTTAATGAACCCGTCTAATTGGCAAATAATTAATGAAGCATTTTTTTGTAACTCCGTCTATTTTCCCGTGTTGGTGATTCAAAAAACAAAGATTAGATAGAATTTCTATCTGAATTTCGTGTGTATCTACTGCGGTAAAACGAATTATTATGAATCATATATAGAAATCAGTGTAAATAGAGTGTTTCAATAGTCTATCTCTAGTAGCTTGTGTCATTTTTTTTGTTATTACTTAGTCTGTAGTTTTACCGTCTCCTGATTTCGACGGTTTTGTGTCACTTTTTTGTTTTTTTTAGTGACAATAAAAGATTGTTTTCTTTCTTAGTGACAGTAAAAAATAAATGTAAAGTTCAAATAACAGTAGAAGATGGTCGTAAGCCCGTAGTGGTTTGTTCAACCATTCAAAAAAATAGAACAGTATTAGTCAGTCATCAGTTGTTGATATATCATTAAGATCTAGTTCTGAAAAATAGACATAAGAATCTAGACAAACTTAGAACATTGTGTATAGTAAAAAATGACCCGTTTTTTTCTCACCTGAGCCTGCGAAACTAGTCAGGGTATCAAATAATTTGTGGAATAGTAAACCAATTGTTTCATTGAAATTACTATAAAAGATGCCTTCTTAAAGATGCCTTTTTCGAGAGACAAGAGGGGCTTAGAATTGTTTGAGGCCGGAGTCTTTGACTCAAACTTTGAGGACGAATATCCCCAGATATAATACGTTTCCTAATCAAACTTTGGCATAATAATATTTTATTTATTTATTACAATTATAAACGGCAATAGCCTTTGAAACAAATACAACAATTTAAAAATACAGAAATGGCATGCAAACACGTGTCAAACATCGTTAAAAAAAAACAAATCAGTTGATGCAACAACAACGATATATAAAATCAAATAAGACAAATAAGGTCAATGTGCCAAATATACAATCTAGCAAAATTTTACAGAATACAAGCAGTAAAATAGACAAGTGCAAATAAAAGTATGCAGCTTTTAAATTTGACAAAGGTAGTATACATAGGAACAATTATTGATTAAATTGTATTAAGACGGTCAAACAGGAACAGATAAAAGCAATAAAAGGTCAATGTGTTAAACATCTATAAAATAGGATAGTTGAAGCGGAATAATTTGATTAAATTTAATGAAGTAGGTTAAACAGGAACAGATAAAGGCAGTAAGTGGTCAATGTGTTAAACATATGTAAAATAAATATAGTTGATTTTTCTCTTGATCAATTTCTAACCCCCTTTCCCCCCACATGATTTTCTATTTTTATTTTTTTTCATTCTTTCCAGATTGCAAATGTTATGAATAAATACGACACGATTGGAGCGGACCTTGTTGCTATGTGTGTCAACGATATCTTGTGCGCCGGGGCTGAGCCGTTTGCCTTCTTAGACTACATTGCTTGTGGTAAATTGGATGTGGAGACGGCTGCCAAGATCATAGAAGGCATAGCGACTGCTTGCACGTTGTCTGGATGTTCATTGCTGGGTAAGAACTAATCGATAGTGTTTTAGTTTTTTACAAAAACTATTACATATTTAATAAATAGAGATTTTATAGGGTGATATCGTTTTGGCATATCGAAAAGAAAATTAATAAGGCTGAAAGGAAAGATGGCTTGGTTGACCGAGAATGACGTCGATTCAGTTCTTAAGGAAGGTCAGCTCAGAAGCAAGAGAAATAGGAGAGGTGTTAGAAATGGTATGTGGAAGAAGCGAAAAAAGTGAGCTTGGATAGAAATAAATCCAGAAGTAGATTAATTGTTGCTACCTTCGTTTGGGTGAAAAGAAGATCTATTAAAACCCAAATGTTTTAATGAATCATTTATGCACCAAATACAGTGACTTTGGATGCAATTTTTTGTAACAAAATACTTAGTCTAAAAATTATTCGCTTTTATAAAAGACACAGTTACGATAAGGATAAGAGAATATTTGAATTATTATGTTTTATTTATGATTGCTTGCAGGTGGTGAAACTGCCGAAATGCCCTCAATGTACGAAGCCGGAAAGTACGATTTGGCCGGTTTCGCAGTCGGAATAGTAGAAAACAGTCAACATCTCCCCAGGATATCCAGCATATTTCCCGGAGACGTTGTCTTAGGAATACCATCAACCGGAGTACACAGTAACGGCTACAGCCTCGTACAAAAGATCATGCAACAATCAGGAAGGAGCTACAACGATATTGCACCTTTTAGTAAAAGCGGTCTCACGTTTGGTGAAGAATTTTTGATTCCCACGGGACTTTACGTCAAACCTTTATTGTCTGCTGTGAAGAGTGGTAAAGTGAAGGCTTTGGCACATATTACCGGAGGTGGATTGTTGGAGAACATCCCGAGAGTGCTACCGGCTGGTGTTGCGGTGCGTTTAGACGCTTCTAAGTTCACAATCAATCCAGTCTTCGGTTGGCTGGCAGCTATGGGTAAGATTGTTTGTCAAAAAAGTTGTCATTATATTTTCCCAATAAGAATTTTTTAATTCATGGATCATTTTAGGAGGTGTTTCGGAATTCGAGATGCTGAGAACGTTCAACTGTGGTGTTGGCATGATAGCGGTCGTCTCTGCCTCAGATGTGGACAGTGTCTTAAGCCTTGTCAATGACAGTCCTGTTAGTATTATCGGAACTGTCGAAAATAGAATAAATGGTAAGTATTCATTTGTTTAGATTTTAATAACATATCAATTGACAGTTCTTCTTCTTCGTCGTTCCCTCAGTGCTGAGGATTGTGATATTCAACATTAACATCATATGCCAGTTCCCTCCATTCACTCCGGTTCTCCGCCAACCGCAGTGCCCCACAAAAGGTCTCCCCAGTCGCCTCTCTCACTTGGTCACTCCATCTCATAGGTGAGCGCCGTCTACCTCTGCTGCCCTCCACACTCCCACTCATAATTATTCTCTCCAAGTTGTCCGCTCCTCGTCGTGCAACATGTCCAAAAAATTGTAAGACTCGACGCATGCAGACAGTTGAGAGTCGATCTGTAACTTGACAGTTAATCAGCACTAAAGAGTGATCATATCTAAAATTTTCAGAGCAATAAATTTCATTATGATGAAATAGTGAAATTTTATCACGAACACAATGTTCCAAATATTTGTGGATTATTATCCCCTTTTCAAGACTTAGTATCTTAGTATTCTATATTATGGAACTAACTTTTTTTCCCCTTTTAATGTTGGACATTTCAATAAATCCCATGCCAACATCAGAACTTGAACCCGCATCCCTAACAGTTGAAGATTGTACACCAACAAAGCCAATAGGCAATAAAAATGAGGCATTAACAAAAATGGATATAGTCATATTCTGGCGCCAAATACATGACAGCATTCGCAGTATTTAAATTTGGTTGCTATCTTGTTCTCAATAATTTCCAACTTTTATCTCTATATTTCATTAATTATTATTAAATATCTACTTGTTGCATACATGAGATTTTTCGACATGTTGAAGATTGTGAAGATGTGTCCTCATGATTAGGAGTTTCGGAGACTTAAACATTACCACCTAATGGCGAACGTTATTGACGTAAAGTGATCACACTAAGCCAGTCTTCGAAATAACAGTAGAAGACAGTTGTAAGCCCGTAGTGGTTTGTTCCATTTAAAAATGGAACATCAGTAATGATTTGTTAGAGTCATTAGTTGTAAGATTGATGAGAAATTTGGGGTTTTATCACCTAAATAGCGAACATTGTTAAAGGAAAAGTGATTGTGCTAAGCCACCGTTGGAAACAACTGTAAAAGACAGTGTAATGTTTTTAGAGTTTTACATACTAACCAGTAATACTTTATTTTGACTTATTTTGTCGTGATTTGAGAGCTCTTATCGAAAGGTCCGGGTTCTTAAGAGAACCAGGTTGTACCAGACTGCTTAATTACTTTAACCCATCCCTGTCCTAATTTTTTCCCATACAAATGGTCCTTGGGTCCGAATTTATTATTCCCATAACAAACTCATAGCTATACTTACACTTTTTTATCTCTACAGTTTTGTTACCAATGCATGGAATTCGATGAAATTTTCAGAAAACAAAGAAAACAATTTGAAAATTAAATATTTAATTATAAAAATTAAAAAATAATAATATAGAAATATTTATTAACTTAAAAAATATAAAATACACAAAAATAAAACTAAAATTAGGTATAATGAATTCAAAAATTATGAAAAATGTACATATTTTGATTTTTTCAACTTCAGCGTCGGTCGGTGTAACACACCGATCCGGACCGGGATGGGTTAAATAATAAATTCTGCCAGTTAGAAAAAAGTTAATTGAATAATCTGTTTTTTTACAGGCAACCACCAAGTCATCGTTGATAACTTCAAAGAGGCATTCGACCCTTTGATAAACCCCTATCTGAACATAACTTGCCAGCAAATATCTCGGGGATTGTCTTACAAGGACAGTGGCGTGGACATCGAGGCCGGGGATAATCTTATAGGTCTCATCAAGCCACTAGCGAGGTGAGTTAATAGTAATCAAATAATCAATCAATCAATTCTCCCTTTTGGACCCCACGTACGGGCATAGGAGAACAAAAAGAGATCTCCATTGTCCTTGATGCGCAATGTTTATGACCTCCTCCACACATTATCCAAATCCCTCAGCTCTGCCTCAAACGTACGAAATATGATATGAGAGGGTCTGTCTCCCTCGTCTTCAAGACCCTGATGAATGGAAGAACAACACTCTCCTCAGCCAACTGGCATTTGGCATCCTTAACACATGTCCCAGCCATGCCCGTCTCCTCTCCACAACGGAAGCTTGCTTTATTTCCGAGTCTATAACTGATAAAGAAACATTTTTTCTCTTTTATAAATATAGATCATTGATTTTTGGTGACAAATTGAATAATTGTTTTACCGAGACTTAGTTTACAGTAGTATCATTTTTGGTGATTATAGGTCTACAACCCGCGACGGATGTCTGGGTGGTCTTGGAGGGTTTGGCGGACTATTCCGTATGAACGAAATAAGCAGCTCCTACAAAGATCCCGTGTTGGTCATGGCCGCGAACGGAGTCGGAACCAAATTAAGAATAGCTCAAGAATACAAGAAGCACGACACAGTTGGTGTGGATCTGGTCGCTATGTGTGTTAATGATATCCTTTGTAACGGTGGTGAACCCCTAACGTTCCTGGATTATTATGCCTGTGGTGCTCTGGATGTGAATGTAGCTAAGGAAGTGATCAGTAGTGTGGCTGAAGGCTGTAAAGAAGCCAAATGTGCCCTAATCGGTAAGATATCGTCTTTGATTCTTGGTTCAATTTATGCCCAAATTTTTTATGATTATTCTATGGATTTTTTAAGCTATTAATAGCTAACGGCTGGTTTAAAAAAAGCGACTTAAGGAACTTAAAATTTAAAATCTCCTTTATGTTGACGTGTTTCATAATAAATATTCAGGCTTACTTTAACTAATGTCAAAAAATATTTGAAAGTTGGTAGCAGTTAGCAGTGTTACCGTAGAAATCTATGGAAAACATAGGTTGTTTACTAGTATTTTCATGGATATTTCTGTTAATCTGTCAATTTCAATTCTCAATTGAGCATCAATGTGCGGTTATTGTTGTTAATTTATTATTATGGTTTATGAATTAGTAAGCAAAATCTGTAAAGAATAATATTCTTCCTGTTTTGCCATGTTTTCCACCCTATTTTGGTCATTATTGTCCACAGTGTCACCGCATACAAATGTTCATAATTTGTGACAGTTAAAGCGCCACGAAATTTTTCTATGAACTACGGTGTTAAAAGATTGAACTACACTAAAGTCGACTTTAAGACCCAATATTGGGACTTTAACATAAAGTGTCATTTTGTTGTTATGAAACGCATTTTATGAAACCGGCTGTTAATGTTCTAAATACAGCAGAAAATATCCTTTAGTCTTCAGTGTAGTACAAGTTTAAATTAAACAAATGTGCACCTATGAAGACAAGGTTCTCTTCCAATCACCGGAAACACTTCTTGGCCAATACATAGAATCAGTTGCTGGAGTCAGTGGTGCTTGCTCCAACCTTTTAAGAATTGACTGGATAGTGATAGACACAACTTACTTGGCATTTGGGTCAAAAAGCTGATATATGCAATCAAAATAATAATAATTTTGACATTAAACATTTTGTATTTATCAATTTATTGTCTAGAAATGTTGGTGTAGTTGGCTAGTACCGATTTTTTAACAAGATATCCCAGGTTCACAATTTGATCAAAATATAAGCAATATTTTACATATAATTTCTACCTGACATGCTATCCTTTCTTAGGTCGAAAGGACCAACTGGATGGTAGGAAATGCCTGAGGCAATAATTCCACCATCAATACTGTTTTCTTTGTATTTATAAGTATTTTTTATTCATTTAGTTTCTAAAAGAAGTCAATCGAAACATTTTTTGCAGGTGGTGAAACGGCGGAAATGCCAGGAATGTATAATGCTGGTGTATACGATATTGCAGGATTTGCTCTTGGTGTCGTTGAGAGAACTAATATCATGCCCAAATTACAAGAAATCAATGTGAGTCATTTGGAAATGTCAATCCTTTAGGATAGATTTTGACAAAAATTAATTACCATTATTTTTAGATTGGTGACCCTGTGATTGGTCTTCCATCAAGTGGTATTCATAGTAACGGATTCAGTTTAGTTCATAAAATTATGGAAAAGAATAATTTGAATATGAACGATTTCGCACCTTTTAGCGAAGAGGGTCTTACATTTGGTAAGACTAGTTTACTTCTGTATTTTATCTATAATAAATATAAATTAAGTAGGTACTAATATCTAATTCTTTTTTTCAGCTGACGAGTTCCTCCGTCCGACTAAGATTTACGCACCTGCATTGCTCCCAGTTATCGCTAGACACAAAGTGAAAGCAATTGCTCATATCACAAGCGGTGGCTTAGTGGGAAGCATTCCCAGAATACTACCAGAAAGGTTGAAAGTTAATCTCAATTCTACAAATTGGCATGTTCATCCAGTAAGTTAATAAGCTCTTAACTCAAACCTCTCATTAGAAACATTCTTAATTCAAATCTCTCATAAGAAACATTCTTAATTCAAATCTCTCATTGGAAAAATTCTTAATTCAAATCTCTCGTTGGAATCATTCTTAATTCAAATCTCTCATAAGAAACATTCTTAATTCAAATCTCTCATAAGAAACATTCTTAATTCAAATTTCTCGTTGGAACATTCTTAGTTCTAATCTCTCATTGGAAACATTCTTAATTTCTCATAAGAAACATTCTTATTACAAATCTCTCATAAGAAACATTCTTAATTTAAATCTTGAAACTTTCCTCATACAAACCTCACAATGGAATAATTTCTTGTGAAACATCTATGGAGAACCCTAAAGATTTATAATTTAATAAAAGAAATCAATTTTTTTTTAATTACCTATCATTCTCGTTTAACTTCAGGTATTTGGATGGATAGCAGACACTGGCAACGTCGAAGACAATGAAATGCTTGGCACATTCAACTGCGGACTGGGTATGGTTTTAATAGTTGCTCCTGAAGATCAAGCCGAAGTGATGAATCTAATGAGAGGCCATGGAGCTATGGTTGTTGGATCCGTGCAAGCCAGACACCAAGGAGGAGAAAGAGTTATCGTCGACCAGTTTTCATCATCATTAGAATACATCAGGAACATGCCCATTATGCCAAGGAAGAAAATAGCCGTGTTAATATCGGGCAACGGTTCAAATTTGCAAGCCCTCATAGACTCGACGAGAGATTCCAACCAAGGGATATGTGCCGATATTGTCTTTGTAATTAGCAATAAAAGCGACGCTTACGGATTGGAACGGGCTAAAAAAGCAGGCATTCCAACAGAGGTATATTTTTTAACATAATTATTTTTCATTGTTTTTGGAATATAAAAAACTTGCTTCCTGCCTAAATGTCGTTCGTATTCGTAAACTAATTGTTCTATGTTTTCATTTTATTTATTGTCCATTGATCTTCATTTGGGTACTCAGATTTGTCAAAAGCAGCAATAAAAGAACAATGTTAGTCAAATTATTGGCAAAGTGTCAACGGCGCATGATGAAATATATGCCCCAAAAAAAAACAATCAAATGCATAGAAACCATATACATATTATTTGCGCGATCGGAATCAGCATTCTTTGTATTTTCACCCTAAATCCATAGTTATCATTTGGAACCATAGCTACCAACAATAAAAAAACTATTTTTATCAAATAGATAGCCCTAAAAACAAGCAGAGTTAATGATAATATAAAAACAAGCAGAGTTAATTTAGTTGCATTTAGTTTAAGTTTAGATACTAACATGGTGATGGATGTGTAGTTCTTAAGGTACTAACCCCTCTGACAATACCCACATCGATAGGGCTAGCCACCCATCATGCTGTGTCGGAGCGGGATGGCTCAATGAGGAGTACGGATGAATGCAAGTTAGGTTTATGGAATGTGAGGGGATGTATGGATGGAAAAATGAATGAAATGCGGAATGTTATGCGTTTGGAAGAAGCGAAAGAGGTTTGTTTGGATAGGAAAGAGTGGAAATCCGTACTCTCTGCCTACCCCCTTCGGGAAACGGCGTGATGGGTAAAAAAAAAGTTAATGATAAAGTGAAATTGTAGGTGATATCTCACAAGGGTTTTGCTAGTCGTGAGGAATACGATGCAAAACTTACAGCCGCCTTGGAAGCTCACAAGATAGATCTAATCTGCTTGGCTGGCTTCATGAGGATATTGAGTGCGCAGTTTGTGGACCGCTGGAGGGGAAGATTGGTCAACATACATCCATCACTGCTGCCCAAACACAAAGGCATGAATGCGCAGAAACAAGCCCTCGAAGCCGGCGACACCGAGAGCGGTTGCAGTGTCCATTTTGTTGACGTAAGTTCGAGTCATTTTAAGTATAACAGATCAAATTTTTTTTTATTTTATAGAAATGAATCTGGGCTTACCCAAATGGACTTTCACAGAAAGCAAAGGCTCGTGTTTGTGAAAGAGGAAAATGGTCGGCACAAAGTGGCCTCCAAGTACAATAGATAAACACATCGCCCGTGCAATATTTTGTTGAAAAATGATGAAAGAAGTTTAAACATTGAGTAATAATATTTGGATTTGTTAAATATTGTCATGTACCAAATCCGGACAAAATTATTTAAAATATGTCCTTGTAGGAGAAAAAGAGTCTCTCAATGTAGTTGTAGGAATTTCTTGACGGCTCTGCACTTTTCAGAGTGTTTTATTAAAGAACTACTTGATTTAATTTAATAGCCATTAAGCCAACAAATAAGAAAAAAGAATTGTCCTATGTTTTATTTCCTTTAGGGAGGGGTGTTTTGTGCTTCCTCTGCTTTCTCATGTTGTCTCCAAATTAGAGCTTCCCCACTTTTCCCAGACGCTTCAAGAAGTCCAGCATTAGGAGGGGATCCAAGGCGGCAAAGTCCTCCACTTCTATCCTGTGTTTACCAAAACTTCTTGCTCTTGCACAAACTACTGCATCGCAGTCTGTAAGGAGGTGGTGAAGCATTTCTACCCCTTCACAGAATCTAAAGATTCCATCATGTATTCCTCCTTCTTCACTTCCCTTCCTTCTTATCTCTTCTTGGAAGTATCTGTTACTTAGGCCTTCCATGCTATACCGTTTTAATTTTGTCAGTTTTAGTAAAAATGATTCTCCAATAAAAATCTTGGTAAAATTAAAGTGTAGAATTGGTTGATATTATAACATACTAAATATTTTCTTATCCACAGGATGGAGTCGACACTGGTCCAGTGATTGTTCAAGAAAAAGTTGTGATTGTGGGTGAGGACACAGTCGAGTCCTTGAGTGAACGGATACATCACGCCGAGCACAGGGCTTATCCGCGGGCACTCAGGCTGTTAGCAGGTGGACGCGTGCGACTTGGTCCAGACAATAGGTTACTCCACATATACTAACTACTGATGTTTGAAATGAAATCTACGAAAAAAAAAAAACCACATAATGCTATTTATTATTATATGATGTGTTCAATTCTTAATGAATTATAATATTTATCACCAAGAATATCTTCAAACAAATTAACTGCATTCCACGTTTGTCGTTTATACGAGGGTTGTCCGTAAAATAAGTTTCTTGCTATGTGCAATCCAGGAACATTGGTCCTCTCCCCCCAGATGCCTTACAGGCGAACTCGTTGCGATTCTCTGTGTCAGTTGAGGAGTTGTTAAGAATGGAGCTCCCACTAGCATCGCCCGCAAGGTGTGATTTAGTTTTTGTGTGTCAAAGGTCATTTGACGACTGTAATCCATTCTAAACTGTCAAATTGAATGTCCGTGAGTGTTCCAACAATCCAGTGTTGCTAGATTGCACATAATAGTGATTTGGGAAACTTATTTTACGGACAACCCTCGTATAATCAAAAACATTCTAAGTCACTAAGTTTCTATGTTTCTAAGTCACCTGTGACCATGCAGGACCTGTTCCTGCGAAACTAGTCAGGTAAATAAATATTGTGGAATAACAAATCAATTGTTCTATTTAAATAATTCCACCAAGAATGCACGTTCAATTTGTTAATTTTATCAAAAACATTCCATTTTATCATGAACTTAGTTATCCTAAAGATCTGACTATTGATTTTTGATCAAATTCGCACACTGTATTTGGATGCATACTTTCCAGAATATGCGTATATCTACTGTTTGTTTTATACTTTTATAATCAGCTTGAAACTGACTATTTTTGTAATGTTTTTTACATATATATGATTATGTAGATTATAAGAGTACTTTTATACACATTGTTTGTTTACATAATAAAAATAATTTACTGACAAAATTTTGATGGTTTAAATTTTTTGTCTCGATGTAAAAAAACGCAATATTTTATATTGCCCTTTATGGATAGGTACATTCTACCATTATGGAGAGGGGATGGATTTGGCTGGGACATGTGTTGAGGATGCCGAATGACAGATGGCCGAGAAGGGCGCTGTTATTCCTCCCATCAGGGTCCCGAAGATGAGGAAGACCCTCTCATACCGTGATCCGCTCCTTTGAAGCAGAGCTGAGGAATCTGGACATGATATGGGAGGATATAAACATTGCGCACGATTGAGCGCAATGGAGAGCTCTTGTTGCCTTCCTATGCTCCTGAAGTGGGGGTATAAAGGGAGTTTGAATTGGATTATGGATACATATCTAAATATTATGTATATTGATAGTATAGATGAGACAGCAGTCGCAGTCTTTAAATTCTGGTTCTCTGATAATTTCCAAATTTTGTCTTTATATCTCATTACTTATTAAATTTCTACTTGTACATATGAGATTTTTCGACATGTTGAACATGCCGAGAATTCTCGTGATTAGGAGCTTCGGAGACTTTAACATAAACACCTAATGGCAAACGTTGTTAACGTAAAGTGATCACACTAAGCCAGCCTTTGAAATAACAGTAGAAGACGTTCGTAAGCCCATAGTGGTTTGTTCTATTTATAAATGGAACATCAGTAATGAATTATTAGTCATTAGATGTTACATATTAGTATATTGATAGTGGTAATTTTCACATAATCTTATAGAAGATTTTGTTGATATTGGTTCAAATCCTGTTGTGGGTAGAAGTTCGACTTTCCAAGTAGCAGTGGAAATCAGTTGTACAAAATAAATGCTAACAAGGTTTTTCAAAAGACAGATCTATTCATTTATTTAAATATTTAATTATAACAAATTACATACAGTTTATTTAAAATAAAACATATAACCATACGTAGATTACAACAAAATCACTGATAACCCATAATATTCCCTGGGAAGTGTAGAAAAAAAGACATGTTCATAGTTTTATGATCGTAGGGGCTGTTCTAAAAATAATAGAGATATGAAAAGTGGAGACAGAAAACAATTCCTTTATAATTGCTTTACTTTTTAAAAAATCCAAGAGATGGCGGTGTAGTAGGAAATAAATCACATGTGAAGCCTGTTAACTTATTATATATGTAGTGTTGAAAGAATAGACCCTATTTAAACCAAATTTTACTGAATTATTACGATAAGATAAAAATCTCAACATTAGTATATCAATGCTTGTATCCTTCCTTTGGCAATCCAAGTTTTATGTTCCCTGCCTTGGAAAAATGATTAGAAAAAAGTGGAAACATGGTTAAAAATCTCACAGAACAAGAGACACTATGCAAAAAAAAAACAAAATTTTATCTATATACTTTTGATATAATTTTATCTATATCTACCGAAGACGAAGAAGACCCTCTCACACTGTTTTCCGCTCCTTCGAAGCAGAGCTGAGGGAGATGGACATGGTGTGGGAGGAGGTCATAAACATTGTGCAAGAACGAGCGCAATGGAGAGCTCTTGTTGCCTCCCTATGCCCCTGAGTGGGGTGTAAAAGGGAGTGTGTGTGTGTGTTAAAAAAAATAATTGCGTGAAGAGCATACAGTGAAAACTTTTTGTTTGTCTTTAATCAATTCATGTAGATAATATGGTTTATTTATAGTTATTAAAAGTTGATTGATTATATTGGTTTGTTTGTTTGTTATATGTTTGGCGCAAAGGTTTTTTACCGTCATGCTAAGCAGTGGCTTTTTTAACAATAAAAAATAAATAAATAAATATTCAGTTCAATTGATCGGGTGGTTTAAAGGTTGTTTAAGGATGGTTTAGAATCACAGACAGTGAAATATCAGGCGTATTCAAGGTTATTAAATAAATTAACACTTTTCTATACAAAGGTGTCAGTATAGCCGGCAGAACTTATTTGTCGTCGATTTGCAGCACCCGGTTCAACAGTTCTGTAACTATTTTTATGCCTCGTCGAAAATGACAACAGATATAGGAAGAAAAACACGACGAATATAAAGATTCCACTGTACAACTTACAAGCGGAATAAGAAGAATTTTCTCTCTAAACGACTATCAGAGTGATAAATAAAAATAAAATTAAATTTCAAGCAAAAATAATCAGAATTCATATAACAAGTTTATAATAACGATGAATTGTGATAATCAAGTATAAGATGCTCTAATAAGATTCAATCAACCGCATTTATTTCTTTGAAATGTTATAATTTTGTCAAGAAATTTGTGCTAAACAAAAATGTAAATTTAACTATTTGGGGCACTAACATACCTTTTTTTAGTTTATAATTTAATAGTGTGACGGCTAATTATTTATCGAATCGTTTACAAACTGTTTTTATTACATCAATCCATAATATTATAACAAATAAAACATGATAAAATTTATTAATTTAAAAATATACATGATTTTAGAAAACACAACAAATATAAAAGCAATCACACTATAAAATCAACGTAATTATATATAAATGGAGTGTACTTTGAATATAATACATATTCATTATGAATATATTGTAAATGCGACATTACGACGTGTCGACATCTTGTGCATCAACAATTTCGAAATCTTTTCCCGTCGATGATCTTTGACTGCCCTCAGATTCGCTGTTCTCTTCGCCGTGATGTCCGGAATGATCTTCATTTTGCGAGTCACCACGATCCTCTCTGGATTTGAAAAAGAAAAGAAAAATTAGAAGACAGCATAATAATAAATATTCTCTAACCTTAAACAAAGTTTTAAATAAATAAAATGCACGTGGGCGGTGCACTGAGTCCTATTATGAGAAACAACAACATCTCACTACAAGCTAAAAACTAGTGCATAACGCAATCCTGTTACCATCGATGATGTATGGGTGTGCAACGTGGACATGTACGAAAAAAGAAGAATGTAGTATTAATGTAGTAGAGATGAGAGCTCTACGAAGAATATGTGGAAAGACTCCGTGGAATATGGAAAGGAATGAGAATATTAGGAAGGAATGTGGTATGGAAGTAAGTGTTGTGGCTACCGAGGTCGGTGCATACTCTCTGCCAACCCCTTTAAGGGCACAGATTGGCGATCAAAAATAACCATTCATGTAATCTCTCTCAACCCAAGCATTGCTTTTGTGAGAGAGAATAGTTGTTATTAATAATTATTGTTTATTTATATAAGAAATGGCAAACTACCTGTCATCATCTTCATCCACTGAATCCTGATTTGACCCCACCACTCTCTTCCTGACCCCGTCCACAGACTTCGTGGGAGTAGCGGCGGTCTCGGGTCTATCCCCGTCCTCATCGTCGGATGCTTTGTCTTTCTTTTTTCTCTTTTTCTTGTCCAAAGGCTTGTAATCAGGTCCTCTATACTCGTACTAACACACAAAACAAAACAAAATGTTAATTCACAATCTTACTTTTATATAACAAATATGATATCTGGGTTGGCTGGCAGGGATCCTTCGGGATAAGTCCACCCTTTCGACTATCTTTTTTGCTGTCGCCACACTTTACTTTGGAATAATAAAGTTTTATTTATTTATTTTATTTATGACAACAATAACTTATTGTTTGCTTACTTTGTACAAGGGCCAAAACGACGGTAAGAAACCGACGTCCTCGGTCAGATTTGGTAAAAGCCAGAAATGATGTCGGGAGAATGTCAACAACCACACCAGACAGAACACCACAAGACGTAGGGTCGTCAGAGCTATGATGAGGACTAAAAACCCAGCAGCGGCCACACTTATATAGTACACCCCTTTCCTGTAATGAAACAAATTATTAATAAACATTACTCTCGCTCAAAGTGGATACAACACACACTTTTGATATGTTCACTAAGCAAAGCTTGTTCTGTGCAAGATGAATATAGTTCACATTATGGATCAAACTAACACCCATAGGGTGAAAACACATAGAATGCCGATTCCGATAGGCGCCAATAACATTTCTATGCATCTGAATGAGCATACGCACATCAAAAGCAGGAACCTTTCTGGCATGCCCATTTCAATGCATTGAAACCATAGACAACATTCTTTGCGCTGGTCGGCGCTAGTTGGAATTGGCTTTTGTCTTATTGTGTTCCTGTCTGTCTTATGTGCTCATCTCTTTCCTTCTTCTGTAAGACATTCTCCGTATATTTTTTTATTACACTCCAGCTTCAAATGGAAGACTTGAGACAAAAGCAGACAAGTGGTAGACCGAAAGGTAGGAACACTACTGCAAAGGTGGAAGGAAGGGGGGTTTTTAGTCAGTTGGAATCGGCGTTCTATGTTTTCACACATAAGTATGAAAGTTACCAACAAGTTAATCTCTATAATATACAGGGCATTAGACAAACTGGAATGGTATAATATAGAGGATTGACCACTGACCACACTCAAAGCGAGAAGAGATAGGGGTGACCTTATAGAGACATACAAGATCCTGAACGGGCATTACCACCTGCCCAGCTTTGGTAATATGTTTACAATGAATCCTAACACACATCTGAGAGGACATCACCTCAAGCTAAATCGAACTAAGTTTAACTCCAATCCGGCCAAACATTTTTTTACCAATCGCGTAGTTGAGGTGTAGAACGGATTGCCTAGTGAAATTATTAAAGTTCGAGTGTGAATATTTAAAAAAAATAAAGTGGACAAGTATTTGGGATATAATTAATTATGCAAGCTTGATATGGGCACATCAGCTGTGAGCTGCTCGCCCATTATCTATATTAATAATAATAACTATTTTCATACAAAAAACATCGACCAATGTGAGTATGGTAAGGGATTGTGAGACAGATGACTCATTATGCTCGTACTATGGTTTTATAAATGTTTCTCACCTGACGCTCTGAGGCCACAGTGGGAACATGCACACGCCGATAGCTCCCAAAACCAGGAGAGCTCCGATGATCCAGTAGTAAAACGGGATGGGGTCGTAGATCCACACGTAGGCCTCCGCCACAGGCAGGAACACTTGCGTGTTGTGCATCTCCAGTCTCACTTTACGCTTCTTCACCGGCTCCTTCTCTTTCTCCTTGCCTTCAACCTTGCCCTCCTGAAAAATACACACAATAAATAACCACAACATGCTTCAAATTTTTAGATTTTTATGCCATTTTTAAAAGGCTGGATCTTAAATAATAAGATAGACCACCGATTTGACGCTAAAATTTCATTAATTGATTAACATTTTGTATGATAAATTCTGTATATGCATGCTAGCCTCAACACAGGTTCACACCTAGTGAGGCGGCAATATTTTTCTTTTTTATTTGTATCTGATGTGTATTATTGTTTTGAACTGTATAATATGTATGAATTTGATGTGACAATGTGACAATGATTAAATATATTAACAAGCCCATGGTCATCGCATCATGCGTAAACAGCTGGACCAATTTTGCTAATTCTTTTATTTATTTCAACTAATGACTCTAACAATTCATTACTGATGTTCGAATTTTAAATGGAACAAACCACCACGGGCTTACGACCGTCTTCTACTGTTATTTCTAAGGCTGGCTTAGTGTGATCACTTTACGTTAAGAACGTTGTTCAACATGTCGAAAAATCTCATGTACATAACAGGTAGATATTCTATAATTAATGAAATATAGAGATAAAAGTTGGAAATTATTGAGAACAAGAGAGCAACCAAATTTAAAGACTGCGACTGTTGTCATGTATTTGGCGCCAGGATATGAATATATTCATTTTTTGTTAATGTCTCATCTTTATTGCCTATTGGCTTGTTGTATTTGCTATTGGCAGGAAAAGGTTCTTATGAAAGAAAAAATTAAGATAAATGTGCGAACAATGGGAAGTTTTCTGGGGAGCTTCCGACAATACACAAGGTGGCAGAACTTCTAACCGGGTCTATTGTCAAATTCAGTGCTGCCAACGTAGAGATGTTTTTTTCAGTGAAGCCAACGTTGGGAAGTTTGTTTTCCATTGTGTTGCTAAGAAGTTGTTGATTGAGTTGCTAAGAAGTTGTTGATTTTGTTGCGCATAAATTTGAGAATAAATCTCAGGGTTGCTGTTCTGTATTTTTTAATTTGTATTTAGGTAGGTATATAAAAAAAGATGAACAATTTTATTTGTAATAGTATGTAAAACATGTACAATGATTACTCTAAGCCTATTGTAAGTTATCATGTATAATAATATATAAGTTGTTTAATTTGAAATAAACTAGAATGATATTTTGGAGGTTAGATTGTGAGAAGATCCATAAGAAGAAGAAGTAAATCGCCCCCATTGGCAACACTGAATTTGACAATAGACCGGATTAGCAAGGGCGCCTCTAGCGGCACAAAAAGGAAAAAAAAAACATCCCATTAGAAAATTCAAGAAAACTTTAAGTCTAGAGGTAACAACATTCTTAGTGCTTTTTACAAGATAATTATTTAATTCTAATTTTGAAATTAAATTGACGTTTGACAGAAACTGTCAGTTGTTTGAAGGTTGGTGTAATTGACAGAATGCAGATGGAATATATATGGCTTAAAATTACATATTAGAATTTATTTTTAAAAATGAATCTGGTCTCACTCAAAGTGAACACAAATACACTTTCGACATCTTTCACATAAAGCAAACCTTGTGTTGTGAAGGTGGAAAAGGTCGGCACCGGGATTCGAACCCACGACCTCCAATAACGAAAGTCGTCGACTGGTACCACTGGTCTAACAACCACAATTAATTACATTGGTTAAAAAGTAATAATTAATTTTAAATTATACAAATTAGAATTCAATATTTCAAGACTAACCTTCTGATTTTCTGTACTTCCCGCATCCTCCTTCTTCTTTGGTTCTTCTCTTTCCATCTCTTTGTCTTTCTTTTTACTCTTCCCTCTCAACTCCTGCTCACTCACTGGGACTCTCCGAGCTCGATGGAAGAATTTGTGTATCAGCATCTTATTTAAAAACTCAACCACATCTTCCTGCGTACCAAACGTAGGATTGTCTCCCGCAGCGAATTTGGATTCCATGAGTCCTTCCACAGCTTTACTGCCTGCAAATAATAAATCAACACTTTTCTATACAAATAAGTCAGTATAGCAGCCGAAAAGTCAATCAGTTCCATCCGTTTTGAGATGGGCCAACCTTAGATAGAAGTTTCAAAGGAAAATCACAGAATCTAAAAAAAAAAAACTAGGATCTAAAGGTTGATACGCCGCCCCTTCCGCCTCGCTGGCTATCTCAAACCCCTCAGGCCTCGGCTAGCTCACTTACCTGGCCAGCGAGGTCAGGGGTCGGTTATCTACAAACTCTATCAGATCTTCGGAGGTATCTCTCTCTCTCCACCAGTCTAGGTACTTAAACTTATCCTCACAGAGCCAAGGGGTAGGGATACTTGTCTACTCAAACTCAAAAACTCTTATTAAAGGTATGACTCAATTTAATGCAATAAAGGTAATGAAAAAAAAATTGAAAAGAAACGATAAAGAAAATATGAAAATATGCATATAAAAAAAAAATAACATTAAAAGACAGAGATTACATTACAAGCAGTAAACAATAGACATAAAAAAATAATAATAATTAGCAGAATCCAATCCAATCCAAACTCCCTTTAGACCCCACTTAGGGGCATAGGGAGGCAACAAGAGCTCTCCATTGCGCTCGATCCTGCGCAACGTTAATGACCTCCTCCCACACCATGTCCAGATTCCTCAGCTCTGCCTCGAAGGAGCGGAACACAGTATGAGAGGGTCTTCCTCGTCTCCGGGACCCTGATGGGAGGAAAAACAGCGCTCTCCTCGGCCAACTGTCATTCGGCATCCTTAACACATGTCCCAGCCAAGTCCATCTCCTCCACATAATAGTAGAGGTGATGGGCCCACGCTGGGTGCGCCGGCGTATAGCCAAAATTAGCAGAAATAAAAAAAAAATCACATTTAAATAAATTGTTGGTTATAGCATTCCTATTGTTTCCCTAAATTTCTTTGGAGTTGAATTCCCTGGCCGTTGATGAAGATTTTATAAAAAGAAAGAAGGTTACAGACATGGGTCATTGGTTGGTCCTTTCCCCGCAAGGCTAAGATCTCCTAGGTCGTCCCTTTGTTTTCTTGGATCAATTAATTTCGCACAGTAATAATTATTCAGGGGTCCACAAAAAAAAAATGTTATTCACCACGTCTGTCTATTATCTTGGCTCTACCACATTTATTTTATTTAGTACTTTAATTCTTGTTAGGTTTTCTTGTTCGGAGAGTTCACGATTAACTCACTCGCTTCTTACAACACTACTAACTCCAATCGCTTCGCGAGTTCTCAAACGAATCACTCTCAAAAGATTCACTCCCGTTCAATAACAATCGACTCGCCCGTTCAATTACCCGATAACAATCCACAGACTCACTTCGAAACTCAAAAAAGAAAAAAAAACCCTCCGCGAGTTTCCAAAAAGACTCCATCGATTACAATCAACCCGTATCCCTCCCGTGCACGAGATTATATTTTCTCCCTTCCTAAGACAACTAGGTACCACCCCCGTGAAACCCCCAGATCATTAAAATTTGTCTCAAAAGTCCAATTGTATCATCAGAATCAAAAATATCATCAGATATCTTCTTAGCCGCATACAATTAGGTGTGAACTAAAATTAGGAACGTTTTGACAGATAAACGCACTAAAATTGACTTAAATACGAAATCCGAATACCAAAATAAACTATTTTCAAACTTAAGTCTAATTAGGAACAAATAGGAATGTTCTAAAATTTCTCGAATACCAATCCGGCTAACTAAAATTGGAGTGTTCTTATTTTAGTTTAGTGCGCACTTAATTTGAATTGGAATAGGGGGTATTATATATACAGATTTCTACATACAACTAATGCTACGGGATGTCAAATTGTCCGCAGTTCTCTATGTGGTAATATAAAAATGTAAAGCCTTTAAGAGAGAATATAATATGTAAGTGATTTTTATGACAATCAAACAATTGATGACCCTTTTTTATGCCTGTCGTTCGACAGGTTTTGCTGCTAGTTAAGTATATTTCAGAAACTAAATGATATGATGTATGTACTCACCAAGAAAATATTCAACCGTATGGTTGAGGAACTTGGTTCTTTTTGTTGGAATATTGGATCTCAGCCATTTGGCGACTTCGTATTCTAAGTTAGATGGCTTGTCATCTTCTTCCTTGTCTCCCATATAGTCCTAAAGTAAATAAAACACATAATGGTAATTATTGAGTAAATAGAACAGTTAATCCTGGCTACGTCACCCAAAACAACTGACATGTCATTACTAGACAATATTGATAACTTTATAGTGAAATAAATAGACTATTTATCAAACAATACCCATAAATACTAACATCCTTGCGCTTTTTTCCTTTGCGTTTACCCGCTGCCATAGTAGTTCCTTATTTTTCCAAGTTTAATCGCAATAAAAAATTACAGTAGACGCTCGAATCAACCTCATTCGATCACAAATACAGTTGTCAAATTTCTTTTATCTGTGGTTGTCACTGTTAAAAATTCAAAGACAAAATATGTATGTCACATTATTTGCTTTTGGCAAGTAGGTAGTTTGGTAGTACCTACGTGATGCCTACGTGGCTTATGGTATGAAATAAAATAATATTAGCTACCTATATGAAAAATTAAATAATACGACATTACGGCATAATTCGCTCTTGTAGCCAAAAATTACCCGTAAACACCATAACACAGAGTGCGACAACACCACCTCAAAAGATTTTTACATAGACAAGAACACGACGAACATGTTTATTTAGCCTTCATTCATATCTATACTTCGCGCCAATTTTTTAAACGCGACCGTGGCCAATCATTGTTTGGCTATGTCAATGTTACATACGTGTCGTGTATTTTCTTTGAAAACTTTATAATATTTTAAAGGATAGAATGGTCGAGAAAACCATTGAAATTTTATAACTTTTCCAAATATGGGATTCACCGCAGAAATCACATAAAAATAGATTTTTAGCTATGGTCCTTGGATTCGAATTATTAGCACAATCATTTTTTAAAACTCCCGTAACTCCGCCTGAGGGGGAAAAGGATGAAAGAGTTCCTCATGCAATATTATAGGGTGGACCTAATCTTACCATAATAATTCGGTAAAATTTGGGTTTAATGCAGTCTATAGTTTATTCATCTAAGAACATATACAATAATGTAACACGCTTCACATGCGACTTATTTCCTACTAAACTGCCATATCTTGGATTTATATAAGATATACAACTACTGGATCTGGAGTACGCGGACGACCTAGCGTTGTTCAGTACGACAGTGGAGGAATTACAGCGCAGTGTTTCAAGACTCTGCGACGAAACAGCACGCCTCGGCCTTCGAGTCAATGCCAGTAAGACGGAGCTCATGGCGAATAATGCCTGCCCTGATAAACAGCTTCCGATAACCATCGATGGTCACCAGGTCTCCCGGGTGGGTAAGTTTAAGTACCTGGGAGCAACCATTACCACCACTGGTGACCTCGGGGCTGAGCTCCCGATACGTATCGGTATGGCAAGTGGCGCCTTGAACAACATGACCAAGATATGGAAGGCGTCGGCGTTTAGTGTCGAGACGAAATAATGTAAACTGTTTGATGCGTGTGTGTTGCCCATTCTCCTGTATGGGTGTGAGTCCTGGCACCTGACTTTGGCCCAGGCACAAAAAGTATCTGCATTCGAAACGAAGTGCCTCAGGAGAATTTTGGGTATAAGATGGTACCACCGCATCACGAACGACGCTATACGCCGGCGCACCCAGCGTGAGCCCATCACCTCTACTATTATGTGGAGGAGATGGACTTGGCTGGGACATGTGTTAAGGATGCCGAATGACAGTTGGCCGAGGAGAGCGCTGTTCTTCCTCACATCAGGGTCCCGGAGACGAGGAAGACCCTCTCATACTGTGTTTCGCTCCTTCGAAACAGAGCTGAGGAATCTGGACATGGTGTGGGAGGAGGTCATTACCGTTGCGCAAGATCGAGCGTAATGGAGAGCTCTTGTTGCCTCCCTATGCTCCTAAGTGGGGTCTTAAGGGAGTTTGGATTGGCTTGGATACAACTATTGTGGAATTATTGTTTTTATCACTATAACTTATGGCGCATCCGAATCAACAATAATTATATGTTACGTAATGCAATATATTTATACATAATTTAAATTTAATTCAGTTTTAATGTCATAAACTGTATTTAATTCATGTAATAAGTCAAGTCAAAATTATTTTTTTTATTCTTGGTTAGGTCGAAGTTCGACGGACGGGTCCGCTAGTTAGAGAATATTATGAAAAATTCTTTAAATCTGGCGTAGAAACGATCTACAACAGGCGTCGGCAACCTATGGCACGCGTGCCAGGTTTGGCACGCGATGGGGTTCTGAATGGCACTCTACAAAGATAAATTTGGTATAAAATTCTTAACTTGGTATAAAATTCTGAATAAAGGCGGCACCCTGAATCATATTGGTAGAGTGGCTTGGCACACCACAGCTAAAAGGTTGCCGACCCCTGATCTACAACATTGAACATGGGCAGTTCAATATATTCTCGGTCTCGGTATGAATATGAAGGAAATGTCAGAAAAAATATGAAATAATTCTACTATTCAATAATGTCTTTTTCAACCGCTTTTAAAAAGACAATAATTAATCTTTTCAACAGCCTCCAAAATATATTTTTATTCTTCTCTGAAAAGTTATGGCTTTCAGCCATCTTGAACTCTTCACTGTCGGAAAAACGCTTTCCACGAATGTTTTTTTCTCAGCTCCTGAAACAAAATTTATCGGTAGGTACCAGAGCTAGGCTCAATACAAGGACTTTGATCAATATTTTCTCAAAACATACTACAGAGTGAATATTCAGATATCCGTTTATCATTTTACGTAAATCCGCGTTTGGTACCTACATACATAAGTGTATACCTAAGTGATTTGGCAAATCACAATGACTGAACAATTTTGCTCCGATTATATCAACAAAAACAATTATTATTATACTGGAGTGGTCTGCTGATAAACTGAACTTGCCGTTGCCACAAATACGCTGAGTAAGAATGAAAATTTAAAAGTTCTACATGGGATAGGTCCCAGTTGTTGTGTATCGAAATAATTGCAATATGCACGACTTCGAAGCAGAGTTGAGGGCTTTGGACATTGTGTGGGAGAAGGTCATAAACAATGCGCAAAATCGAGCGCGAAGGACGGCTGTTCTTGCCTCCCTGTGCCCCTAAGTGGGGTCACAGAGTGAATATTATTATGTTTTGTTATGTATGTAGGCCGAAATCTCTTTCTTTGTATAATATGTTTATTCTTAAAGCCCAAAACTTGTAAGTTTAATTTCATTTTCAAAAAGGTCAGAAGAGAAATTATAGAGGTTATTTCGACAGAAGATCAACTTTTTTTACATCTACCTAAGGATAGAGTTGAGCGCGCGTTCTAGCAGCGGTGTTCAAAAAACTCCGCTGGAACTTGGCTGGAACATCGAAATTTTAGTAACAAAGCTGACGAAAATATTCTCTTGTTTGTTGTTCATTGTCAAACACTTGTTTTAATAGAAGACTCGCGTTAACCCTGTAAATAAGCGATAAACACGAATCCGAATGAATTTTTATTTACCTATTAATTATCGCATAAATAAATTTCGAAATTCAGTGAAACTTTCGATATCGTGCAAATTTGCTTCGGGATCGACCGGTTGCCCATCCCTGGCCTACAATATACTTCTACCTTAGTAATTAAGATTATCAAATGGATTGTCTTCTTTTTTTTTATTTATATTATGAAATTACAAAAATTACATTTATAACTTAAAAATAACAACATCATTCCACCTATATATACTATATATCTAGATTTAAACGTCATATTTCTACTACATTCAAATTACCAATCTATGCTTATCACTACTCTTTAGATATTCACAAAAAAAAGATAATCGATTATCTCTATATCAATAATTAAAATCACATTATTTATCTATTGTTTTAACACTAGATAATTTAATCAAGTTCAGTAATTAGGTACTTATTTACGTAGGTAGGTACTTAATTTTTCAACCTCTATATTTTTAGGGGACCATTTTTTGTAGAGATGAATCGGATATCCGGCAACTATCCGGTATCCGGCCTATCCGGCGACGTAAATGCTATCCGGCCGAATACCGGATAACTAGCACCTATCCGGCCGGATACCGGATAGTAAAAAATATATATTTTTGGATAACAAATACACCTTGAAATCACAAGAAAAATGTCTACAACTTAGAAAATTGATTAGCAAACATACTGCAATAAGGGTAAATTATGGAGAATGAATACTTGTTTCTTTATATAGAGGTAGCAAGCACCTTCGCTTGTCTCCGTAAATAAGGAAAGTTGAATAAAAATACGTTTCGTTATATAATATATCATCCTGCTGAAAGATGCAGATAGATTCCGCGATTTTTGGAACAATAATGTTCCGGCAACGGAGTCAGTCCAATTGCATGGTAGGTATATGCCGCCAATTGCCGCCTCTGTATATCATGCGTTGTACCCACGGTAATTCACGCACTGCCCGGGCTCTACTACAGACTTCTTCAGTATTCAGCGGATTTTATTAATTTTCACAAAAACTACTGATATTTTAAGGGGAGCGCCGTTCTTTCTTCCATCAGGGTCCCGAAGACGAGGAAGACCCTCTCATACCAAGAGGGTCTTCCTCGTGTTCTGATCCTTCGAAGCAGTGTGAGGAGGTTATAAACATTGCGCGAGATTGAGCGGAATGGAGAGCTCTTATTGCCTCCCTATGCCCCTAAGTGGGGCCAAGGGAGTTTGGATTTGGATGTATAATTGTATTTTTATCTACCCGAGACAGGGTTGATTCAATATAATGTATGACTGATTTTTTGCAACTTAATAAACGTATAAATAAATAAAAGAGTTCCCTATTGGCCCTATGCATGAATTACAGTCGATTTTCAGCCAAATGGCATCAGTATTTTGATGTCAAATAGTTGTGCGCAACCATAAGAAATATAAAGAAGGAGGTGCACCCATTTTTAATGCACGTGGTACAATAAACAAAATAAACAAATGAATATTCAACTGCTCTTCGTTGAATAAAATATTATATTATACGCAATGTTAGACTGTTTTTTAATTTGTCATTGTTTACACATATGTTTCTTCTTTATTTGCGTATTGTCGATATAATAGGTATGTAATTAATTACTAACTCTTTCTATTAAATAATTTCTGTGACGCTTCTGAAATGAAATACTGGTATATTTACGCCTATTTACATCTTCCATTCGATCTTAAACGAGAGACATGTAGAATCGATGGTAAGTCGTTGTCATAGACTTTGGTCATGGTCATTATGCTTTGTGGACTTGTCGTAAATGGTTTTTGGACCATTGTGCAGCAAAGAGGAGAACGGAAGAGGGTAGGGTCGGTGTGTGTAATGTTAGGGGATGCTTGAATTGAACTGTTTGATGCGTGTGTGTTGCCCATTCTCCTGTATGAATAATCCTGGGACCTGATCAAAACTCATCAGGCACGAAAAGTATCTCCATTTGAAACGAAGTGCCTCAGGAGAATCTTGGGTATAAGATAGTACCACGCCATACGCAGGTGCACCCAACGCAGGCCCATCATTTCCATCATTGTGGAAAGGAGATGAACATGGTCGGGACATATTTTAAGAATGCCGAATGATAGTTGGCCGAGAAGAGCGCTCTTCTTTCTCCCACGAGGAAGACACCCTGTCTTATCGCATTCCGTTACTTAAAGGCAGATCTCAGGGATCTGGATATGTCTGCGCGAATGAGCACAGTGGAGAGCACTTGTTGGCTCCCTATGCCCCCAAATGGGGTAATAAAAGGGAGTATGTTTTGGGTTAGCTGGAAGAGATCCTTCGGGATAAGTCCGCCCTTTGAATCTTTAAAGTGTTTGTATAAAAATTGTTTTTAATTAATTATTTCACAATAAAGTTTATTTATTTATTTATTATTTATGTTTGTTCTTAAGAGTTATCATTCCGTTTATGCAATAATTATACTCTATGGTTTAATATTTGCGTATTATTAGTCTATGGGGTCTGCGCCATGGGTATGAGCATAGTATTATAGGTCGACAACTATAAAAATACCATTCCATACACTAAAAATGCTTTGGGGACTGGTGGTAACAGGGGGTAGCGGACAGCGCTAGGACGAATCACGTGCGGGTATTTCAGTTTCCCGCCGCCTTCGCAACGGGAAGGACGTCTGAGTTGGGGCTTAACGCTTTTTTATATTTCATCATTTATAAAGGTGTCTGCAAACAAGCAAAATGAGTACCGACTTCAAACGATTAAATAGTAGTGCAAATTTAATCGTTTTGCATGTTATGCAATATATTAGGTAATATAAAGTAGCAGCGGGTAAATCTACATTTCAAAATAAATACCTACGATTTCGATCCTTCCCTTTAATATTACGTAGATATAACAGATTTAATTATTTTTTCTCTACTCTGACATGATAAAATATATGTTATAATAAACACAAAGCATAAAAAGAAATTGATAAATGGAGAAGATTCTAAAAGACCAATTCAGAAAACATATTAAGTAGGTACCAACTTAAAAAACGAATTCTTTAAATGTTCTATCAACAGTTATCAACCTTATATATTTTTATATCACGGCATCATAATAACAAATTAAAAGAAAACATACCTATTACGAAGAATATGACAAACGGAGGAGTAGCCAACATACAATTTCTTAGAGCCAACCTTCAACCCATTAGAAATTTTACAAACCTAGGTACTATTTTTTTTTAATTAACCCGTTAAATTGGTGTCTAAATGAGATGAGCATAATAAACTTTCTTAGAATTTACCTGTAACTGTAAGTACACTTTAAGTATTACAAGTATCCCAGCTAAAATGTATAAATGCCGTATAACTGCATCAGTAGCGACTTTTTAGCCCGTCTCCGGCTACCCTTACTTCGTCCCCCTGATTCCGCACCTACAGATTTTAGTGTTAGGAGTGGTATTATTATAGTTGTCGACCTATAGTATAACACTAGCTTATACCCGTCTTGCTTTACGTTTTTGATTCAGATTGTCAGGCTTGATCGGTAGGTAATTAAACAGGTTCTAGTCTAGCTTCCCACTGCTTAACAGACCTCTATAATGTAGCTGTTTTACCGACCTCATAATATTATACGAACCTACCGACATAATTTGCAAGTTTTCATAGAGGGAGAGCTCTGTGGTTTGAATCTTAGCTACATTCCCTACACCCTGTGATAATTAATTAGGCATTCCACCTATAGAGGGTGATTTGTGCTATGTGTGATAAATGCAGCTGTCAAACTTCAAAATGGAGGAACTGTTTTGCATTTTTTTTTATTAAATCTTTATTTATTGAGAATAATAAGATTTGAATAACATTTATATGTATAAACAAATCAATCTACAATTATTTTATTACATTTTCATACCGTAGTACCAAGATTCCATTCAACTTTTACATGAGTAATTTTGTTTCCAAATGATGGCTTACTGTCTTTTTTGAGAAATTTGTATGAAGTTCCTAAAAAAAAATGAGTTTTTTAAATAGCTCTAAATATATTAAAGTTAATGCAGCAAATTGTATTTAAGAACCTTCTCCAGCATTTTGTACGGCTCTGGGCATATTAATATCTGACCTTAATGTATGTTTTCTATGATTGATGCTGTTACAAAAATATAAATAAACGGACTAAAATATTATGTAGATAATAATATGGTGGGGATAAATTAATATTAGGTATGAATAATATTATTTTGTAGTTGATGTAGCTGAAGCAATATTGTTTATGTACCTAGTGTCTTAAATCTATTTTTAATCATCATCGATAGCACCCACACCAAATGTGTTAGGAGTAGCTATGCACATATTAGGTGTCCGTCAATTCATTCAAATGGCAGTTCTCAAACTTTTCATTTTGAGAGACGCGTAATAAACCTCGAGTCTTTTCTATCCACACAAAGAATTAAAGAGACAAAATGCTAAAATGTAAAGGTTTTTTTTTTTAATTTATTTTATGTTTTGTTTAAAATAAACAGTAAAACACTTTACATCAATGACTTGTTTTACTTTATACGAACACTATACCTAGTCCTTGAAATGGGTTAAACTAGAGCTTATTTGCAATAATTTTGCACCCATTGATAAGGCCAAAATAAGGCCATTGAATGCCAGTGATTTTCGAGTTAATTAACTTTTTAGACTTTTTTTTAAACTTCCAGCTTTTAACCTAAAAGTGAAAATTGTGAAAAAAGTGTACTTCACTGGGAACTAAAAATACATTTTTCTAATATCTGATAGACATAGACAGTTTTTTTTTATAAATATTGTGATGTTTTATGTTTCTTTGTGACAAATAGCATCCATATTATTTTCGAGTTGAAGGTAGTCATTAGCCTCACACAGTATTTTGCGGTGTTTTAATCTTCTTATCTAGATACTATTTCAATGACATTGAATTTTTATTATTAGTAAAAAGCTAAATAAAATAAAATAAAAAGTTTAAAAACCTTTGATATAAATAAAGGCGATAATGTTTTTGTATTCCAAATATCGTGAACATAGGAAGAAAAGTCACTAACTACATTTTTAAATTATTTTCGAATCAAATTTTCTTGCAGTTCGAACTTTATAGGTATAGGTCAGCGATGCACAAACTGCGGCCCGCGGGCTGCATGCGGCCCTTTGTCAGTTTATCTGCGGCCCGCCGACAATGTTGGAAATATTGGGTAAAATATTGGAAAATCAAAAGAATATTCATTACTTTTGTAGCTTATTTTGTAGGATTTTGGTAGGATTTTGTAGGATTATTAAAAAAAACTATTTATTAGTTACTTTTTTGGTTTCTTGTGTAAAATATCTACTGTGGAAGTCGTAAGTAACAATATTTCTTGACTTTTTATTGAAACTTTTGAATTGTTCGTAATAAAAATGCGGCATTAAGTACCTATATCTACAATTTTCTTGTTCAGGTTTACTACGTACCTATTCTACTCGTCGTACCAAGCACATGTATCAATTTCGATATGGATAAGCCAGGAACTAGTAAAAACGCAAGATTAAAGATGAAAATCGACAGTTTCAAAATATTTGGACCGAGAAATACTTTTTTTGTTTCATCGCGTAATAATATGCAACAGCTCTATTTCCATTCCAAAGACATGTTATGTGAAAAGGCACTATGAAACACAGCATACTACTTTTACAAAATTAACCGGTGAAATACTAAAACAAAAATTAAAACTTTTAGAGCGGCCCGTCCTTGGCTCATAATCTTCCCCGGTGGCCCTTGCTCCCTATAAGTCTGTGCATCCCTGGTATATAGGTGATATAATTTTGGTAAAAAAAAATGCCCACACTACATAAAGCGGAAACCAAACTATTCTTCCTATATGTACCTATATCAAATACTCAAAAGTGTCACCTGTACAAATTTTTTATGTGAATAATTTGCGTGAATCCCAATATTAATTGAGGGTTCGTTTGTGCATGTCATTAGCTGCCTATTTTGTTTTGATGTTTTCAGTGACATCTCAGAGATGACAGCGCCAATTTATTCAAGTGACCGTTATTGACGCAAAGCAATCTTAAGCTAGCCATCATGATCACTCCAAATGGATGTCATCCATTGTGACAGATGTGTTTTTTTTTTCAAATCATTATAACACAATTTTAGGTATTTTGCTATTTCTAAATTTAAAACAGCAACACGTGTACCATGGTGGAAGATGTTGACAAAATGAGACAAAGTCGGACGGAAGTTATTAACACTGACAATCAAATTAAATGACGACTTGGATCACGTCCATTCGAGTTTCCCCATTGACGATCCATTTTGGAGTGACGGCTTGGCTTGACGCGATTGAATTTTGGTCTGATGGATATCTGACTTACCCTGTAACTCCCACATCATCCGTTTGGTTTTACCCACTCACGGTCATTATTTATTGTAGTGTCATCGCTCCATTTTGGATGGATGGAGTGATCGTGAATAGGGAGCCTAACTGAGACACCTTTATTTTTACGAATGAATGAATGCAAAAACAGCAACACAACGCCATTTTTTTATTTATTTATTTTACGTATTTTCTCAAATTAATCTTTAACAATATACGTACTATGTAATACTAAAATACTTATAAACTAAGTTAATACATTTTTTTATTCGGGATTTATTATCTCACTTATAACTCGAGATTGGCTGAACAGATTTTTATGATGCTTAGTTTATTAGATTTTTCTCCGCTCCGGATAACAGAATAACTAATAAAACATCGAAAAAGGAATAGAAAATAATATAAAATATAACATTAAAGTTAGTATGGGACGGATTTACTAACAATAACGCCATCTGTGAAAAAATTCATAACAACACACTTTTTATTTACTTGACATCCATTGAGTTTCAAAACATTAATACTGTTGGTTAGTGGGAAAACAAAGGAAAACGCTCTACTTGCATACCACGCACCTATCCAGGTTAACGCGCCATTTATTAACCAGAGAGAATAATAACAATATACATAGGTCACCAACTGTCATAGACTAACAATCCCCCCCTCGAAATGATCCCAATACAATACACAATTAATTATAAAAAGAAAATAATTACTTGAATCATTTTGCAAGTTTCAAGATAAACAAATCCTAATCAAGGTTTGACAAAGTTATGACTATTAATCTCAAATATATTCTTGTTGAGGGCTTTGGTGAGGATGTCTGCCATGTTTCTCTCTGAAGGAGTAAACTCCAATTGAACAGTACCGTCTACTACTTTCTCACGTATGTAGTGATATTTAATTGCAATGTGTTTGGTTCTTGTATTGTCGACATTACTTGAGGCATGAGCTATTGCTGCTTGACTATCGCTATATATTACTACAGGATTAACAATTGATCTCATTTTAGTTTCCTCAAGCATACCCTTTACCCATGAAATATCTCTTGCACAAGTTGCAAGTGCAATGTACTCAGACTCCATTGTGCTGAGGGCGATGACTGTTTGTTTTATACTTCTCCAGAGTACTGGGGCCCCAGCAAACATCAGAACATAGCCGGTAGTGCTTTTCCTGTCCTGAGAACTAGCCCAGTCAGCATCAGCATATGCTTTCAGTGGAGTGTTACCAACTTGATACACAATTTTATGATCCTTTGTTCCCTTCAAATATCTCAAAACTCTCTTTGCAGCATTCCAATGTCGTCTGTCATAATTTGAAGAATACTGTGCTAATTTTCCAACAGCATAGGAAATATCTGGACGAGTTCTCTGAGAAACATAAAGAAGCCCTCCAATGAGTTCTCTGTATGGTAGATTTTCAGGTTCTTTCTGTGGATCCCTCATCGTAAGCTCCATCTTAACTTCCATAGGTGTCGGGGCTGGTTTAGCATTTAGCATTCCAAACCTATGCAGTAGTTCGTCAATATAGTGTGTTTGTGACAAAGATAATTTTCCATTGTCTAGTTGTTTAAACTGAACACCTAGCAGTTGTTGTAGTTCTCCGGAATAACTACATTCAAACGTTTTTGTGATCAGTTCCTTCACGTGGGTTCTCATCTCTTTATTTTCTGAAATCATTAGAAAATCATCCACATATACCGTTAGTATTGACCTTCCTTTCTCAGTTTCTAGGATGTACACACACGGATCAGTTTGACTGCGCTTGAAGCCTATGTCCCTTAATTTATCATTCAAGTATTCATTCCAACATCGACTGCTCTGCTTAAGGCCATATATCGATTTTTCCAATTTGCAGAACAACTTGCATTCCTCGTTCCCTTGGAAGCCTTCAGGTTGTTCCATATATATGTCATGCTTTATTGCACTATGTAAGTATGCACTCTTGATGTCAAACTGATCTAGGAACCAGGAATTTTGCACTGCGTATGCAATAAAAATCCTCATTACTTCAAAGCTTGATACGGGGGCATATACATCTTCAAAATCTATACCTTTTACTTGAGTGAACCCTTTGGCCACTAGTCTTGCTTTATATTTCTGGCCTCTACTAGACACATGTTTTGTTGTGAACACCCACCTACACTTTATTGGTGTTACATTTGGCGGTAGCTCACTCAAAGTCCAGACATTGTGTCTTCTTAATGACTCAATTTCATCATTCATTGCCTCCAACCAGTAGTTAGCATCAGGTCTACTGATGGCCTCTGTATAGGTGGTTGGATCAGTCAGTGTAATTGCATTTGAACACACTGGTGCATCGTAGCAGCACTTCGGCTTTGGAGTTTTATGCTGTCTTAGTGTCATTGGATGATACCTTGCCTGGTCTAGTGTACTACTATTTGTTTCACTCTCTTCATTTTGTGTGTTAGTTTCTTCAAGTTGAGTGTTAGGCATATTTGTCTCACTTTCCTCATTTTGAGTGTTAGTTTCAACTTCATTGACAAGTTCACTTGTTGGTTGTCTCTGAATAACTGGTGCATATGTTGGTACTGGTAACATATTGTCATACCTCATCTCAATAACATCTTCATTATCGATTTGCATCCCTTTTTTCATCTTAGTGCAATCTTCTTTAAAAGTACAATCTCTTGATTCAATGACACGCTTCTGGTCAGGCATCCAAACTCTATATCCTCGCCCACTAAGGGAATATCCTACAAGATAACCGAGTTCTCCTCGAGATTCTAGTTTAGAATGTCTTTTCTGCCTTGGAATATGAACATATGTTTGACATCCAATGGCTCTCAAATGTTTCAAACTTGGTTTACGTTGATTCCAAATTTCATAAGGAGTCATAGTTTCATTGTGCTTGTTTGTCAATCTATTCCTTATATAAACAGCACTGTATGTCAATTCAGCCCACGATGATTTCGGTAATAGGGTTTCATGCAAAACACTTCTGACTAAATCCATTATAGTTCTGTTCATTCTTTCTGCGATACCGTTCTGTTGTGGGGTATACGGCATTGTTTTCTCGTGTACTATACCTTCAGTTGTGCAAAAATCTTCGAATTCACTTGAACAAAATTCCAAACCATTGTCTGTTCTAATCCGCTTCAAATGTTTGTCTAGTTGTATTTCAGTTTGAATTTTGAACTGCTTAAATTTACCTAAAGCTTCATTTTTCCTTTTTAAAAAGTACACATGTGTATACCTGCTTGAATCATCAACAATGGAAAGTATATATTTAGCTCCACCCCAACTTTGTATATCTATTGGTCCCATCAAATCAGCATGAACCAATCCCAAGACTTCTTCTACTCCAGAGGCACTGCTATCTGAGTGTGTGAATCTCTGTCTAGTTGATTTTCCCGCTAGACAATGATCGCAATCAGTAATCTTAGTATGCTCACATTCTAGTCCTCTGACTGAGTTTAACTGTAACATTTTGACTATTTGATGTTGACTGGCATGCATCATTCTCCTGTGCCATAGGGGCAGTGGTTTCTTCTCAACTTGCACTTTGGCAACCATCTTTGCGTCTGGTACTGTATTAATCACATAGAGACGGTCTTGCTTCTTTGCTTCAATAAGCAATTGATTGTCTTGACTAATTTGACAGCTATTCTTATCAAAGGTAACTCTTTTGTCATTTTCAGTTAACTGCTTTACAGACAATATTCCATGTTTTAAACCTGGAACCAGCAAGGTGTTTGAAGCTTCAAAACTTTCCAGAATGCCTCTATTATTTACCAGACGTACTGCCACTGTACCTCGTTTCACAGCTGGTGTTGTACTTCCGTCAGCAATGATAATATTTTCACTCACATCTTCTAATGTTGAAAAGAATTCCACATTTGGCGTCATGTGATGAGTGGCACCCGAATCCACTATCCAACTATTACTGTTAATGTTCACTATAGCACTATTACACGTGGCGATCATCGATTTAAATGTCTTTTTTACACTTTTACAAAACTTTGCGATATGTCCTACCTTTTTACACTTGAAGCATACAATGTCCGTTTTATCACTTTTATCGTTATTGTCCACACGAAAGTCCCTTTTATTGACAACATTTTTCGGCACTTTCCACTTCGCCAACATGGCAGTAGATTCACTACTTGCACTTGATTCTCGTCGTCTCGTCGCCTCTGCAATGATACGGCGTTTTATTGTCGCACATGTAAGATCCTTTTCAGGCAAATTGCATAAAGCCGAAATGACAGAGTCCCAATCGTCGCTTAATCCACACAATATCGTCATTGCTAGATCCCCATCTTCTATTTTGCTACCGACGTTTGCCAATTCCGTAACAATAGTGTTGATTTGTCCCAAATACGATTCAACGGAGTCGAAATTCGATGATTTCTGCGAATACAAAGATCTCCTTAACTGTACGATTCTGAATTTACTGTCACGTGGTGCGTACAGCCTCTCTAATTCTTCCCAAACTTCCTTGGGTGTATTGAACTGTCTTATGTGCATCTGCTGTTCATCTGAGACACTGAGAGCAATTTTTGCCAGCGCTCTACCCTGTCGAGAGACATAGTCTCTCAATAAGTTTTCTTCCGTTGGTTCAGTCTCACCAGGATTCACAGTTGTCCATAAATCGGCCTCCATCAATATCAGTTTGATTTGGTACGACCATGTGGCATAATTGCCGCCGTTTAACTTTACGATGGTGGTTTTATCCATTTCGTTTTTCTTGTGGATACACAAACACTTATTCACACAGATTTCTTTTTCGGAAACCCTGGGCCCATAACCAATGTTGGTTAGTGGGAAAACAAAGGAAAACGCTCTACTTGCATACCACGCACCTATCCAGGTTAACGCGCCATTTATTAACCAGAGAGAATAATAACAATATACATAGGTCACCAACTGTCATAGACTAACAAATACGCAGATTTTTGATAAAATTTCTTTCGAGCAATATTTTTTTTAACATTCAAACATATTATTTTAAACGAATTTTTGTATAAATTACAAATTCTAAATCAATATTCATAGTAAGGACTACAGGACAACGTCTGTCGGGAATGTTAGTAAAAAATAAATAAATCCAATCATGCATTAGGTATCTCTGAACATTTTATGTTGTATGGGTTGACTCTCTCCATCAGTATGGCCACACTCTATTTATTGACATTTCCAGTTCCAGTCAGCTCAGTGATTGAGGAGCAGCCCGACCGATCGTCCGCGTCTCTGGTTCGGCCAGGCCTTCCAGTTAATCAGTTTCAGTTGTTCCCAACATGTTGCTCCTGCTGGGTGTGGTGGTATCAGTGCTAGTATTGGTGTATACGTACCTCACGTGGACTTTCAATTACTGGAAAAAACTTGGAGTACCACAGGATGAACCCAAACTGTTCTTCGGGTCCATCAAAGACGCACTCCTTGGTAGAAAACACTATGGAATTATCTACACAGAAATATACAAGTAAGACTTTCGCATATTTAACAACTAATGACTCTAACAATTCATTTCTAAGTTCGAGTTTTAAATTGAACAAACCACTACGGGCTTACGACCGTCTTCTACTATTATTTCGATGGCTGGATTAGTATGATCACTTTAAGTTAATAACATTCGCCATTAGGTGGTTATGTTTGAGTCTCCGAAACTCCTAATCATGAGAATTCTCATGTGTACAACAAGTAGAAATTTAATAATTAATGAAATATAGAGATAGAAGTTGGAAATTATTGAGAACAAGAGAGCAACCAAATTTAAAGACTGCAACTGCTGTCATGTATTTGGCGCCAGGATATGAATAGGTATATCCATTTTTGTAACAACTATCTCATATTTATTGCCAATTGGCTTTGTTGGTGCACAACGTTCTAACTATGTCTAGATTCTTGTGACCATTTTTCAGGACTAGACCCTAACGAATATGTAACAACTAATGACTCTAACAATTATTCATTACTGATGTTCGGTTTTTAAATGGAATAAACCAGAAAGATTTTCGCACTGATTTGTTTTTCAATATCGTCCCTATAGGCGCTTGGAGTCGTCAAAAATCGATATCTATAAAAGTGGTTGGTACCCTAGAGGTTACAACGCCGATTTTCGTGCTGTTTCTCGCGTCGTGGGTTCGATCTCAGGTGCCGACCATCTTCCTCTTTCACGACACAAGCTATAAGTAGCTTACGGTGAAAGAGTCAAGGAGTGTATTTGAATTCACTTTGAGTGAAAAAAAATGTTTGTATATCGGTTATAGGCTCGACAAGCATCCAATAGATGTTCTCAAAGACAGTTTCAACAGATAGATAATACATCGAAGGTGGTTTGAGACCACTATCCCTATATATAAAACACGAAAATGACGTATACCTACCCTAAGCCGCATACTTATTGCAGTGTGGGTGCATACCTATCTACTTATTTTTTGTTTACTTACAAAAATATGAACACGACGTGAGTACCTATCTAAATCAAGGGCGGATCCAGGGGGGTCATGACCCCCCTGGACTGGGCCCACATTTTGTCTTTTATATTTATTTATCATCCTTATACGGCACATAATTATTTTATGTCCACACTTGATCAAACGAGTTTTATGAACAAAAAAAATATAGGAATAAATTGATTATATTAAATTTTTTTTTAATTCAAATCACTTGATCTCATTTGAAGGTCTTTAAAATGAAATAGAAAAAAAAATATTTCCCAAAAAATAATTTCCAAATTCATTGAAAAAAAAAAATCTGTTAAGTACCTATACCTACTATTTATCGGGTCAGAAATTTTCAATGTGTTTTTTCACTTGAAATTTCTACTCGGGGTTGGAATCCTGTCTCAGATTGGACGGGACCGGTTGACTGGTAGACAATGCTTCAAGCATTAAGTTCCGCCGGCTATACTGACACCTATGTATAGAAGAGTGTTATTTATTTATTTATTTATAAGAAAATAGGTCGTTAACCTGAAGAGAAAATAAATATGTAGGACTCAAGGAGAACCACTAATTAAAACTGTTAAACATACTGCTTTTACATATTTTTGTCTATTTTAAGTACAGTACTTACATTTATTAATAAAGTACCTACTATATCTATTTTATTATCAAAATTAAATTAGATATAACTTCTTGTGAATTGAACACGACTACTTTATGTTACCCCCCCCCTCCCCACCCCTGGCGTCAAAGCTGGATCCGCCCTTGACATAAATGTTGCGTAAAGATAATTACTTATCTAAATGATTTAGTTCCCTATATTGTTCAATAAAAGAATCGAGAAAAATCATATAAGTCGTATTGGAATTGTAAAAACAAAATACAGGGTGACTGGTAATTCGATACATTTCTTGATAGGATTTATAGTAGAACAAATTTCCAACAATTTTGTTCCCATTAACCAGGGGTCAAATGCCAGTGGTTTTCGAGTTATTTAACTTTTTAAAGTTTTTTTCAATTTTCCACCTTTTGACCTAAAACTGAAAATTGTGAACAAAGTGCTCCATTTTGGAAACTAAAAATATTTATTTCTAATATTAATTTATAAAAATCATAAAAAAATTTGCAGAAAACCTCAAAATACAACGTTTTAATACATGCAAAAGTTTTTTTTTTTTTTTCATTTTTAATTTGAATATTTCTGAGCAAGTTACTCCAAAAAAGTACACTTGGCGTACAAATGACACGAAAAACTTCCCCAAGCTTTCAAAAAACGTACATAAATGTTTCCCATTTTACTACACTTTTGGAAAATAATCCTTACTTAACGATCAGAAGGCGCGGAATAAGGTTAGGTTATGGTTTATTCTATAAACTCGCAATTTGGTATATGTGTCTGTGCTCACTCAAAGAAAAAAACACAAATACATTCTTTGACTCTTTCACAGTAAGCTACGTAAAGCTTGTGTTGTAAAAGAGGAAGATGGTCGGCACCTGGGATCGAACCCACAACAGTCTTTTAGCCGTTACGCTACCAACCACTGTAAAGTTGTATTTATCAATTATTCGATGTTCACCTGTTATTGTTCAACTGTGGGTAGAAGGGAGGCAGATATACCCAGATTTGGTGATGTTAATAAATTCAATGGTTTTTTTTTCCAGCAAATTCAAAAATGCCGGCTACGTCGGGGTGTATACACTCAGATCCCCAGCTCTCCTCATTCGAGACCCGGAAATAGTCAAGAGTATCATGGTCAAGGACTATTACAGCTTCGAACAAAATGCTTTTCAGGTATGGTTTTTTTATTTTTGCATTTTATTAACATTTTTATTAAACAAGCTTTCCGGACAGACGTTGTCCTTATTATGAATATCGAAGTCCACTTTGTCTAATAATTATAAATTAATTTAGTACGTACCCATACAGCACCAAAGCTTCCAGAAACATTTCGGAAACGTTACAATATTTCATGTTTCAATGTAACATTGCAGGAACATTTAAGAGACATATCAATTGTAATATTTCACTAAGATGTTCCTGTAATATTGCATATACGTTTCGCGTATACATACAAATCGGTCGGTGGGTGAGGGGGATAAACCCCGCACTGGATTTTATCGCGCTAGCCACAGTATTGCCACCTTAATGGATTTTTCACTAAATCTGGCGGTTTGGACTTCCAGTCCCGGTTTAGCGAAGGAAAATTGTGTTTAGTGGTTTTTATATTTTAAATAAATGTTAATTTAAATAATAAATAAGCATTAATTTTTTAGAGCAGACTATTTTTTATGTGGTTTTGGAAGTCGAATCTGGTAGGAAGTTTGTTTAACCGTTGGCAACACAATGGCGATGGTCAATGTAATGTCAATAATTGTCATTTTCATTTGTTTCGAGTGATATTTTACAACATTTTTGGGTAAATTTACTTTTTCTCATCTTAATTAATTGTAGTGATAATCGGATTTAGCTGACGTAGTTTTAGTTAGCGAAATATGCGTCAAATTTTTGATAAAAGTGCATTTCCACGTTGTTGTATAACCTATACTTATGACATGACCGAAATGATTTTGATTGCAAATTGTTGGAGAAATTTGTATATGCATGAATATATTATTCATCGTTCTCGGCACTATTTATCACTGCAATAGTAAAGCAACAATATTTCACACAAACATCGGCTCTTAACTTTTCTGTGTAATTAATACTAAACAAACTCTGTCATACGTATAGGTTAGGTCAGTAATGTAAAAATTTCTCGAAAATCCGATAATCACCTCATTATTTGTTACCAGTTACCACACATTAGTATAATTACCAATTTTTTTTTTCAGCGTTACATTCATTTGTGTAATATAAATTTATTTTCTTAAAACTATGCATATTTCCAAACGTCATGCTAGGCGATATGTTGCAAATGAAACTGCGATAGATATTGCAGGTTCTTCCATACAAGACAGAGAGTTTTCAAATTCTGTTAATACTTCTGTAGAAATAATTCATTTCAAACCATTTTTATCGAAATTCTTTATATACACAAATGCAATGTTTTTTTTGACACTAGAAGAATAAATAATTGTGGATATGTCATTGTGGAGTTCACTGATGGGCTACAATTAATACCATCAGTATGGTATAATGCAGACAATAAATCATGTATTTGGCCCAGTCATTACAAAACCAAACTGCGTATTAATTCTGCAATAATAAGACAAGAAATACCAAATAATGAATCGGATTGGGAAGAATTACCTGTGATCAGGTTTTTTGGTGTAGCAGGTAAATAAATAATATTTTTTATTATTATTTGTATATGTGTGTATTTTATATATTATATTTTTTTGTTTTTAATAAAGATACTTATGAAAATGGACTTAAAAAATTTGTCACTGCGCAAGACACATCAAATATAGAGGCTGAAACTTCACCAAATGAATTGACAGAAAGAATAAAACTAAAACGACGCATGAACGCCAGAAGGCACTTATCATCCTCTTCAGACAAAGAGTAAGAAGAAAATAGACAAAGCCAAAAGAAAAATCAATTACCTTCTTGTCCACAATTGCAGGATTTTATGTTAAGTGCACCAATGGAAAATTTTGAGACATCACATAATTTGAATAATATAAATAACAAAAGTAAGAATTTATAAACTGTACTGTTTACTATATGTAAATTTAATGATCTGTTCTAACATATCAATACTTTTTTTCTTCTGTATATAGGCATTCACAAACCAAGTGTTCCGAGCTGTTCCAGAAAAGCTGCTGAAAAAGTGATCATCAATAAGGAAAATAACAGAATTTCATCCTCTTCAGACGAAGAGTATAAAGAGAATAGACAGAGTCAAAAGAATAACCATTGCCAACAATTACAAGATTTTATATTAAGTGCACCAATGGAAAATATTGAGACCTCACATAATTTGAATAATATAGATAACAATAGTAAGAATTTTTAAACTGTATTTAGGCTAGTTTTAGACTCTCGTTGATCATTGGCGCTGACTGCTTGAAATGTATGAACTTGTAAGAAGCTCTTTAGAATAACGTGTAGCTATCAGCGTGGACGGATCATAAATTTTGCTGTCTGCGCCGACAGTCAACCTGAGTCTAAAACCAGCCTTTCTGTTTATTATTTGTAAATAATCTGTACTAACATATCTTTTTTTTTCTTTTGTATATAGGTGTGCACAAACAAAGTGTTCCGAGCTGTTCCAGATATTCTGCCGAAAAAGTAATTAATGAGGGAAATAATATTTCTCGCGGTACATGTCTTATTAACCTTGATTGAATCTGTTAATTTTACCTTTTTATGTTTCTATTCTATTGTTAGACCATAGGGTGAAAACACATAGAACTTCGATTCCGACCAGAGCCAAACGGCACAAAGAATGTTGTCTATTGTTTCAATGCATTTTAATGGGCATGCCAGAAAGCAAAGCGGGTTCCTGCTTTTGCTGTGCATATCCCCATTCAAATACATACTTACATTCTCTGCACCGGTCGGCGCAGGTCAGAATCTGCGTTCTACGTGTTTTCACTAGTTTACAGTTGATCAGGATTTTTTTTGTTTTTGTAAAAACAATGTAGACAAAAATATATTTTAAGTACAATATTTTAAAACTTATAGGTACATATAAAATAAAAAAAATATATATAAATAGTACAAAGTACCAAAACACTACAATCACAAATTATATTAATTAATGAAATCTTTTTACAGAGTTTCAGAAACAAGTTTTATATAAAATAAATAAAGTGTTATATAACCTAGACATAATGGAAAATAACATTAATATGCTTGAAGAAAAAATATCACAGCCAATAAATACAGAAGATTTTAATATTCAGTTACCAATATTGAAACTAGAGGATTTACAATTATTTGAAAAGCAGTTGGACGAAGAAGGATTTAAGAACCAAGTGGTAATATATTGAATTTCTGCTACTTTTTGTACTATTATTAGTGTACCCAGATAGATTTGATTTTTGACCTTTTTCTATATTACTAGTACCTACTAAAGTGTCTCATATTTTTGCATTACAGAAGCTGTTCGTACAGTATTTCGACAAGCAACTGATGTCCAAATGATTGACTCGATATCAAAATGGCTTGTACCAGTGACCCTGAGTTCAGAAAGACAAAACAGATTCAAATAAAAATTAATAGTGCATAAGAACCAATCATTGACTACATTTTATCTCTATTAAACTTAATTTATGGCACTGGGATCATTCCTAATGACTGGCTTGAGTCAATTTTCATCACATTGCCAAAGAAAAATCATCTAAAAAAATATAGTGATTATCGACTAATCCGTCTCATGAGCCACATGCTGAAGCTCCAAGCCTATGCCAAGGTGATAGCCGACATCGGGGTGACATGATATGGCATTAAAGAAGAAACAAACAAGATCTTCGCAGATTTTTAACAACTATTTTTAATAAAATTAACGAATTGAATGTGCATTCTTGGTGGAATTATTTAAAAACGGTGATTTAAATAAAACAATTTATTTGTTATTTCACAAGTTTAATAACCTGATTAGTTTCGCAGGCACAGGTCCTGCATGGTCACAGGTGACTTAGAAACTAAAGTGGTCTCGTGATCTTGTAAATTAAAAAATGTTATTATTAAAATTTAAAAATTTCAATTTTAGTGAATTCAAACAATTAGATATTGTCATTGCTAATCTATTCTTGATTTCTGTAACTATTTTTAAGCCTAATAAATTGTAATGTTTTTTTATTCTTAGATAATAAAAATGTATGTTTTGTAGTTCTTTTTTTATTTTATATTGAAACTTCCAAAACCCTCATGGCCCACCTTTGGGCCAACCCGAATATTTGCAAGCTTATCACTCTCACTCAAATTGGCAGGGCTACGCAAAATTAGCAACGCCATCTAGCGAGATTTTTGGGATAAGCTTGTCCAACGTGACCCATGTCCGTCAAATTAGGACAAGCTTATCTCAAAAATCTCACTAGTAGGCGTTGTTTATTTTACGTAATTCTGCCAATATGAGTGAGAGTGATAACTTGCGGAAGTTATGCTGTATAAACAAATACATTTCACCGAAACGTCTCTGTAACATATCACCGAGACGTTTCTGTAACATATCACCGAAACGTTTCTGTAACATATCACCGAAACGTTTCTGTAACATATCACCACAACGTTTCTGCAACATACCACTGTAATATTTCTAAAGGAGGACATTTCAATGTTGCTGCAAGCTTGCAGTAACATTGCAGAGATGTTTCACAACTTCCATGCAATGTTACAATGTTTCGATGTAAGGTTTATGTAATGTTTCTGTAATCTTTCGGTGCTGTATGGGTACATAGTACCTACCTACCTTTTAACCGATGTACCTAATTCATCAGTTTTCCACCGCATTCTGTAAATAACTGACAGTTTCTGTTAGACGCCTAGTCTTATTGGCGTTTGGCAGAAACTGTCAGTTATTTCATAATAAATGGTGAGAAATGCGGATGAAAAATATTATATGATTTAAAACAGATGCATCGCTCGGAATTACATTGGTTAAAAGGTTGGTTTGGTTGGTTCATTATTGGAATTCAATATTCATAGATACGACCATAGAACAACGTCTGTCGGTGGGATGTTTTCTGGGGAGCTTCCGACAGGACACACTAGGTGGCAGAACTTCTAATCAGGTCTATTGTCAAATTCAGTGATGCCAACGTTGAGAAGTTTGTTTTCCATTGTGTTGCTAAGGAGTTGTTGATTGAGTTGCTAAGAAGTTGTTGATTTTGTTGCGCATAAATTTGAGAATAAATCTCAGGGGTGCTGTTCTGTATTTTTTAATTTGTATTTAGGTAGGTAGGTATATAAAAAATAAAAAAAGATGAACAATTTTATTTGTAATAGTATGTAAAAAATGTACAAGGATTACTCTAAACCTATTGTAAGTTATCATGTATAATAATATAAGTTGTTTAATTTGAAATAAACTAGAATGATATTTTGGAGGTTAGATTGTGAGCGACCATAAGAAGAAGAAGAAGTAAATCGCCCCCGTTGGCAACACTGAATTTGACAATAGACCGGATTAGCAAGGGCGCCTCTAGCGGCACAAAAAGGAAAAAAACATCCCATTGAAAAGAAAACAAGAACGCGCTCGAATAAACATAAGTAACTTCGTCTTATTATTTAATGACATAAATGTTGTATATTTTGTTCTGAATGTCGCTTCTAAAAGATAGATACGACTACGCAATTGATGTGATTCAATGAATTCTACAAGTTACGAATGCTTATTATAAAACCAAAAATTTCACGCTGGAAGCTTTTTTGTTTTCAATAATAATTGCATAGGTTTGAAATCTACGTTAATCAATTTTTTTTTTGTGAAGGACCAAAAATTATCCTGAAATCTTTATGTATTTGATTTGGAGTACATATATATAAAATATTATCATAATTATATATCTGTTAGCTTATGTAATGTATGTTAATGAATACTATATTAAAAAAATACTATAGTCGAAATATTCATGATTTAATGGAGACGCTACTCGAGATGTTTTGGCTGATTTTGTAAACAGCGATACCTCGTGATACGAATTTAATAAAAATCCTCGTATCTCAAAGCAACAATAAAATATAAATCTGAAATAAGTCTGTACTCAAAGTGAACTCAAATACACCCTTTCACAGTAAGCTACGTAAAGCTTGTGTTGTAAAAGAGGAAGATGATCGGCACCTGGTTATGAATCCATGACTACCTGGACGAAAATCGGCGACGAAACCGCCAGGCTACCAACCACTTCAATAGCAGAAACATGTTTCATTCCCCAAAACGCCAAACAAAATACCGTTGATGTTGTTACTTGTTTTAAATTAGAAAAATACACATACATATAAAACAATAATTAGTAAAGTAGTTACTTTTAATGTACTTACTCATACATTATGCAATAAAAGCAAAATAAATATTAAAGAAATTAACACTTTTTCTATATTCTTTAACTTTCTAAATATCCTAAATTTAAAAATAAGAAGACGTATTTGAAATTTTCTTCATGACTTTTCCGACATCGAGCCGGAATGTCAACCGGCCGTTGAATCCTACGGGCTGTAGTGGTAACATATAATTCAGGAGTAGCTGAACTGGATTTCTTGTACAAACATTGAAAATCATAACAGTTTACTTCTTTCAACATCCGGCGATTTATGTGCCTCTTTCATTTAACTTATGCCCGCAAACTTCGCAAAATTTTCCTATTTAATTGCTGATTCGATTTCTCTCATCCTAATATTTCATATTGTCACTTTTTTGGGGTGATAGGTATATTGATATATTTTTATTGTTTTTCTCTTTCAATGTGATGGAATGGAGAGCTGCTATAACTATGTTTTACAAAATTACTGTACCGTACAAGTACGGCACAATGGACTGCAGACGCAGGCTCAAAGAGACCAACACACTAACAAGTAACCTCAATGTCTCAACAGGTCGGTAGCGGAGATAGCTTCTAATAACGTTGCAGGCCGTACTTTATTTCGGGCCCAACAAACGTGTTCGAGAGCTATCTCGATTGCCTTGCCGGGTAAGGAACCGTCCTAGTAACTACGTCGGCCGTACTAGATTTCGGGCCGCCGTGTGTTCGGAGGAAGTTCCTACTTCTTCTTTTGCGCCCTGCGCCCTCGACGAGAATCTTCTAGTAGAGACGCTCGGCCGTACTTTATTTCGGGCGTTGCGCTCGTTCGAAGGAGACGTCCAGTGGTTTCACCCAGGATTTTCCTAATAGTTACGAGAGACCGTACTTTAATTCGGGTCTGCCGCACGTTCGAGAAAATCCTAAGTCGAAGAATCAGCCGTAGTCCAGGTCCTATTGCAAGGGTCGAGTCCACGGTCCAATATAGCCAGCCAGAGAAGAGGGTCCAGACCAGTGAGAAGTCCAAGGTAGTCAGCAAGCAGTAGAGGAATCCAGTAGAGAGAGCAGTCAGGAGAGCAAGTAAAACACCAAGTGTAAACGTAGAAGTGATATAATTCAGTACTAGGCGCACCCGCTTATATAGTGAACATAACGGTAAATGGGAAAAACCAGAGCCGCGTGGTGGGGGCACCCGGGCTTACGAATTAATTGAATTTCGGCCCTTCCGCGGATTATCGTCGCGGATCTGGAGCATACCCCCATGTGTAATATATGGTTGGGATCGTCTCGCGATTTCCCATCGGGGCATGCTTACCAGATCACGCTCGCTTGAAGTTTCAGCTTCCGCGATTTTCGGATAAATCCGCGAAAGGGCAATTAAAATCCAACCCCGATAGCCCGCCTCGATGTATTTGGTATCATTTTGATCAGGAGATCAATATACATCGAGGCGAACTATTTTCGGGAGGCCCAGGCCCTCCGCCCCGTGTCCAACTCCGCGAGGCCTCCACTCCTCCCCCCAAATAGCAGGGTGGGGGTCCCACGTTTAAGGAGTTTTGTCCGAGCGCCGCGCGGCGCTGGAGTCATTTCTTTGTTGGACACGGAGCGGTAGGGTTGTCGAGAGCCCCCGGGTGCAGGGGTGGCCCAAACAATATGAATGTAATTTTATTATTAATACACAGGAATGTTACCGGGCGCAACCCTCGGTCCGTTTAATGGGAGAAAGCCTCCTTTATTTCTGTTGGCCGAGCGTTGCGCTTACATAATCGGATTATAGATTTACATATTAACAATTTTACATATTAGCATTTATTTATCATACAATTCTTATTTCATTTCATTGATCTCCTGCCGTCCGGTACAATTACTTCGTCTGTGTGATTAAAAATGAAATGTGAAATTAATGTTTATATCATAACCTAGCCTGGATGCTTGTTATCCTATGCTGTCTCCTGCATGTTGTTATTATTTTGAGGTTTATTATTGTTATTATTTGCAAGAGTTGATTGGCCGACGTTTTGTTGGTTTTCTCGCTTATTATTAGCTTTTTGCTGACATTGAATGACTTATTCTAGAACGAATAGATTTATTTAGGTTTTACTTTTCTGATGTTTGTTTTTTTGCATAATATGTATTCCTGTGATGGTGTTGTATGGAGTGTCGTGAGAGATCACAGCTTTTGTTTTTTTTATGTATGCTGTCATAAAACTGTCGTTTGCTGACTTTAATCATATATATATAAGTTTACTGCTCAATCATTTTATATTTTTATGTCTCATGTTTAATAGCAAAGAATGCTGACCTTTTATATGGAATAATGTTGTATTGTTGACCTATCCTGTCAAAACCCTTGCTATACCCACAGACAGGTTTTGCCTCGTGGGATTTCTCAAAAATAGTTTATACTCATGTCAATTTTTTTTATATCTACATAATAATTCAGTAATGTATGTATATTTATTTATTTATTTATTTATTTATTTATTTGTTTCACTCCAACTGTATGTCACAGCATCACGCTAAAACCGTAGGTTCTGCGTTGAATATTTTTCTTCGCAGTTTTTCGCAAATACAATTGTGGTAATCTGAGATACAAATATTTACATTTCATTAAATATATTTTAAATTATTTACAAATTTCTAAAAATTTAAAATCTTCATACAAAAATGAGAAAGTCATGTTTTAAAAGTAAAATTATACGTCTAAATTTTGTGTAGAACTGTAGCATTACGGTATGAAAATGTACAAAATCGAACGAAGTTTGATTTGAAATACAAAAAATTTAAGTAAAAGTCTTTTAATTCTTATTTTATAAAGATTTTCACCGAAACTTCTTATAAAATATGTACGCCATGACAGATGACTAAGGCCGGTAAAGCAGAGTTCGCTTGCACCCTCTCTCTCCCAAGGTAGGTACCTCATTAAATTTATCACTACAGTCATAAGTAGGTCAAACTAACTATACATAATATAATACTAGGTAGGTAGGTACCTATATCTACACACAGTATGAAGGACTTGCATTAGGAACAACTACACGTATTATAATACTAGGTAGGTAGGTACCTATATCTACACACAGTATGGAGGTTTTCTTTAGAAACAACTACACGTATTATACCTAATACTAGGTAGGTAGGTACCTATGTATAACTACATTCTTCTTTTAATTTTTTCGCGTATTCAACAGTGAGTATTAATTTTTCCTCATCTTCTATTTTTTTTATAAATATTGAAAGTGACATTAGTTTTTCAAATTTTTCGCATATTTAGCAGTGAATCTTATTTTTTCCTTTTTTGAAACATTAGCTGGGTACACATTCTAAATCTTAGCGTGAAAATTTTTGAAAATGATAGATTATCTATAACATTTGACCGATAATCGCTCATTTTTAAAATCTTAGCGAATTTTTTTTTGAAAATGAGCGATTGTCGGTCAAATCTTAAAGATAAATCGTTACGTGTGTACCCAGTTATTAAGATAATACATATACTCCTGCCGCCGTAGACAAATTCAAATTGGCGTTCGACTACTATTAACAAAGATTTCGATAATGTATAGTGCGAAAAAATTAACTGTCCTCTGGAACATATAAACATTTATTCAAACCAAACAATGATCCTTATAGTATAAAATATAAAAAGTGGACAGTTAATTTTCTTCCTACTCTACATTGTCGAAGAATTCGTTTGTAGTCGATTGCCAAATGCATTTTGTATAGGCCTACTGGTCCTGAGAAGGGGAAAGCTGCATACAAAACCTGTTCAATAACCTACGGCTCAAGTCTGACTAGCCAAATCAACAACGTAAAGCAAGACGGGTATCAGCTAGTACCTACATATTATTGTTTTTTTTTACTGTGTTAAAAATGATATGCTGTATACCTACCATTTGTAACATTTTTTACCTGAGAAATATACTTATTATTATTATTATATTTTTACTCGTATCTCACAGCAAAAAAGGTCTCAACCGACTGCTTCAAAGTGAATATGGACTGTTCGACGCTCGTGCGACAAGGCACTCGTATCATTGTATGTAATCATAGATGTATAACTACCTAGATGGAGTACTCCTATATCTCTTCATAGTAAAAAAGTGAAGCCGATTTGGCCGGCAAATTTGGCAGTGCGGTAGTCAAAACGGAACGTAAAAAGTTATGTTAAAATTTTATAAAAATGATCAAATTGCACTTATTTCAAAGTAAAAATACTATTTTGTTATAAAAAAACACGAGAAAAAAAAACCAAATAAATATACGCCGTACCACGTACTTTTGGGAACCAAACTGTCAAAAGTTGCAATGTTTGGCCTTCACTTTTGAACGCGAGTCGGGATTCTAGATTATTGTATTGAATTCTGTGTATGTAATACTTTGAGAAGAAATAATACTAAGGAAATAATGTTCTACTGCGCATGGTTCCAACAAGTACCACGTGACTGCTGTTCAAGTTCAACTCATACAAACTGTGACGTTTGTCGGTAGCGGCGTGTGACATACGATTTTTTATTTTTAATATTTTATAACAGAGGAATTTTATGTTTTAATAATAGTTTTAGTTAAAGGAAGTACTATTTGTCTTTGTTGTGTTGTCTTGTGCTTGTGGATGAAAGTAAAATGAATTCTAATTGATAATTTATCTTCAGTCACGTGACTATTGAATAATGGAACCATTTTTCGGCTCTGCGCATCTAAAAAAGTTCTCTAATAATAATATTATTTGTACTCAGTAATGTAATATGTTTGTCTATGGATGAATTATCATGTATGATCTATGATTACGAATACAAACTGACAGTACCTCCGCCAGACGCCAAATATAATTATGATTGATGTGTTCACATTGAACAGATACCGCATTGGTTCGTGTCATAAAACACTATGTCTGGCTTACGCTACTGTTTATACAAAGCTATACTCAGCTACTCATCTCGTGAATGATAATTTGTGATCATTGGTGTTGCCAGCAGTACCGCCAGTACCTACAAATCAACAAACATAACCTTGAACGAATGATACGCTCGGCAATAATAAGCGACGAATGAATTATTATTATAATAGTTTTTACAGATGGGAACACTTGAATGGCCCCGTAGAACGTACGGTTAATTTTAGAACAATAATTGCATATTGTATTCCAATTTTTAAAAGTGGAACTTACTCTCTGGTCAAAAATTAAAATGTCACTGTTTTAAAGTAAACCCTGTTCTAAGTTTCCATGACATTAACGCTGGCGTGAAGTAACATAATTTTGTATGGAAACGTGCATAGCTCCCCTACAGAATACTCTGAAAAGCTCAGCAGCCCATATAATATTCCCGTGAGTTTCTCACTTACGTTATTTTTTAATTTCCCTCACGGCTTTTTCATGGTTGGGTTTCGTGTTAACCGGCCGTTGAACTCTACGGAATACAGCGGTTGCATATAGTTCAGGAGTAACGGATATTGTTAAAAACATTGAAAATCATAATGTAAGTTATACTTCTATATTTCTGGTCAAACGATACACATGAAATTCTGCTTTTGTCTATTATTTTAACGCGCCATATCAATACGTGTGTAAGTGTGACGTCATTTGACAGCTTCGCGCACCAATCTTCCATACATTTTGTATGGAATCAGTTCCAGAAATTAAAATTATTATTTCTTAGAGTAACAAAAAAATAGGATATATTATGCTAATCATTGTACTGGAAACAAATGGGGCAAAAAACACTTATAAACACGTGGTCTGTGGTTAAAAAAAATTAAACAAAATACCCAATTTCATTTGTATGGAAATTTGTATGGGATTTAAAAAATCAGATAGCTTCGTGGAGCGCGGCTGTAGATGTCTCTATACATTGACTTTACACCCGTATTGGCTTTCTAATGCATCTCACAATTTCAGGTTTTCAATATGCTACCTACCTTAATTGGGAAAAGAATTTAATGTATTTGTATTTGTAAAACGTACCCACTATTCGCTGTTTACTCCAAATTGTGGGGACAAAAGAGCATAATTACTTACTAACGAGAACTTCTCATTGGTTCTTCTATCGCGGAAAATATCTCATTTAAATTCTTATTTGGTTCAAAGTACCTACATATTAAAAACGTGTTAAGTATTTTTTAGGTAGGTACCTGGATAATATTTAAAATAAGCGATAATTTATACTTTTAAGCCTCTTGAAATATAAAAGGGATATAGCGTATGTACCTGCTTGTAAATGTATTTAAATTATTCATAGATAAATAGTATGTCATTGAATCAAGTGACAGTTAAATCAGTGGCGTCCAGCCCATACAAACCTAAAAGTTTGGTTTGACTTGACAGCCGTTGCAAATAATGCTTTTTAATTGGTTGATCAGCTGGTAGTAAATAACGGATAAAAATAAAATTTGCAATCCATTCTCTATTTTTCCCTACATAATGGATTATATAACGGCATGAAAACAAGAATCTATGCATAAGTCTGAAAGGATGTGGTGAAAGTATGACAATAATTTTCCTTGACAGTTGACATTTATCTGTCCTTGTTCGTTATCCACAAAACACCATACTTCTAAAGGGCTTACCATCTCCATATGAGATGTGAAAGAATTTCTTAAACATAATATACCTAGTCAGATTTAAAAACCCTCGATATCGATTGTGGTTCAGAGTCCAATATTGTTGAATATCTTATTTTCGACCCTTTAGATATTACCGCACGCCACTGGAATCAAACGTCTTATTTCCATTATTTTCCAAGATTAACCACAAAATATTTCGTCGGATTTGAATTTCAAAAACCAATTTTATAATATTTCAATATCCACGCACTTAAGTATGTTTTGAAAGAAAAAACAACATCTTAACAACGTCAGGTATGGAAAAATATTTGTATGTGGGCTTTAGGCAAGTGCGCAATATTGTTTATGATGGGGATATACATAATATATATTATCATTGTTTATTCGTTATGAATAAGCGATTTTTTAATCCGTGAATAATATTACATTATTTATGTAAAAAAAAACGAAAATTTGCAAGATGTAAAAAAAAAACATTAACAACAAAATGCCTCCAATGAAATAATAAAGAAAAGTTCAAACTTGACTTTTTTGTGAAAAACCCTGCTAGTTATGAAATAAATAAGTTTATATACTACTTCTTGTAGATTTTTGAGGAATTTTCTAGGACTAGATTTTACCTATTAGAAAAGAGTGCTTTTTATTTGATGCAATGGAGACGGTCATCTTCGAAAACTGTCGGGCTAGTACGAGTTTTATCGAAAGCTAATTGCACGCAAATAAGCGCTTATTAGCGTGCAAATAGTAGTCGAAAATCATACGATCGAATCATTCGATCATTTTAGTATGAAAATTTTTCAAAACTCTTTCGATGATCTTTTCAATATTCGATCATCAAAAACTTATACTAGGGCTTCTGGTTCATCGTCATTCATTTTATTTTTTATGGCATTAAGGAACTTTTTCCCAAAATATTGAATATGGGAGCTTTTGATCACGTAGAAGATACCCAAGTTAACTCTCCGAAATTTCCTATGACGGAGTAAAATTTAAATTTGACTATCTTAATGTCGAATGTTGTTAGAGAAAATTTGATTTTTAATAGAACTCAGTATTTTCCCCAATCCAACGTGTCGTTGCGTAACTAACGGGTAGGTTAGTAAATAACGGAGGCTTCCTAATATGTCCAAAAGGACGTCCTAATGTACTGGGTACTTTCACATCAAAAGTCAAAAGTGATATTAGGTTACATGATCAAAAACACAATTGCATACTGGGGTGGAAATCCTACTCGGGGGCAACAAAAAGATGATCAAGGAGACTTTTTGCGGAGGATGGGAGTCAGGAACAGGCACTTTGCAAGAAATCTCTGGAGACGAGACGAGGATCATTAATGTTTATTACTATAGCAATTCCGCTGCTCTTCGAGTGATTTTCTGTCTAAGTCTTAGCTTTGAACCTTGCCAGCCAGGTATCTTTTAACAAGTGGTACAGATCGACCCTCCTTTTCTTTAACAACTAATATTAATTCTATGTTTTTTTTTTCTTCAGACTGACTTCACCAACGATCCTATTCTCGGAGTGAACCCATTCTTCCACGTCGGAGAATCATGGAAGAAGAGACGGTCACAATGGTCAGCAAATTTGACTTTGAGTAAAGTCAAGTTCTTGTACGATGTCATGGATGATAAACAGAAGCACATGGTTGACTATTTGAAAAAGCACATCGACGAACGTCCCGGAGAAGCTCTGGAAGCCAGAAAGGTAAGAATCACACAAATAGAATAATTTCTAAAATTTTGAGAATTTTCGAAATAACATATAATCCGAGCAATACTACATATCCATAAGAAATTGATCGATGCTAATATAGCTGTAGGTAATCGATTTCAATCAAATGATATCAGATTTCTTGTAATATGCATTTTGCAAACTTGATCAAGAAATATTCGAAATATGTCAGTATTCCTGATGTGACTAGAATAAATAAATCACATCATCGAGACTATTTTTTTCCAATGAACATTATCAATCTCAACATCCTTCGTTCAACATTAAATTCATCGTCAGCTTAACAACTAAAATTATTATGATATATTGTTTGCCAAAATCTACACATGCTTAGAATACCTACCAATCAATCAAATTCAATGTTTATTTGTAATTTCATTCCGCACTTTTCTGTTTGTCGTTATTTCCGCCAAATAATCTAGCAAGAGAATCATGTCTTTTCAATCCGCCATCCTTGGATATGAAACGAAAAAAATACACGCCTATTTAAAAAAATACAGGTGCTCATATCGAAATTCAAGCACTGATGCCTGCTGGCCATAACACAATGCAAATTAAAAACGTGAGCTCTATAACGTAGTTTTGATTTTAAAAAAAAGATGAAGAATGTGATCATTGCAGAATATTTTTTATCAGTGTCACAGGTCAATTTAATATAACAAGCGAAGCAATAATCATTTTATAAAGGTCAATGTTACCTATCTATGTTGTATGTTATATCATTCCGATACGTCACACTAAGATACCATTAGGAAGGTACCTACCTTCTATCAAATTATGTAGATTAGATAATAGAGACGAATTGTGCATCTCATTTAGAAGGAAATCATACACTGTCCAATTGACCTGTCACTATCCGCCATTTTATACTGTCATTTTTTAAAACACATTTTAATTTTTGAACTATGCCCTCATTAAGTCATTTAAATAACCTGAAATAAAGAAATTGTCATTGAAAATCAACTATTTTCCATTTATGAACTCATTTTGAGGCCTAAAGAGTCTAAAAGTCTGCCTTTTAGCATAGGCTCAGTCTTGCTGATTTTCAAAGTTGCCCAGAGACCCAAGTTAGTATCAAAATGGCTGCCACCGTCAACATTTTGACGGTATGTATGTATTTCCATTAAAATGGTTGGTAGTCTAGCGATTTAGTCGGCGTTTTTCAATCCGCAGGTCGTAGGTTCGATCCGCGGTGCCGACCATCTTTGCATTTTGTGAAAGATGTCAAAAGTGTATTTTTGTGTTCACTTTGGGTCAGCCCAGATTCATTTTAGCAAAAAAAAATGTGTCAAATTCTAAGTTCAAAAGAAATGAATCTGACAATCGTTCACGTTTGCTTCCATTTTATTTGATTTTATTTGGGCTCCAGAACCGAGGGATTTACGAAATCCGCAAGATAGAGTATTATATTGGGGGGCTCTAAGTGGGGTTATTAATAGAGAATTCATTGATTGGTAGATGTAATTTAACTATTTCATTGTATTCATTCAATAATTCACATTTCAGCTCGTCATCAAATATTTGACGGACGTGATGGTCCACGGAACTTTAGGACTGAAATCGAATGCTTTCGAAGAGGAAAATAACGTATTCTCAAGAATCGCAGAATCACTCTTTGTCTCCAGCTTCTGGGATAATCTGGGAATACTTGCATACATGATCGCACCATGGTTGCATTCCATCCTTCCCATCGGGTAAGGAATGAACTGTAATTAGACACAACACAAATTGGTTTTTTATTAACAACGACATAAAAAACTCATCCTTTACTATGTTCAGGCAAAATTTAAGGAAATACGACCTGATGTCAGAGTAAAAGCTTTATCTTTCCTCTATCTCTTTCCTGACCCTCACTCTTGGCCTACATCCCTTTACCCCAGCTGAGCCTACTTAATATGCTATATCCTGCATATTCTGTTGTTTGTCTTTGACCTCTCACCTATCCACTATTAATGTTTGTGCTTAGGTATACTTTACTGATTGTATTTTTATTCTCTGTACCTTGTATCTTCTTTCGTATGCAAACAATTTGTAACGGTTATAACTTTTATTTCATCGTTTTTGTATCATAACTATTTGTATATACCTATTATGCCTAATAAAATTAAAATAATAATTGAAATTGCTCATATTTGAATATTATTCATAACATAATTATTGAAACATTTTTTCTAGATGGGTAAAGCCTTGGGTGAAACAGGAACTAAAGAGCATTTCCCAAAGTGTGGTGGACATCAGAAAAGAACACGGATTCCTCAAGAATGATTACTTTGAAAGTCTTATGAAAGAGGATGACAGTGAGTAATTCAACAATTATTTAATGTTGTGTATTTCATAAAACTATATTTTCTTTATAAAATAATAATTTATTATATGAAAGGGACAGATAGATTTATCAATAATTATTAACTGTTTATTACCCTTTTTTATTTTATAGTCAATATGGATGAAATTTCCGGAAGAATATTTGGCTTTTTATCTGAAGGAGTTGAGACATCCAGTGGTTTGATTTCGTTTTCGCTTTTTGAGGTAATTTATTCTTATTTTAAAATACAAAATACTAAACTTTGTGTTATTCAACTCATCAAAAACTTATCAAAAGAAAAAAAGTTGTGTTCATAACCAAGACAGTACAAAAAATGAATAATATGTTGTAGGTATTACAATGACATACTCGCATGAAGTTTCTCCTGTTTTTTTTTTTTACTCCAGAATTTGAAATCTTGAAATTTGAATATCTGCAATCGATCATCAGCCATGCTTTATCTTGTTTAGCCTCATATAAATAAATAATAATACAGTATTTTCTAGTAGTAGTCTTTGAGTCATTGCTAGATCAATCTCACTTTGTTAACTTTTAACGTCGTTGCAATAGATTCTTTCCTAAAATCCCTAAATATTTCCATACATTCATCTTTTTTAGTGCGTATCTAATGTTGATAAATGCAAATGCTTTTTCAGTTAGCCTCTAACCCACAAATCCAAAGCAAACTCCGCAAGACCTTAGACGACCTGGCTGCGGCAAACGGCGGAAAATTATCATACGAAGACATCATCAACTGCAAATATTTCGACATGATTATTTCCGGTAAGTAAAATCAATTGTGGAAATTCGTTGAAAACTGTCAAAAATTCACCCGAAGTGCTCTTTCCTAAGCAAAATTGCACTATTTTGTCACTGATGATTTTTTAATTAGATTGTAGTGATGGTTATTAATTAGGTTTTTCACAATGAAAACTGAATAAGGTTTAAAGGATTTGCTAGGATAAATATTGGATACTCTAAAATAGTCTAAAGAAATCTATATTGACAATAAAGAAACCTCACTAATCAAAGTGACCAGAATTTGTTGCGACGATCCTGTAATCATGTAATAATAATTCTATCCACAGAAACCATGAGGATCTATCCGGCAGTTTTTGTCATCAATAGAATTTGTACAAAACCTGTGACATGGCCACCTGCTGAAGAAGGAGGGAAGCCATTGGATGTTCCTGTTGGGACACCTGTCGTAATCTGTAATTATGCCACACACATGGATCCCCAATATTTCCCAGACCCCGAAACCTTCGACCCAGAAAGATTTGCTGAAGGCAATGAGATAAACAAATTTGCCTATCTGCCATTTGGAGAAGGCCCAAGGATCTGTGTTGGTGAGTGACTAGTATTTCAAAATATAGTCTATTAAATGTAGATATCAAGACCTCATTTCTAATCATTTTATTTCTCTTTGCAGGAATGCGACTTGGAATTGCAAACGCTAAGACAGCTGTTGCGAATATAATAAGAAATTTCGAAATCAGAGTATCGCCCAAAACACACAAAAGACCATTAGAAATTGATCCAAATGTATTAGTCTGCAGGGCTCTTGGGGAACTCTGGATTACTTTCCATAACCTCAAAAAGGATTAAGTGAAAGCTCGATTTGTTTAAATTTTAACTCAATAATTAATAATTATCTGTATAACTTTTTTCATAATTGTACTTTTTTGCGTTTTGTTTTTTTTTAAGTAAAATGAAGTTTTATATAAGTAGGTACCATATATTTAATAAAATTATTTTGTTTTTTTTTATATATAATTTTGTTCTACATTTTGAATAAAACTTTACCATGTTTTTTTTAAACTGATATTAGGCCTGCTCAAACCTAACTGGAACTATTACATATTATATTATAATAAGCTGGTACCACGTAGGGTTAATAAATAAACCGGTTGAATAATCTCTTCATTTTTTCATCTATTTGACATGTTAGTAATTCGAATTTCCCGGCAAATTTACCATTAGCGCCATGAGTATTGTTCCGTAACTAAAAATAAATTTCTCCCAAAATATCAAGTTCAACCGAATCTGACCGATATCATCATATTCGATTTTTTAGCCGGAATGATTTCATAAGAAAGAAATTCTAAATAGGTCTAACATTTTATAAGTTTTTATATTTTTACAAGTCATTATCTTTTAAGTTGTTAAAATAAACACTACATTTTTTGAAAATATATGTATTGGTTCATTATTTCCATTCCATCGTTATAACATCGAAAATGTTTGTGCAAACATTTTTTCAATCAGTACTTTATAAGCATGCATAACATCTTGCATCTGTTTTGAAAGAATTAGTAGACAAGGTCCACCGTGACTGAAGAAACTTTAAAAAACTGATTGAGAAATCGACTACGCTTGGATAAGAAGAAAATGGAGATCAATTTTTAATTATATTTGCAAGGGCTTATAAGGATTTACGAGGGAGGACAATGTATAGGCGTACGTATACAATTAAGACACTTGAATAGTGTAAGTAGGTAATTACATTAAATGAATACTGTAAAGATGACAAGAATTTTTCAAAGTTTACCAAATTTTTCATTATTATTGCTGCATACATCCAGTTTAAAAAGTTTTTTTTTTATCAACTGCAAAATAATATTTATACAAAGTATATCCTTGACTCTTCTGAGTTCATACGGACGCCACTGGAAACGCTTTTGGGCAATGGGTGAAAACACGTAGAACGCCGATTCCGACCGGCGCAAAGAATGTTGTCTGGTTTCAATGCATTTAAATAGGCATGCCGAAAAGCGGGTTCCTGCTTTTGCTGTGCGTATCTCATTCAAATTCATAGTAACAATCTTTTCACCGGTCGGCGCGGGACGGAATCGGCGTTCTACTATTGTTTTCACTCGATTTCTGTAGGGCATGTCATCAATTCAAATGAAAGTTAAGCATTTCACAATTAAAAAAGGTTACAAATAATTGAAATCCAAATTTAATCCGTAGGTCAAAAAGTAAGTAAACCGCTTCAGTTTCTCGAAACTTGATTCGAAGCAACAATCTTCTTTTTCTTCCTTGAGTGTTCCAGCCAAGCTAAAAATAATCAACACATTTGAGCAGATTTTTTTAGCCTACCATATCAATAATATTGATTTCATCCACATAATTTGGACTTTTAAGAATATCATGAATGACGAAATGTCCCAAAAAACGTTAACATTTTTTATGTAACAAAATAATGTTAACTTTTTTTATATGACAACATTCTAACTGTCAAAATTATGGAAGTTGGATACGATGTCAACATTAAATTAGGTTATGTTAGTATATATTATATTATCTATGGTTATGTTATCATATTTTGATACATGTATTCAATGCTTGAATTCTTTGATTAAAAAATAATTTGAAAAAAATGTCTTCCGAAATTGAAACTGCCCCTGAAAACAAAATCCAGGATCAAAAATGTGATGACGCACCCAAGGAACTGAATGAATATGCTTATTTAGAAACCGGAGGGTTTTCTTCTGAACGATTTAAAATCGAAATACGGAATATGCCCAAATTTTATGGAATAAGTGTAAGTTTTTTAACCATATCATAACCTCAAGTAATTCATAAGAACTCCCTCGATAAATAATCATATTTTTATTAACAGATTCAAATTGTTTTTATTTTGTTAATTAGGAACTTAAGAAGTTATTGACTCAAAAGTTAGAATTGAAAACTGGCAAAATCAAGCCACCTCGTCCAGGCAGTAGCTGGCTGTACGTCTGTTTCCATAGTGAAGAAGAAAGAAGCAAAGCCATTACTGCTTTGCAGGGATACCAATGGAAAGGAAAAACACTCAGTGCTTCGGTAAAATCTTTATTCCTTTAATATAAATTATTTATTATAACATTTCTCATACAACCACCCCTATTTCTTTTACTTCTAACCTGGCCTTCCTTGAGAACGCAATCGATATGTTTGATCCACGTTGTTCTCGGTCGGCAACGCTTTCTAACACCGTTATAAATTCTATTTGTCATTCTGTTTGCATTTATTCTTTCCACATGCCCAAATCGTCTCAACTTATTGACTATCATCTTTGTCATAATACCAACGTCCATATCACATTCTTTTCTAATATTCTCATTCTTTCCATTTCTCGCAGAGTCTTTCCACATATTCTTCGTAGAGCTTTTATTTCTACAGCATTTATACTACATACTTCTTTTTTTGTCCATGTCCACGTTTCATATCCATACATCATTGATGGTAACAGGATAGCGTTATGCACTAGTTTTTTTAGCTTGCAGTGAGACGTTGTTGTTTCTCATCATAGGTCTTGGTGCACCGCCCACCCTGCTACCAGCCACTTTCCTTCGTAGGATTTCTCTTTCACACTTTCCTTCTCTATTAAACATACTTCCTAAATACACATACTCATTCACTTGCTCAAGACATTCATTTTCCACGGTTATTTTACAATTCGTTCTTGCTTCATCCTTTCAAAGACCAAAATCTTTGTTTTGCTGACATTCATTTTAAGACCGTTTGTTGCACAATTTTCGAACACACTCAATACAAGTTCTTGCAAATTATTTTCACACTCAGCCATTAGTACTAAATCATCTGCATACATAAGCGCACATACCAATAACCTCTTGTGAACTTCCAGCTGACTTGGGAAAGGCTTCGCTGTCTGCTCCATCTATCTATGTTGTCAGCGTCACATAATACAGATTCTATGATTACTCACTCGGTTTCTTAAAAATATACCGACATTGACTTGTGTTATTATCTGCTTATTCCAGAAGTTCTAATTTTGTATATAAAATCTTAAAAATAGATCTTTTTAACCCTTAAATATTTTGTTATAGACAACCTCAGATTGTCACTCCATTGAGTTTGATAAAAAAATGTAATCATCTGTTTAGAACTAAGTTGCTTTTATAATTACGGAATATCTAATAAATAATATATCTAAATGCAGATCGCGCAGCCTGCTCCCGATCCACTGATAAGGAAACGTAAGATGGAATCTTCAGAGACCACTGAATCAAATGAGATAAACGTTAAAAAACAAGATACAAGAACGCAAGAAGAAAGAATAAAGGACAGTACAACTCCCTATTGGAAAATCCCTTATGAAGAACAGGTAAACAACTTCAACATTTGTTTCATACATTTAAATGATGGGTTATATTTGATAATGCTGTAGTGTGTTTTGTAACAGTTTGTCTAATTGTCAGGTTTCATTCTTGCAATAGGGGTGTTACATTTTTCCTTTTTCTTCTCTTTTAGATTGTTTTTAATATTTATATTTATTGTCCCCTTATACCAACATTTCGCTGTCTGGGGTTTTTTTTTCACGAAAATATTATGAGTTAAGTATTGTTCTGGTATGCTTATATAGTAGAAAGAAAATAAATCTTATATTACATAGTTTTAAAACACATCGATCCATACAGTCTAAGAAATTATAGATATATGTGCCCCAAAGTGCAATTACCTATCTAAAATATTCTAAAGTGAATACAGTAGGCGCCGGATATTGTGATCACGTTTGTCCAGTGTATTTTGATTCTATTAACCGGCGATTCTAATAAGCGACGGCCATATAGAATATACGTACTTAGTACATACCTACATATATTTCACGCAAACATAGGTACCTATGCATTATATACCTAAGAAAGGTATTTATGTCAAAAAATCATCAAGATATCGAGACAAAAGGGAGTCTGTCCCTATGTTGCGGATAGTTTTCGGTCATTCAAGCATTTGTGTAAAAAATATAGGTACCTACCTACATCACTAGCAAGCGTTTCACGCCTTCTGGGAGACATCTGGGAGATTTGCTCTTTCCTAAAACTAAAATGTTATCAGCCAGTCATAGAGCAGGTTAAAAGTGCTCACCGTTATTCGGTCTTTTATCTTTTTGCATGTCCCAGGGTTCGAATTTTTTATCACCGTACAATAAACAAACACACGCACAGCTGGAAACAATTCAAAACTGACCTCGACTGAGTTATAAATCTTTTCTAATGCACAATTTGTCTATCGAGTCGAAACTGAAAAAAAGACAACAAAAAAACGTGCACGTCAGTGGCTAAAATAATATAAGAAAGTGTTCTAAATTTTTGGAACAATTGATTCTATTAACCAAAAATGTGATTCTATTATCCGATAGAAATTGTATGAAATTCTTCATTTGGAATCGGGACTTGGACTTTTGATTCTATTAACCAGTGATCACAATAACCGGCGCCTACTGTAATTGGAAAAAAATTAGCTCTATAATCATATCAGCTACAATTTCTAAGAGGACAGAATAAGATCTCAAAATAAACTATCGAATTTGATATGAATTTAATGTTCAGAAATAAATGTTGAATATCGATATTTCCATATTAAAAATATCGGTTATTTAAAAAAAAACGATATTTGATGTATATTTTTTTCCCAACCCGATCTTGCAGTATGCCGTTTTAGACGCTAAAAGACATGGAGTGAAGAGTAGCCCTCTGATGGTGTGTTTTTGCATTTTTCCGATTTGCCTACTATCAACAACCTCATCTATCATCTCATTTCAAATGTATAGCCTATGTTCATAAACATCTTAGGTTGGTTATTTTGATGAAGCTACTGAAAATATTTCTATATTTACAGACAGCAACCAAACAGAAAGAAATGTTTCGTATCATTCAGAAGATAGGGAATGAGCTGTGGAAGATATATCCAAACTTGAGAAATTTTATCGAGGCTAAAAGGAAAATCCACAATGGCGTGATGTGTGCGTTCAGTCCGATTAAAACGGCGAAAAAAATTGAAGGCTACAGAAACAAATGCGAATTTACAATTGGAATGGACGAAGAAACAAAACAAGCAACTGTAGGATTCAGAATAGGTAGTTACGTGACCGGTTTCACTGGCGTGGCCCCCATCGATAACCTGTGTCATATTTCTAGTGAAATGAAGAAAGCAGTTTTGGTAAATATCTTTAGCTTTAATATTGTCTGTGTAAGATGCAGTAATAATTTTATCAATTATAGAACCAACTATATTGATGCTCTCATTAAATCAATAGATCAAAAACGTTACTTGTAACTTTGTAATACTTAGCCATTATACCGATTTGAGGGGTTAAATAAAACTTTGCAGTATTACGATATTCGTAATACTGCAAAGTTTTATTTAACCCCTCAAATCGGTAAATCAATAGATTTTTGAACCACTGCGGGCTTACAACCCTCTTCCAGTGCTGTTCACTTTAAGCTACGGCTACACTATGGACAAAACTGGACCATACTGGTCAAATAGGGGCTTTGGTCAATGAAGTATATCATATACCTGGCTACGCTACTGTTCAGCAATGACAGCTAACTTGCTTTAATTATAGGTTATCTTGAATGTGTTCTGTGTTTTAAAATAGAACAAGTAAGTAAATATTAAATTATATTAATTATATTTAAAATAATTTTATATATTTTCAACTTCCATTATTTTTTCTCAACTTAAAAAACAATAAGGTACAAAACATTATGAAAATAATAGCCTAGAAGACGTGACAGCTGTCAACGTTGAACCAGCATTGGCGATTTTGCCGACTTGATCGACAAGTACACTAGTAATGGCCAATGTCAAATATTGGGTGATGTTGGTAATTGGTGAGGCGGCCACACTAATTGCCCATGATGGACCTGAGCTTATATTTGGCCAGCATTGTCCATAGTGTAGCCGTGGCTTTAGGTTAACAAATTTCGTCATAGCATTAATTGTGTACCAAGTATAAATTCTGTGTGAGGAAGCCCTAGAAACACCACTCCACATTCTGTGCGAGTGCATACCATTGATGAGCAAACGCCAATATCACCTGGGGAAGTTCATACTATACCCAGAGGATATCCCAAACATCGCCGCAAAAACCATTGTCAACGTCTGGGTGGACAATGGGCTCGATGGCGTTCTGTAATCAAAGAGGCAAACACAATAGACCCAAAAAGGGTCACAGTGTTATCGAGGGGCAATTGATTCCCGGCCAATTGATCAAAAAAAAAAGTATAAATCCAGTCAAACTCACATTGTATTATTCCAGTTATTTCAAGAATTCGTCAGATCTACCGACTTAAAAGTATATTCGCCGGTTGATCACAGCGGAAACTGGTCCGGAATCATGATCAGGCAGTCTTCTACCTCTCGGAACCTCATGTTGGTTGTAGGAGTAAACCCACAGGTATTTGCCTTCCATTATAACCTCTCTTAAGTGAAATTTTAATTAACAAATCGTAATTTATAATAATGCTCTAATGTTTAATTTAGGGTATGTCTGAAGATCAACTTAAAAAACTGAAAGATGGATTGGTTGCCCATTTCTCGTCAGAAGAGGCTGTAAAGATTCCAATCTCGTCGGTTTATTTTCAGCGAATAGTCCGAAAGTAAGTTCTTTATTCATATCTCCATATATTATGTAAAAGAGTGTAGGGTTAGTGCCTACACTTATAACTCGAGATCGGCTGAACAGATTTTTATGATACTTGGTTTATTAGATTCTTCTCCGCTCCAGGTAACAGAATAATTATTAAAAGTTAGAAAAATGGATAGCAAATAGTATAAAATATAATATTAAAGTTAGTATAGAACGGATTTACTGACAACAATGCTAGCTGTGAAAAATCCCATAACACCACAATTTTTATTTACTTGATAACAATAAAATTGAGTGTTAAACCATGTAAAGCAGATTTTTGATAGAATTTCTTTCCAGCTTTCAGAATTAATTTTTTAACATTCAAACATATTTTTGTAGAAATTACAAATACGAAATCAATATTCATATTGAAGACTACATGACAATGTCTGTAGGGAAAGCTAGTTTTATATAAACACTAAAAAATACCTTCAGTTTCTGTGGAACATTTAAAATTACAAGTATTTTGGGTTTTTTTTGTAGAAAAAGCGGAGAACCACTTCCAAGTGCCGAACATCTGTGTGGTGAAACTCACATTTACGAGTCCATACACGGCATCCAATTCAGAGTCTCTCCGGAAGCATTTTTCCAGGTAGGTGCTATCAAATAATAATTCACAGAACGACAAAAAAAAAATGTGAAAAAGACGCTCCCTTAGAGAGGGACGTTCTCTATGACGAGTTCGACATTCGAGTTTGACAGAAAGGGGAGTCGCATTTTTACGACATTTATTAACTTGTATCCACAACTGTCGCACTGGTGCATTATTCTATGTTTAGAGCTCATTTTGCTCCCATCATGCTGTTTCCCGAAGGGCGTAGGCAGAGAGTATATCCGAACAAACAAATCTCTTTCGCTCCTTCCAAATGCATAACATTCCGCATCCTACATGCTCTTCTATTCCTTTTGCTCCTGACTTGGCTCTCCTCTAGGACGGCACCGATATGGTCGGACCATGTCATTCGAGGTCAACCTCGTCTGCGTGCACCCCTTCTTTCATATTTATATATCCTTTTAGTCATTCTCTCTCCGTTCATTCCCTCAACATGTGCAAAGTAGATCTAATAGTGACAGCCATACTTGGTGTAAAATTATTGAAAAGCTTCACCATTATAAGATTAATTAAAAATTTATCAAATGAAATGCTATGACACATTTTTGCAAAATGTTGAGGTGTCTGCAAAAATAAAATGTCTGTAGACAGTTTCCTTCATAAAAAGAATTGATTTTTATTTAGTGAATCTGGGCTTACAATGGGCAGATATACACTATAAAAAAAGTTTGATTGAGAATTGATTTATGGTTATTGCTTTGCATAATGAGTGTTTCGCTGATCGATTAAGACTCTGGAAGAATGATGCTCGTTATTAGAGACTACTGTATTTTGTTTAAAATTTAAATTTACATTTTTAAGAAACTAAACGAAATTTCTTTTATCTGTGATTTCAGATCAACACAGAAGGTGCAGAAATTTTATATCAGACGGCAATAGATATGGCAAAACCCACCCCAGATTCTACAGTTGTGGACATATGTTGCGGAACTGGAACCATTGGGTTGTGCTTTGCTAAGGTTTGTACAATACTAGTTCCTCTCTTTAATCCTATTTCATAATTGGCTAGTTTGTCCTTATCTCGGTATTTTTGTTGACACACACACCCCACGCTAAATATATTTATACATATGAGAAAACATTTTGTATTAATTCGTCTGTAAGTCAATATTCATTACTATGACAAAAATAGTGCCCGTGGAAAATAATATATACACGCAGAAAGAGGGGGGACCTAATACAGACCTACAAGAACTTGCATGGACTTTACTGCCTACCCAGCTTTAGTAAAATGTTTGTCATGAATCTAAACAAACATCTGAGAGGACATCACCTCAAGCTCAGTAGAACTAAGTTCATCTCCAATCCGGCCAAACATTTCCTCACAAATCGTCTAGTAACTAGTGAAATTGTTAAAGCTTCCAGAGCGAATGTTTTCAAAAGTAGATTGAGTAAATATTTGAGGATAGAATAATTAAATAATATTTGATTGTGCAAGCTAGATTGGGCACATCAGATGTAAGCTGCTCGACTATTATCTACAATAATAATATATGAAATTTGATCAGAAGTTCCTGGCGTTAAAGTGGCGCCTTCAACAACATGATCAAGATATGGAAGGTGTCGGCGTTTAGTGTCGAGACGAAATGTAAACTGTTTGATGTGTGTGTGTTGCCCATTCTCCTGTATGGGTGTGAGTCCTGGCACCTGACTTTGGCCCAGGCACAAAAAGTATCTGCATTCGAAACGAAGTGCCTCAGGAGAATTTTGGGTATAAGATGGTACCACCGGATCACGAACGACGCTATATGTCGGCGCACCCAGCGTGAGCCCATCACCTCTATTATTATGTGGAGGAGATGGTCTTGGCTGGGACATGTGTTAAGGATGCCGAATGACAGTTGGCCGAGGAGAGCGCTGTTCTTCCTCCCATCAGGGTCCCGGAGACGAGGAAGACCCTCTCATACTGTGTTCCGCTCCTTCGAAGCAGAGATGAGGAATCTGGACACGGTGTGGGAGGAGGTCATTAACGTTGCGCAAGATCGAGCGCAATGGAGAGCTCTTGTTGCCTCCCTATGCCCCTAAGTGGGGTCTAAAGGGAGTTTGGATTTGATCAGAAGTTCCTAAATACCATTTGGGATGATATAACTGAATTCTGGAACAATGAAATAGTACCTACTTCAAATCAAGAGGTCCCAGATTCAATTCCTGGTTGAAATTTCTACTCGGGGTTGGAATCAGATTGGATAGGGCAGGTTGACTGGCAGAGAATGCCTCAAGCATAACTACCCCCAGCCACATTAACACCTATGTATAGAGGAGTGTTATTTATTAATTAACTAATATTATGTTCATGTAAAAATTTGTGAAACATTTCAGCATTGCGGACAAGTGTTAGGTTTAGAAATGATTTCTGAAGCAATAACGGATGCAAAATTCAATGCAACGTCCAACAACATCACGAATACTGATTTCTTTGTGGGGAAAGCCGAGGATGTTTTGCTACCGGTCGTCTCCAGAGCCACGCATAAAGATGTCATCGCCATTGTAGATCCTCCCAGGGCTGGATTACGTAAGTAATATTTTATCACTTTTTTACAAAGGTACCATACTGTCATTGTACCGATACCTGAAAGACTATTTAGCGTACATAAGCGAAATGTTCGCCATTAGGTGGTATTGTTCAAATCCCCGATAATTATGGGAATTTTTCAACATGTGGAAAACCCCATGCCCAGGCAGGATTTGAACCTGCGTCCCTGCAGAGACGTAACCACTGGGCCAACTGCCTGACATTAATTCCTTCATAATACGTGTAGGTATATAACAAGTAGCTGTTAATGAGATATAGACCCATCTGGAAATTTTTGTGAATAACTAGATTTTAAACTATTTTTATCGCAGGCAACACTGAAAAACATTCTCCGTCGATATAATTATCTATGTCAAATATGTATCTAACTGCCATATGTATATTCAAATTATTCGATAAGTTACAACAAAAAGTAATCTATCTTGTTTGGTTATGGTTTCTGAAAAAAATGCTTGAAATCAAAATTATCAGAAGCATGCTTATTTATATAACGGCCAGTTTCATAAAAAAAAGGACACTTTAAACTCTCTTTTAAAAATAATGGGTTTCATAACAACAAAACGACACATAAAGTCTGCTTTTAGCAAATGTTTCGTTATTGATTATTATTTTTAGTTAAAGTCAACTTTAGTGTAGTTCAAATTTTTACCACCCGAGTTCATATAAAATTTCGTGGATCTTTCTCTGTCACAAATGATAAACATTTGTATACAGTGACACTGTAGACAAAAATGACTAAAATAGGATGAAAAACATGGCAAAACGAGACAAATATTATTGTTTACAGATTTCGTTTACCGTTTTATCAACCATAATAATAAATTAACACAAATAACGGCACTTTGATGATTGAGAAATGAAATTGACGGATCAACAGAAATTCCGCAAAAATATTAGTAAAAAAAAAACTTAAAAAAAATAGTAAACTTTTACCAACTTTCAAATATTATTTTGACATTTCAAACTTTAGCTAAAGTAAGCGGGAATATATTTTTATGAAACGCGTCAGCTTAAAGGAGTCTTTGAATTTTAAAAGGAACTTTAACTAAAGTGTTCTTTTGAAGCTTTTTATGAAACCGGCTGTTACACTCAATAACTCATTGATTAGGTATATTTTTTAACATTTACTCAATTTAACTGTCGATAATGGGTCATGTGATTCTTTTACAACATTTATTTTCTTCTTCTCAGATATGCGTGCTGTCACACAAATTCGGAAATTGGAGCAGATTAAGAGGCTGGTCTTTGTTTCCTGTGATCCATCAGCTGCGATGAAGAACTTCATTGACATGGGCAGGGCCCCGTCAAAAACTATGCACGGCGATCCTTTCATTTTGACAGAAGCTGTCGCCGTAGACATGTTTCCATATACCAAACACACAGAACTAGTTCTGTTGTTTGAAAGAATGAGTACTGATGTAAGCATAGTATTATATGTTTATTTATATTAGTGGTCGAAATTCAGACCATAACTTATTTAAAATATAAGTTTGAACATTATTGAGATTCCACTGTCAAAGACTGAGCGAGCGCTATTTCACAATTTTCTTTCAAAAACAATGACATGGATACGTCAAATTTTAAATGTTGGTATATGTATAATTTTTTCTATTATTATTAAAAAAAAAATCAATATTAATCTATTCTCAATTTGACGCAGTGAGTTTGAACATCCCGCTATTTTCAGCTCCATCTTCCATTGAAATATTACTATTATTAAATATTACCGCCTTCAAAAAACTTTCTGGGTCCATTATGAGGTGCTTTACATTTTTTTCATATGAAATCGGTCTTATTTATAAGTAGTCTGTGGAGTGTGTGCGAGTATCAAATACAGTATTTTTATAATGTTTTTTTTTTATTGATTTAATGTATTTTTATGCATAATTTTAAAATAATATTAGCATTCACCACTCCTCTATAAATTACAAGTAGGTATGTGAAATTTCATACTTCTCCGTCCATGCAATTTTCGTAAAAATAGTTATAAAGTTTTTCCTTCAGGTATTAATATATGTAAGTATAGATAACATTCCATTCATAGAAACATCATATATTCGAAATTTTATTTATCTTTACAGGAATTTAATACACGGAGCACTAAGAATGCAATCAATACAGAAGATAATTCACCGCTAAAAAGTTCAGAAAGCAATGACGTTGAAAAAGATCCAATTGAATCGACAGACGATCTGAAACCAGCAGCGGCGGATTATGAATGTCAAAGGATCTAGGATTGCCTCAAATTGTCTGAAAATATTAATGCAATTGGTGGCAATTTTTCCTTGATGTAATAAAACAATATTCAACATGAATAAATAATTTTATATAAAACAATTCCAATAAATGTGTTTTTTTTTATTATTATAATTAAAAACCATCTCATCAAATAATGTTCAATGATCTTGTTGTACCAATTTATCAAGAAAAAAAACTTTGTAGTATTACTAAACATACATACTCCCGTTAAAGCCCTCCCACACCGTAAGCCAGCCCAAAGGAGACCTATCCGCAGCAAACCCGACCTGCACAAAGCCGAACCCCCAGCCCGATTGAAGCAATTGGACCAAAAAGCCGGCCACACACAAATTATTATTTATATTCAATGAACTTTGTAATATTTTATTTAATGACTGTAAGTTTGGTTGAATAAAATAAATAAAAACCTAAGGGCCCCAATCTGATTTTCCGATTTCCTGCCTCTTGCAGGTTGCTCGAAAAACCAGCAGAGGTGCTATTCATAGCCAGCAACCACATGGCAAAGCATTTATTCTGGAATTTGGAGTCCAAAATCGAGTGGGCGCTAGAATATTTGGAGTCCAAAAAACTCTGTTGAAGATGCTTGCATGAATCCGTGGTACTTTGGCGTACGGGATACTGTATTTTACATAACGCAGGTGGGAAGTTGGCAGCCGTCGAGTTAAGATACAATATAACTTATTTATATGCATTATTGAAATCAAACAATAAATAACCCGTATGCCTGTCATCCCACAGGTTTTGCAGCTAGTAAGTAATTTAATGAAATTATATAGTAATTTAATTTATTATATAGTAATTTAATGAAATTATATAATAATAAATAGTACAATGTAAAATTTGTCCAGGACAGTCTTAAAATTACTGGTCAGTTTCTTAGGGTGCGTTTACACCAAATGAACATTGAGACGGAGCTGGAAATAGACCATTCTTTCTTGACCGTTGATATGGACAACAAGGAAACAACAACGAGATAGAACTCTAGTGCGCGTAATCATATCCCATTTAAAATCGAACAATCGTTAGTCAATTGTCAGTCATTAGTAGATAAATATTTGTGTAAAAGTACAAGTATTGGATGGGAAAGGCTTAGCTTTTACACGGACTTGGAAAGTAAAGTATACTTACCCTACTTCTACCCCCAGCTCTATGTTAGTTTGGTGTAAACCCACATTAATATAATCAAAGATACTTTCTTTGAAAAGATGTAAATAGTACATAGAAAATTATTATTGCGAATAGGTAAGTAAAATTTTTGTTGAATGTCTATTTTCAAGTAAACAGATTTTTTAGTTTCTCTTTATCTTCATTATCTCTCTGTCTTTTTGTCTCTTCGATAATCTGTAGATCTTTGTTTATGGAAGCAGTTAGGGTCGGATCTAATTCTTTGACTCTGTTGAAATCTGCGATGGCTTCCGAAGGACTCCAAGCCGCCATTTCGGCTTTCGCTCTTCTATAAAGTGCTTTGACATTATCTAAAAATAAAAAAAAATAAATTTTAAAAATTAATGTATTATAAAGAAATTGTGCACTAGGAGAAAGATTGTAATGGTAATTTCAGTGCACAGATAGAAATGTCTGTTGAAAGTGACTGCGAAAAGACAGCAAAGATGCAGTTCAAATATTAGCAACAAAAGGGTTCTTGTGTAGCCTATAATTGTTGGATACCGATTAATATTTGCGTTGGAAGGCCCAAACTGAGATGGCTGGACAAAGCGGAGAGAGACCTTGAGATTAATGGACGATTGAGGAAGCAAATCTTCTGGAGGAAGCCATATGACCCACTGAGGGTTGTAGCGCCATAGACGATGATTAAGACACAACTTTTATACAGTTAATTACTTTTTCTTTACATAAAAGTTGAAGGGTTGTCGTCGTTGTTGTTGCTGTGGGGTTGCTGGCTAATATTAACTCCCCTCCACTTTTGCTGGTTTTCTGAGGATCCTGTAAGAGGCAGGTAATCAAAAAATCTGATTGGGACTGTGAAGTTGACTACCTAACGTCCTTAAACCCCAAAGGGTTACAAAAGGCGCAAGAAATAAGCCTTGCTCACCTGGACCCCATCTGGGGAAGTTCAGGCAGCTGGTGACCCTCTTTCATGACAATAAATGTTGCGAAATGGAGAGCTTTTGTTGCCTTCCTATACCCTTAAGTGGGGTTTAAAACGTGAATAGAATATCACTTGTTGTTGAGTGATGTGAATTTTTGTTATAATTATAATTTCATTACTTTTTACTACGTACAGGAGATTAAGATATGTGAACTTACTGGGATCGGATTTGAGTACGGTTGTGCAATGTTCGATGACGGCATAATAATCTCCTTCTATCAGTTTACATTGAGAGTAATTCAACAGCAACGGCAGCTTCATAGCATCCAGTTTATTCCAATCTTCGTCATGGGGTTTCTCTCTAAAAATAAACATTATTTGCCATTAGTAAAACATAAGATTTCTACGCCTGAACTTCTTCGTAAACAAAGGCACAACATACTTGACCATTAAATGTTCGCAAAAAGAAATAGCCTCGTGGTACATGTCCGCTGCTTCTTTATATTGTTTCTTTTTAAACAAATCGTTACCCTTTTCTTTGAGGACAGAAATATTGGACAGCTTCTCCTCATCCGTCAGCTGCCAGGAATCTTTTTCGTAGTCTTCAGGGTATTCTACTTTCAGCAGCTCTGAAATTTTTACACATCCGTTATAAAAATACAATTCTATTCTTGCTTTGTGACTGGGGACCACTAATGCAGACCTGAGGCTGATGTCAAGTGCAATAAAATGGCTGCCAACAGTATTGTTCAGTCATAAAATGCCACCTTTATATTTATTTATATATATTTATGGCAGAGTACAGTAAAATAATATAATACAATAAAATTTACAACACTATAATACAACAATGTATGTTCTTACAATAATATAGTATACGTTTTCGTTACGAATTCGTTTGAAGCAAATAAGACAGGATGAATAATTGCAAAATAGGGAGGAAGAGCAAACCAAAGAGTCACACATCTCACTGTTAGTACACGCACAGCACATCGTAACCCAACATGTCGCTATTTAGATTCGTGGACTGATAATATTGAAAAAGTGACAGGTTTGTATCTTATGATGTTATCATGAAAATACTGACTGAATGATACCGTTTGTAGCCATTTTATTGCAGTTGACTCCAGAATACTTTTATCAAATTCAAACCAGCAACCCACTGAAGTCATAAGGCCCTCATATCTACTGCGTTTATAGATATGTGGTTGGGAATAAATAAATAAAAAATGTGTAATCTTACCAATGATAAATATAAGATCTTGAGGATGGGCCAACAGTTCGTTCAGATCTTTGTATCCAATACCTTCATTCTGTAGAGTGACTCCGCAAAAATGTGTTCGTTTATCTTTTTTGTTGATGTCCCGCAACGTTTTAGACACAAACGGGTATTGTATTACCAACTAGAAAAACAACTAAATTTAGTAGAGCCAAAAACACTCATAAAACATTATTTTAACAATAATAAAAGGACGTACACTCTTATCAACGGTGAATTTGGCCACCTCTCCAACGGCCATTTTGTTTACCAGAACTTCCCATACTTCTAATTTAAATTTTTTCCCCAAAACAAGAGCCATGGGTTCTTTATTGCCAATGGTTTTACTATCATCCACCAAGGTGTTTTCACTGTCAGTTTTTCTTGTTTGAAAATGAAAATGAACCTAAAATAAATCGATTACACTATATAATAATTAAAAACATCATGATTAAACTGAAAAACAACAAGACATTTTAAATATGGCATTCCCAATCTCGCATGCTACCAGGACGACCACACTAAAATTCAGGAACTTGACAAACCTTGCATCCATCTCTAAGCGGTGTGTATTTTTTTCCAGCATGGAGCACTTCTTTCTTGACAGGTGCATCTAGTTCTGAGGGCATTTTTTGTTTTTTTATCTGAAATAATTATGTTTAAAAACAATTAAATATCCCAAAATCCCAACATCAATCCACGAAATGTCAAAATAATGACAAATATCATGTTTGTTTTTCTTTTTTGACGTTTGTTATCAATACTTAATTCCATGGACAATATTAGTGTTTTCTAGACATTTTCTAGACAAAGTAAGAACACACGTAGAAAGCCGATTCCGACACACGCCGACCGGCTCAAAGATTGTTGTCTATGGTTTCAATGCGAAATGGGCATGCCGGAAAGCGGGTTCCTGCTTTTTCTGTGGGTATATCCATTCAAATGCATAGTAACATTCTTTGCGCCGGATCGGAATCGGCTTTCTACGTGTTCACCCAAAGCGTGAAAAAACAATAGAACGCCGATTCCGACCGGCGCAAAAAATGTTTCAATGCATTCGAATGAGCATACGCAAGGGAACAGGAACCCGCTTTCCGGCATGCTCATTATGCATTGAAATCATAAAAAACATTAGCACCGTAAACAATTATTATCTAACAACTAACGACTCTAAAAATTAATTACTGATGTTCGATTTTTGAATGGAACAAACCACCACGGGCTTACGACCGTCTTCTACTGTTGTTTCGAAGGCTGGCTTAGTGTGATCACTTTACGTTAACAACGTTCGCCATTAGGTGGTAATGTTTGAGTCTCCGAAACTCCTAATCATGAGAATTCTCGACATGTTCAACATGTCGAAAAATCTCATGTGTGCAGCAAATAGATATTTAATAATAATTAATTAAATATAGAGATAAAAGTTGGAAATTATTGAGAACAAGAGAGCAACCAAATTTAAAGACTGCGACTGCTGTCATGTATTTGGTGCCAGGATATGACTATATCCATTTTTGTTAATGTCTCATATTAGCACCGTAGTTTTCATCCATAGATCTACTATTTATCAGCATTCTATAGAATATTAAGATCATTGTTTTTAGATATTACCCATAAACTACATATCTATAGCTTTTACCTTTGCTGGACTAAAAACATTCCTAACTTGGTTCCCTTAATTGGTCCACTTATTGTTATCATACCTGTTTTAATTTTTATGTATTGTTAATGACTGTCTGTTTACCTCAATAAATAAAATAAAATAAAAGCAATATAACGACACTAACTTTCTAACCTAACCCCATAATATTATTAAGTTGTTTTTTGATTACCTGGATCTTGTTAAAAAGTGAAATAAGCTATTTATTTTATAACATGTAAATTCTCCGTGAAAATGTCTCGACACAGGCGAAAGTCTAGTGAGACATTCAAACCTTTTATATCTATCAATCAATCAATCAATTCTCCCTTTTACACCCCACTCAGGGGCATAGGGAGGCAACAAGAGCTCTCCATTGCGCTCGATCTTGCGCAATGTTTATGACCTCCTCCCACACCATGTCCATGTCCCTCAGCTCTGCTTCGAAGGAGCGGAACACAGTGTGAGAGGGTCTACCTCGTCTTCGGGACCCTGATGGGAGGAAGAACAGCGCTCTTCTCGGCCAACTGTCATTCGGCATCCTTAACACATGTCCCAGCCAAGTCCATCTCCTCCCCACAATGGTAGAGGTGATGGGCTCACGCTGGGTGCGCCGGCGTATAGCGTCGTTCGTGATGCGGTGGTACCATCTTACACCCAGAATTCTCCTTAGGCACTTCATTTCAAAAGCTGAGACTTTTTGTGCCTGGGCTTTGGTCAGGTGCCAGGACTCACACCCATAGAGGAGAATGGGCAACACACACGCATCAAACAGTTTACATTTCGTCTCGACACTAAACGCCGACGCTTTCCAAATCTTGGTCATGTTGTTAAAGGCGCCACTTGCCATACCGTATCTATACTAATATATAAAGAGGAAAGATTTGATTTTTTGTTTGTTTGTTTGTTTGCATCGAATAGTCTCCGAAACTACTCAACCGATTTGAAAAATTCTTTCACTTTTGGGAAGCTACAATATCGGCGGTGAACATAGGCTATATTTAATTTCAAAAAAAAATTGGGTAACCTACGAAAACTTCAATAATGTAACCCAAGGTGTAAAAAATTTACCTAAAATATTCTTTTTATCGCGAACGCTGTGAAAACTAATGATGATAGAATAAAACAATGTACTACAATTTTGTAGAAGACATCATTATTTACAAAAAGTATCGCGACAGCATATGTCTAACTATTATAGTTATGCCACAATAAGGGTTTTTTTATTTTTAAAAAATCCATAAAATGTCACCTCTAGATAAGGCTCTTTATTGGTATCTTGGTATTACTCCTTATTAAAATAAATTAGTTCATATTCAAGTCTGCTTCAATATGTTTGTATAACTTTTTGAATTATTCAATTCGGACATTCCATTCGAAAGTTATCACGAGTTTAAAAATGTGAGTATTGGAAAAAAAGCATAGTCTCTTATCATCTCAACTTATCCGATGCAGAGTGCGTACGGGAGCGGACTGAGGGGAGTCATGTCAAGTTTAGTAGAAATACCGCGCAAAGTAGTCACGGTGGTAAAGTGATGTGACACGATACATTGCAATGCAATTATTCCAGATTAACATATGCTATAAAATATTTTGAAAAAGTTAGGGATCTGTATGAAAACTAAATTATTTTAAAGTATATCTACCCGAGCGAAGCTGGGGCGGACCTCTAGTTATACATAAACTAACTTTTGTGGATGTTAATTTTATCAAATACACGTAAACATCATGCATCGTGTTTTAAGCACATTCTCTCTTCAGAATTTATTTTGGTTCTTGTCTTTTGAATGTTTTTAAGATCTGGGAACTGTTTAGCTTTAGGGGCTATCATTTATGACATTAGTTTTGTGTTATTTATTTGTCTGTGTGTTTCTTCTTCTTCTTCATCACCCTGTCTCCGTCTATACGGGTGTATAGTGAGACAGCAAAGACATCTACAGCCGCGCTCCACGAAGCTACCCGACATTTCGAATCCCATACAAATTCGCATCCAAATGAAAGTCGATGTTTAGGGACCTCTAGCGCTGTGCTCCACGAAGCTATCTGACATTTCAAATCAATACAAATTAAATTCGGTTTTTTGTTTAATTTTTTTTTTAACCACAAACGACGTTTCTAAGATGTTTTATTTTTGCCCCGGTTTGTTTCCATTACAATGATTAGCATTAAATCCTATTTTTTTGGTCTCTATGAATGAATTTTTTTTGTGTAACTGATTCCATACAAAATGTATGGAGGATTGGTGCGCAAAGCTGTCAAATGACGTCACCCTTTACTCACGTATTAGTACAACCACTTGTTGGATTCGTACGAGTTATTTATATCTGTGAGTTGATTCTTGATAGATTCTGATACGATTTGTATGCAAAATAAAACTCTCATATCGATAAGTATTGTATAATTAAGAATTAACAATTATCAATTTCATAATAACAAACAATTTATTAATAACACATCAGAATTCTATGTAACACATAATACTACGGGATAATTTTATTAGGTATTAAAATTATTATTAAATTTGCGCAGCCTTAGGCAGGAATGGCTTTCATAACCTACGTAATACAATTTGTTATTCCGACACTTGATCAAACTAAGTCTGCAAATGATAGACTAAAAATCATCGATGAAAATGTGTATTATTTTGGAAAATTTCTTCTTCTTCTTTTATAGGGGCACTTACAGTTTTTGAAGTTGAAAAATTCATACATTGTTTTTATTTAATTTCTATTTAAACAACCGGCATTCTATTTCTTTAATAGATACAAGTTAGGATTTTATACGGAAACTTGGTAAAAATAATATTGAATTGAAAATTTGTGAAAAACTATAGTTTTTTGTTTTGTTTTTGAACTGTAACTTAAAAATTAGGTCATTAAGGTACTTAGATTTTTTTGTAAGGATAATTAAATTTCACAATTTATTAAAATATATTATGTAAAATAACTTCAACAATTTCCAAAAATTTCACATTTTTATCGATGAACTTTAGGATATTATTCGCACATTTCGTTTGAACAAGTGTCGAAATAACACATTGCATAGGATTTTAAAACACGTAGAACGCCGATTCCGACCGGCGCAAATAATGTTTCTACGCATTTGTATGGAGATACGCACAGCAAACGGGCATGCCCATTTAAATGCATTGAAACCATAGACAACATTCTTTGCGCCGATCGGCGCCGCGGTCGGAATCGGCCTTCTACGTGTTTTCACACTATATATACGGCACGGCCCACTTGAAAGCTTTAAAGTCCACAAGACGAAATAAAATTATTATTGCTCGCATAAAAAATATAGTTTTATTGTTTATTTTTATACAGATATTTCATGTATTATAATATATTATTTTATATATGTATTTATATGTTAATAAGTATTTTATAATCTAATACATACTTATATGAGTTATATTGTTATTTTACACATATTCGAAACAGTGGAACCTCTATAAGTAGCGCATATAACGAGCAAAGCATACTGTGAAAAAATGTTCCATATATAATGTACCCTACATTTTTTTTTCAGACGCTATAATTGCTGAAATGTAGCCACAAGTTAAATAAATACGCTAATTTTCAAGTTAAGCTACATCGGGAAAACCAAAATATGGATATAGCTTTGACATTTAGTCGAAAATACGTATTCTCAGACATATCAGTATTGCTAGTCGCAAAACCGCGGATATTTTTCGGAATTATCCTCACTTCAAAATAAAAATAAATTCTTATCGGTAAAGTTTATTTCACATTACGCGAATAACAGAACTAAGCTCGTTTGGAGGTTCCACTTTACTACATTTTGAACATTAATATAGTTTTCATTTTAAAGTACATAGTTTGGACATTCTCTTTTGGGGGTAGGCAAAGGAGTTTTTATGATGTCTGTAAAGACGTTGTCCCATGACCCCGGAAATCTGGATCCGTCGGAAGCGTTGCATTGCATACTGATGGCCGATTCATCGTATAGAACTTTCAAAAAGACGACTCGGGCTGGATTCCATTTTTGAACGCCGCCATATTTTTCGCGTATGGTTTGTTCGTCTTCTATTTGGATATTTTCCCATCTGAAAAAAAATGAAATACAACGATATTAATAAATAAAAATTTAACACTACTTGTTAATAGATTTATCATGATTTATTATACGCTGTGCTATGAAACATTGAGGCACAGAATACGTAATCTAGAAACCTCTTTCCACAGCCGTTTTTACTTTACTATAAAAATAAGTAACTATCAATCAATCAATTCTCCCTTTTATACCCCACTCAGGAGCATAGGGAGGCAACAAGAGCTCTCCATTGCGCTCGATCTCGCGCAATAACATTTATACATAAATAAGTATGTAGGTAGGTAGGTATATCATTAAAAAAAATAAAAATAAACAATAAATATGTACATAATATTATTTCACCAAAATTTCTTCACAGAATGCTCAGAAAATTTGATTCAACATTGAGTATTAAAACGTCACATTTATGACAGACAAAACTGGACTGATGGTGCTTTCATATAGACCTAAGTGCTTGACACTGAGTGTATGCAACCTTTATTACAAGGAATTTATCATTCTGTTACTTTACCTACTTAACCCATTAAAGCCCCCCCCCCCCCCTCCAACTGTTTATTTATGAATAATCAAAATCACGTTTTTTAATGCCAAAACAATGCATATTAGTATGCATATCTAATCATCCGGGATAGTGGCGTGTTTTGATATATATGGTGTCTCAAAAAATGTTACCAAACGAGCGTCGTCCATCCAATGATTTATGTTGTATATTTTTTCAATCAACTGTTTTATCAATACTTTTATTTTTGAAATTTACTCAACATACAATAGAGTAATAACAAAAAGAAACAATTTTCAGTGAATACGAATACTTTTTTAGTTCTGTTATTCGTCTTAAAAGTCGCTGTGACGTATACGTCACACTCGGCTTTAACGGTATCATTATATTCTATATAGCTAGACTTCCATACAAATAATATTTGTTTCATATTTTTGATATGATATGTTGTGGATTGTATCTATTGTGGATTTGCGATCCACAATAGACCGTGCAGTAGACATGAATTGGAAATAATTTTGCCTAATATCACATACATATTTTTATAAGATTTCAAATTATTCATTCTAATTCGTCTAATACATGGATAAACCTATCGCAAAGCTGGAGAAAAAGATGCTGGTTGATAGGGGCTAGGAAGGTTGTAAGACAATTTTTTTAAATATTACGTTGTAATTTTTGTCAAATATTTGATAATTATAACAAAAAATAATAAATATCCTTTATTTTTATAGTTTCGCTTGCTTCTCGCGTATTAAAAATAGGTTAAGATTAATTTTATACCTTCTAGCCTAGTACTGTGGTAAGAGAATTAAAATATACCTACCGTTAAGTCCGAGTGTGACGTATACGTCACACCTACCCCTGAACCCCCCATTACCCCGAGAATTTTTTGAGTATTTTTTATCGCATAGTTACACATACTAGAATAAGAAAATACAAAAATATTTATAAATAATCGTTATAAATAGTTTTCGGACTTGATGGGTTAAGTTTAATCTATAACGTATTGAAAGAATAAAAAGGCCATACTTTTTCAAAAACATGAAGTAGCTTTGCAGAGGAATTGTGCCAACAGAGCTCTTGCAAACTTCTAGCTTGGTGGCGGGAAAATAGTGAATGTAGTTGACACACATCTCGTCACTAATGGCGTTTCCGCCAAACGTCATATTTTGGCGGGAACTTGTATCGAAATTGCAAGTTGTAACTAGGAAATCACCCTGAAAACAACAATAAAAAATAAAGTTGTTGTCAAAACGAAAATATAAAAAATGTATATAGATATTTCTTTGATTTTCTTACTGGCAAAACTTGAACAGGATGCTTCAACAGACGTATTTCTTGAAAATGCGTGCTGTAATGATCGTCTCTGTTGAGATTTGGCAGCTCTACACCATCTCTGAAATGTCTGGTTCTAACTTTCGTGCCTGTCAAGTGGGTGTGAAGCTGAGATCCAAAGACTGTAATTCCCATTGGAGGAAGGCCCTAAAATAATCAATGAAATCTTAAAAGTCACCATAAAAAGGCTACCTAGATATTATAAAGTACTCCTAATTAGTTAACTTACAATATTTGTACAGTCGCTTGTGCAAAACCCTGAAAGTTCAAAATCTTTTTGTTTTGGTGGAATGGCCATTTTATCTGTATACTCTAGTCCAAGTTCCATGATGGCGGCGTCATTTGGTCTCAACTGAGATGTCACGTATATTTTAATTCCCGAGCTGTCAACCCAATCTAAAACAGGTAGTCAAGGTTTTATTGAATCTTCTGCTCTATTGTATTTTTTTTAATGTTTTTTTTCGAGGTATTCAGAGCAAATTTGACAGGGCGGGAACGGGAATTGCACACTTTGAAACAAACATAGATAAATACATACTTTAAACTTTCATCAAGAAATCATTCTTTTGCAACTAGCGCCACCTGGTGAACTAGATCAAAATTTAGAAGATAAGCAGATTATTCAAGTGAGAAGTGGCGCCAAATTTTGTACTATTTTTTTGTTTTGGCAAACCTTAAATTGTTTCGTAATCCATTCTCTCTAAAGAGTCAAGTTTTACCATCTATTGAAAAATCGTAGTAACGATTTCCGAGATTTTCCGTACTTAATAGAATTGAAAATTACTCCCACGGATCATTTTGTAATTTTAGAAGAAACTTTTTGTAGTTAAGTACATAGCTATGAAACATAAACTTGGAAAAAAAATACTCCAAAAGACTTCATTGTGATGGTGAAATATTTTAAAAAGAATATCGCAATACCGTTTCTCTTTTCTGGATTGTTATAATGCACTTCCAGCATTATGAACTGGTTGAACGTCGGTCCACCGATTGGTAAACCAGCTTCTTTTGGATAAATAAACGGTCCAGCACCCATGGCCCAAGCAGAACGGACTTTAGAACAAACCTAGAAATTGAATTAAATGAATTGAGAAATTTGTCCTCAGGCATAAAGACATTATGGAAAATTGTTAAAGTGCCTGATAAGAACCCGTTCGGTTTCCTTACCTTAGTTCTTTCCGGGCGACTAGGATCAAAGCAGGGTCCAATGTATAAAGAAATATCTTCATCTGGAGGTGCATCGCAATAAAACAGTTCCATGTGATGGACAAGACCTTCGTTGCCCTCTTGGATGACAGGTTCATACTGCAAGATTCTGATGCTTTTATTTTCAATGAATACTTTTGTGCAAAGCGGTTGAAAACTATTTTGCCAACTAACAAGATTAAAATAAAGGAAATATTGAGAAAACAGACCTCTACTGAATTTTACATTTAAACACACTTGTTCGTGTAATTAAAATGCAGAATTGATGGTAATGTTTTATTTAAACTGAAAAACTATGTAATTAACAGAGCAATTGGTACATGCATGTTTTTAAGAGCAAGCAAAATCCTATAAAGTGAGTTGAACATCAAGAAAAACAAAAAGACATTCAAATTTGGAACAAAAAGAAAATTCACACTTCCATAGACAACAAGATCATATTTTTTTTAATAGTTCGTTTCTTCCATCGATATAGCATTTCTCATGCAGCTTATCCTGTTTATTTTACATATATAAAAAAATCTGATCTTCTTTGAGAACGCAACCGATGTGATCAATTTTTCATCAAATTTACTTCAAACCCTAAACCTATATTCTTAGGGTTGCTCTATTACCAGTCATATTTCTGCATCCCTAAACTTTTTACAATAATATTTAACGCCCTCCATCATAACACATTCTTTCCACATCTGACAAAGTTTATCACGTTTTGACAGAGAGGGAAGGCGGAGAGTACCTATACTTAGGGACTGCCTTTCTTTCCCAACCAAAGAAATAATTTTAGAGAGGTTTGGATTATAGAAAATACAATATTAAATTAACTTCTTACCCTTATAATATGATGTGGATCATTGATCAGCCAGGAAGGCATCTTATGGACATGGCACCAATATGTAGTGTCTGAATCAGGCACATGGACATTGTCTGCGGTAAACGTGAGACTTTTGGCATTGTAGGGCACCGGAGGGATGGTGTTTGGGTTCTTCAGTAGTTGCACCCTCACCATTCCCTGCTTATCCGGTGATTTGGTTGAAGATATTTCGTTTGCGGTGCCCATCATCCATACTAAGTGGGTTGTGCCGTCCTATGGGATATAAAAAAAATAAATGTTTAGATTATGGCGAATATGTTTGTTTAATTAGTCAGATTTTTTCTAGAATATTCGCCTTGATGTTTTGGGCAGAAAGTTCTTGGTGATAGTCCTTTTAAAATAAAAATGAAAGAGTTCTATCACAAAATTTATAATTCAAACATGTGCCGGTTTTCGGAGAATAAAGTCTCCATTATCAAATGTTTAAGTCTTAAGACATACATACATACTCCCTTTAAGGCCCCCCGCACAACGCAAGCCAGCCCGGAGGAGACCAATCCGCAGCAAACCCGATCCACGCGAAACCGACTCTCCAGCCCGATCGAAGTAATCAAACCGAAAAGCCGGCCCCACCGGCTCTTAAGAAGTCTTCGAAAAACGATTAGGTAATGTTTGAATTAAGTATATACTTTGTAATAGAAATACACGAGACTTTTTCATTTTTATTTTAAATCTTCGAAGTTGAACATAGCAAATGCAGCACATAATTTTAAAGATAAAACTAAAAGGACATATTTTCAAGAACGATATAAATCCGTCAACAATAGAAAATGATAGAAAATGAATTTTCGTAATATTAATACCAATAGCCATATATTTTCTGACTGATAGACAGACTCCACAGTTATTAATTATTGGTTTTGAAAACTACCAAAATGTAACTTAATGACAGAGGGGAAAAAAATCATTTTTTCGAATTGAGTTTTAGTTCACATTATGCGAATTCACAACAGAAAGGTTAAAATAAAACAAAACAACACATTATTAAATAAATGTCTCAAATAAGACCAACCTCAATAATATAGTCATCAGCGTCGCAGGTGTCGAGGAATCTCGTGAATTTCAAAACTCTTTCTTTATCATTCCACTTCGCCTCCAGACAATCGTTGTGTTCGTCTTTGAGAAGGTTGCCATCTTCATCCGAATGTGTGTCCTAAACCAATAAAAATGTCTATAATTTTGTTCAATATTAAGGCAATCTCATTTATGACGATTTAAAAAATAAAAAACCTTTTCCCACCCTGTCTGAATGCGATTTTAATATTTTTAGTATTTAGATTTTAATATTGTGTTCATACATACAAAACTGATAGAATGTACAATAATTAATTGGATCTGATCTGATTTGTGCATTTTTTCTTGTCCATTTAATCACGTGAACTCTTATATAATCGAAAAGTGAGAAAGGCAAAATTTTCAAATATTAACTGGGAGAAGATGATGACAGATAGAATATCACGAGTATTTTTATATTATTTATCGGTGAAGATTCCTAAACCGAGAACAATAAGCGTGTCACCTTGTGGATAAAAATGTCTAAATTTATTCATATTATTTACTTACAGTTACAATACGTTTATATTATCTCAAATACATGCCCGTGATTTTGGGAGCGGATTTTAGTTCGACACTTCACCACATATCAGCAGGCGGCAGGAGGAGTCAAAAGTTTTTAAAAACATTACGTGTTTTGACCGGCAATGGATGTAAGAAGAAAAATAAACAAGACGTGTCTATTTACAGGTCCACGGAATAAGCCCTGTGTAGTTTGAAAAAAAATGGCTACTTTTTTGTTCGAAGTATTGAATGATTCCTTTCGGACGGCATTATTCCTATAGAAGCTTGCCGTTCATTCTTACTGAGGGGCAAATGGATGGTATGGCGAAGTTCTTGTTGATTCTTATACAGGGTCATAAAGGGGGAATATATAGATGAATGTAAAGCCCACCTGGAGATAAGCTAGACCATCCCATCCAAACCACAAGAGGCAATAATCGGCCGAATAGAATTCCCCATGGTCTGACCAGCCTATAGCGAAGGCGTCGAACTCTGGCAGTTTATTGTCGAAAGAGATTTTGAAGAAGACCTTTTTGTTTTGGTAGTCCACGCCCCAGTTCATTACTATGTTTCCGTCCACGTCCAATGGCACATCGTAAGGTGTTAAATCTTCTGTAAATTTAGGATACATATATGTATTATATATTATTATTTTCTAGATTATTATATTAAAGAAATTTATTTGAGGTGAAACGAAATAATAGGGTATTTGACTAATTTCCAGAAACCGTTTTAAATTATTCTACGATACATTATAAGCACATGCTCTTTATATTTTCTGAAGATATGCCATATTTTATATGAAAATCATGTTTAAAGTTTAAATATCCAAAAACGCGCGTAAAACGCAGTCTTGTATAAAGGCGCTGGTCACGTGGTGCGTTTTACGTCACACTTTAGTATTGGTATGAGTTCGCTAACGTGTTGACGACTGTCATTTACAGACGTGTGACGTCACAGGGAACACAACTAATCACAAGGCGTTTTCATCGGTGACTAGTTCCATAGAAATATTTGGATTTTTATTACGTGTTTTTATAAAAAATAAGCCTGTTTAAGTTGTAAAATAAAAGGAATAAGCTTTCTTGGGCCATTTTCAAACAGGATGACCACAATCTGTAGCTTATTTTTCATAGTGTCAAATACCCTATTCAATTCAAAATTGAATCGTAAAGCATATCAAAGAAGATATTTTTTTTAAATCAATTATTTATCATAATTTCCTATACCTTAAAATATGAAAGTATAATACCCGGCAAAGATAATAAACCCGGAGCATATTTTTCAGAAATCATTCGGATATTATGTAGAGCATCATATTGTTTTTTCAAACTGTAACATTTGAATGATTTTTTTGCTCTTTCATAAAGGTTTTTAAAATTATCAAAGTCTCCCTGTTACATTGTGAGAACACATGCATGGGTTAAATTAAAAATTACTGCACGATTATTAACAATTATGATATAAAAACATTGAATACTTACCATCATTGCTATCCACCTCAGAAGATGATCTCTTGAGCTGAAGAAGTCCTCCGGGCCTCATGTCCATCATCCAAGGCATGGGCCACATGATGCCCATGTCGTTGGGGGACATTGGGTGTCTCTGGAAACCATAAAATGGATTCCATACTGCAGAGCGTGAAATAAAACAGTTTTAGAAATTAAAAGACCTAAAAATGTATTGTTCGCTATTAGGTAATATTCTATAATGTGGGATTGTTGGCGAGATTTGGATGAGAATGGATATCTTACCCAAACTATCCTAGTGTCCTTTTAAAAGGACAGATAGACTATTAATAGTATTAATCATCTATAGTTCTATTGACAGTGCAATCACTTCATAGCAAAACAAGAAAAGCAAGACGTAGGATTCGCACACTGAAAATTTGTTTGGCAGAGATTAATTCGCCACAAACTTGATTTGTATGAAGATGATTATCAAACTTTTTAGTTTAATCGCTTCATCTATCAATTTTACTGCGGATTGATCTCCTCCAAACTGATTTTTAGTGGAGAGCTTTGCAGTTAAAAAATGATACATTTAATTCTTTATGTATTTTTTTTAATATTCATATTCAATGGGGTCTTGGACCCGAAATCAAGTGCAACCAACAGGTTTCACGTATTTTGAAAAGGTTCTGTTGATATATAATCACATCTGTCTATTTGGGTAGTTATCCATGGTTTTAGCTCATCTGTCATATTGTGTTATTTTAGACTGGCCTCTGTTTCCTTTTCCTGTTTACTTTATGGTTGTGATAATAAAGCTAAAGAAGTGTGTTTGGGACTTACTAACTGACCTTGTTTTATTCTGCAGAAATCCCATAATTTATCAGGTTCAAAGAATATTTTTAGCAAATATAAGTTTTTGGTTTGAAATGGCGTTATCTCTATATATGAAAAAAGGTGCCATATTATCCCTGGTCATGGCATCAAGCGTAAACGGCTGGACTAATTTGGCTAATTCTTTTTCATTGTGTCTGATATTTCCAGGAGAAATTTCTTGTTACAAAATATTAAGAAAATTGCTCGGAGCATTATAAATTTTAAGAAAACTTAACCTTTGTTACTTTTGAAAATAACTATGAACTTTTCTTTTTTTTTAATTTTAATTGACAATTTTCCGAATGTGCTAGTCATCAATAAATTATAACTATTTCACATCAAATTCTTCTCTATGGTAAAAATTCTCAAACACTCTATTGCTGTTGCCAAAAATAGAAAAAAAAAATGCTGCTGTCTTCGAAAATTCTTATGGCTAATAATTATAAAATAATAATAATACCATTATTATTCTATAATTTACTTAGTTTAAAAAAAAACTTGCCTGAACGTTGATCTTTTTTCATAACATCGTACGAAAAACAAAAATTTAAATTACACAAAAAAATTAACAAAAACATTAAACGTTGCAATTTAATAAAACACATTATTTCGAAACGTAATGAATTTAAAACATGTTTTTTTTTTACCAATCCACGAGCGTCCGTCAATACGGCGCGATCAACGGTTGAAGAACAACTGAATTTCGATGTTTATTTTGGGGTGCTTATATACCTTCGGCTCGCCGCTAGCGTACGTCTTGCTATCCGGTACCTACCGAGGTGAATTTTGATGAAACCTTAATGAGGTTATCTGAGATAGTTTCTAATATCTTGATAGGTTATAATTTTACTTTAATTTAATAAGTTCGTAATTAAATACTTTTTCATACAAATACGACAATCTAGGGATTTTATGATGCTTTTAGCCAAATCGCTAGTATGTAAATTGGTGGGTAATATAAATTAAAACAAACAAAATATGGATATTAAAAGATTTTTCCGGTTTCATACACATATTTCACAATTTTCAAACAAACATACACCTAGGTCAAAATTAAAAGTAATTTAATTATTATTCTGAGACAGGACGAAGTTCTACTGAAAACATCAAGAGATGGCGGTGTAGTAGAAAATAAGTAGGTACATATGAAGTGTGTTTAGTACTTATACCTATAAAGTATTTTGTGACGTAGGTACTATTATGGAGATTCCACCTAATTTTATGTGAGTATAGATATAACATAACATTTTGAGTTTTTTTCAGGCTAATAGCAATCGAAGGGCTATAGGATTAACAAAATAAAAAATATCTATTACGATTTTATCAGATATACTAGTAGGGGGAGGGGGGGGGGTGATGGTGAACACCTTGCCAATTCAAATCCACATCTGCTCGTGGATCCACCTACTAGACAACTAACGAGGCTCTGGCGTAGATAACCGCGCACCATCTGCTTGTAAACGAATCCCCAAAGCATTTAAGGAGATCCAGGAAATCACCCATACCAACCCTTAATTGATTGTTTGGACGGCTATTTTATAGAAACAGCGTGGTATGGAGCTGTTTCTAAAATAGCCGTCCAAACAAACACCCAGTATGAAGAAAGAGCTGCCTAAAGCTAGTGAATGTAACTGGCGTAAGACAGGGAGCTGTGGAAGTCTCAGGGAGAGGCCTATGACCTTCAGGAATGAAGAAAGCGACCAAGAAGAAAAAAAAGGGGAGGGGCCAAATAAAATTCACGAAAGATCACCTAGGGGCAGGGGGGGGGTATAGAAAAAAAAATCACGTATGTCCAACAATGGACACGAGAGGGCTAGCGAAAAAAAGGAAAGAAGAAAGAATGAAGGCTTAGATATAAAAAGGGTCAGTATTAAAATACGAATGAGTGAGATATTCATTGATTTTCATAAAGTTGTACATAATACATATTTCCAGCTTATATTTTTAGGACTATTGAAAGCGTCGAAGAATAAAAATTCCTCAGCCCAATGCTTTGTTTCCCTAGAATAAGAAAAGCGACCATAACACTATACAAACTTGAGACGAAACGGATATCCGGTATCCGGCGGCCTAAATGCTATCCGGCCGATTACCGGATAACTCTAGCACCTATCCGGCCGGATACCGGATAGTTAAAATATATATATGTTTGGATAACTAATTGATTTATTTAGTAAGTATCGCATAATAAATACACCTTATAATCACAAGAAAATTCTAAAACTTAGAAAATAGATTAACATACTGCAATGAGGGTAAATTATGGAGAATGAATGAATGATTGGTAGACTGGCGGTTACAACGCCGGCTATCGTACTGTTTGGTGCGAACGTCGTGGTTCGATTCCAGGTGCCGACCATCTTCCTCTTTCACGACACAAGTTTAATTAAGTAGCTTACTGTGAAAGAGTCAAGCAGAGTATTTGTGTTCACTTTGAGTGAGCACAGATTCGTTTTAAAAAAAAAAACTTATTTTTTTATAGAGGTAGCAAACGGTCTCCGTAAAAAAGGAATTTTAATAAAAATACGTTTCGTCATTTATCAACCTGTTGGAAGATGCAGATAGATTCCGGGATTTTTGGAACAATAACCGGTTATCCGGTATTCGGCTGCTTAGTTGGCCGGTATCCGGCAAAAAATGCTATCCGTTTCATTTCTAATACAAAGCCAAAATTCCCAAAACTCTGCAGTCTGCAGTAAAAACAATGAGTGCGAATGAGACAGTGTAAGCTTGACGTTTAGTATCGTTAGGCTTAGCTAGATACCATAATAAACAAGACGCTCAGTAAAAAGTGTTAAATCTAAAAACTTTTCAATATTAATAATTTTGAATATTAGATTTTTCTTTGAATAACGGCCGTTTAACTGGGGTTCAGCTTTTCTATTAAACCATAGCATAAGACGCCCCCATTGGATTGATTATTATTCTGCGCGGAATGTTTAATAAGAGACATATCGTCACTCCATTACAGAAATTCATAAAGCGATCTTCTCCCCCGATACATTCCACAGATTCCTTAGGGTAGATTATTGTCCCATCAGCTATACTTTTATGCAGAGCCGTAATGAGGATAGAATGCGCCCGTTGCAAAAAAAATACCCGGTTATCAGATTTTGTTTTGATTTACAACCCCCTCTTCACAATTAGGTATAATACTGATTTTGGAGAATCACTCAAATTATTCTTTGATAAATACACACAATTTTATTCATTGAAAAAGGAAAACGGTAATAGAAAAACACATAAGCATAACAAACAAAATAGATAGTTGTAAGCACACATACTTTTTTAGGAGGCGGTGCTCAACTGTGTGGCCTCGGATATTTCTACAAAATGATTTATATTACAGAAGAATAGCTGAAGGTAAGTCACACATACTTGTTGTGTCATAAAAATAATCCAGTCAAACAAAATAGGACTGAAATGGAATAGGTATGATATTTACTGCATATTTATTGCACTTTAAGAGCCGTTCATTTATCACGTGAGTTCAAAAGGGTTTTTTATTTGTTTTTTTTTTTATATATATTAATTCAAACAAACTTACGATTTTTCGAAGAGAATTACTCAAAAAAAGTATAATACACTTGCCGTAAAAACTACGTAAAAAAACTTTCTAAAAACCTACGTAAAAAATTAATGGTCTTTCCGAAAATGTAAAAATGTTGTCCATTTTCATACAGGTTTGAAAAATAAACCTTATGAAACGAGGTGGTTCGAGACGAACCGCGTACTATGGAAATTTGATACGTCGCGACGTATCAAATTTCCACGCGACGCGTCGCATGCTACGTATTGGTTACGTTACCGCAAACTTATCGGCATACTAATAATTATTGCGGCACTCATATTTACCACCTGGGGTATTTGCAGGCGATTGCTCCATCCTCGCGACGCCTCTGCTACTATGATTCACCTACATATCGTGGATCACGTGGTAAGGAGAGTTAAAACCCACGTTAAACCACAAAACAGTGGCGTTTTTGAATACTCGTAACTAGAAGTAAAGCTGTCAAACACGAAAAATACGAATAGTTTTCCCAGTATATAATGACATGTGTGTGATAGAAGCAAAATTGACGATTTCGCTCAATTCAAAAATAAAATTACTGTATTTAAGCACAATCTACCTAGTTAAATTTTTAGTTCATTTTGATCTAGCCTGATAGTCGTTACTCCTGAATCACATGCAACCACTATAGCAGCGGACTTCAACGACCGGTCAGCACAAGGCCTGAGAAAAGTCATGAGTCCTAAGAAAACGCAGAGTGGGGATTAGAATTTTCAGATAATTCTGTTTTTTACAATTTTATCCATTAAGTCTTATTCTGAGGCGAGTTTTCCAAATAATCCCCATCATAATAAGGAAAAATGTCTATTTTTTCTGTATTTTATTGTTCAACTTTCATTATTCAAAGAATTGAATTCTCATTATTCCTTCCTCCACATTTCATTTTTTAGTGAAGCTGTGCTCACTTATTTATTTCCACATATTTGATAATACCTTGTTTCGTAAGCACTTTATAAACACACATGCCTACGAAACAAATCAAGATTATCAACTATGGAAACCATTGTTTATGCTCCTTTCTACTTCTTCTCAGGATATTCCTTGACCATGAAACCTGCCCACCGCCATTTAAGGGAAACAATATGTTGGGCAATATCTGCAACCTTGGTTCTTTGTCGTATCACTTCGTTCCTCACCCTAATCTCTCAGAGTGATACCCGGCAAGGTTCTTTCCATGGATATGCTCCTTTAGGGTTCATAAAATGAGGAAAACCCTCTCACACAGTGTCTGTTTATTCAAAACAGAACTGTGGGATTTGGACATGGTGAAGGAGGTTAAATGGAAGGAGAAAGAGGAGGTATATGTTCAGCAATGGACGGAAACAGGCTGATAAAGAAGTAGTGGGAGGGAGACCTTCTCATACCGTGTTCCGTTCCTTCGAGGCAGAGCTGAGGGAAATGGACTTGGTGTGGGAGGAGGTCATAAGCATTGCGCAAGATCGAGCGCAATGGAGAGCTCTTGTTGCACCCCTATGCTCCTAAGTGGAGTTCAAAGGGAGTTTTGATTTGATTTGAACTTTGTGACCATTTTTACAAACATCGCGCGGACGGAAGAGTATGAAATTTCACACACTTATAGTTTATATAGAGGAGGAGTGGCGAATGATAATATTTTTTTTAAACGATGCATAAAAATAGATTAAATCAATAAAAAAAAAACATTACAAACACTACAGTAATGTTATGTATTTGATACTCACACACATTTCCACAGACTATTTATAAAGAACATCAACTTCATAGAAACAAATGTAAAATGAAAAGCGCCTGAGCGCAGAAAGCTTTTTTGAAGGCGGTATTTCAAATGAAAGTTGGAACGGGAAATGATGGGATATTCTAACTCATTGTAGGTATGGGAGCGTTCAAGTATTACGTAACGCAAAAGGGGGGGGAGGGGGGGTATTCTTGTAAAACATTACTACTCTATTACCGGCGCCACAATAAAGGTATTTAGTTACTTTCCAGTAATGATTGTGATTTGAGGCATACATAGTTGTAATATGTGCGTTAGGCAAAGTTTAGAGAATGGGAAGAGGGGTAACAAAGAGCGTTACGGTGCATCTCGGGGGGGGGGAGGGGGGGGTCAATAATGTTAAAAAAATGCGTTACGTAATACTTGAACGGTCCCTATGACTCAAATTAAGAATGAGAATGCAAATAACTTATGGTTGAATTTCAAGCACTGGTCGACCGCTTGTATTGTTAAAAGGAAGTGAATTAAAAAAAACTTTATATTATTTTACTATAAATATATTTCATAGTTTTCCACTCACAACCAAAATTAAAGTACAATTTTTGCAAAGATCTTACATTGAGAGACCAACCGAAAAAAGGACATAAATTTACAAAACTACCAAAAAAAAACATTTGCTCTTCCTTCAAATCAATTGCAAAAATTTGCGTGTAATTAATTAAAACAATGTCTTTTTTTATTTATTAATGTATTTTTTAAAAAAATGTGCCTCTTTATAAAATAATGCATGACAACAGCTTCTATTATCATGCAGGTGAGTGCTTAAATAAGCAAAATAAATTATAAAGCTACGAAAATCAAAATAAATAAGCTTATAATAACATAACCCCAAAACAGCTAAATATTGAAACTATTTGCATGATAAAAAATTAAATAAATGAACACTTTTTCGTCCCGATTGGAGTTCGAACCCCGGACCTTTGCTTACACAATTAGTTCACTAATGATGACATTCGTTTGTTTATTGCAGTACTTCAATAATTATTCTTCACATAAGTTTCAGGGATTCTATAGCATTTCTTAATCTCTCCAGTTCGCCTTTAGATTGAGACATTTTTTCTAAATTGGCGTTCCGCACCTCTTCCGGAACTTTGGCGGCGTAATCGGGCACTTTCATGGCTGTATCTAATTTGGCGATGGTTTGATTTAATTGCTCGCACGACTTTTGCAATTTGGCAATTTCTTTCTCTGGATCAATCAGACCCTGAAATCATAAATAAATAAATTAATTAACACTTTCCTATACAAAGGTGTCTGTACAGCTGGCGGAACTTTCCAGTCCCCCGGTCCCGTCCGATTTGAGAAAAGGTAAAATCTTCATGTAAAAAAACTCTTTCTTATTTACCACCCATGATGTATGGGAGTGAAACATGGACATGGACGAAAAATCTGGAAGTTGGAATAAATGCTGTGGAAATGAGATCACTGCGTAGGATATGCGGAAAAAGACTCATTGATAAGGTGAGGAATGATAATATTAGAAAGGAATGTGGAGTGGATGTTAGCGTAGTGACTAGAATGAAAGTTAATAAATTAACGTGGTTTGGGCATGTAAAAAGAATGAACGAGGAGAAAATGACTAAAAGGATATATAAATCTGAAAGAATGGATGCACTCAGACGAGGCCGACCTCGAATGACATGGTCCGACCATATCGGTTCAGTCTTAGAGGAGGGCCAAGTCAGGAGCAAAAGGAATAGAAGAGCATGTATGCGGAATGTTATGCGTTTGGAAGAAGCGAAAGAGGTTTGTTTGGATAGGAAAGAATGGAAATCCGTACTCTCTGCCTACCCCCTTCGGGAAACAGTGTGATGGGTAAAAAAAAAAAACACTTTGAAAAACTCTGACCCCACTGGTAATCGAACCCGGGACCTCTTGTCTGAAGTCCACCCCTATACCTCTATTTTAATATACTACTGCCTTTTGCTAAAATATGAGAATAGGTTTTAATGCAGTAGAGATGAGAACTATACACAAAATATGTGGAAAAACTGTGTGAGATATGGAAAGAAATGAGAATATTAGGAAGGAATGTGGTACAAAGATGACAGTTAATAAGTGGAGACGTTTGGGCATTTTGAAAAATTGGATGCAAACATACTGACAAAGAGATTTGAGTATGACGTGAATCGAAATTTGCTTGGATAGAAAAGAAAGGAGGTCATTCCTTCTGCCTTCCTCTTAAGGGACATGGTGTGATGGGTAATAAAAGTAAGGATATCATATTTTAGTTTAAAAGTCTGTGAAACAAAGTTGTACTAACAAATCTAAGAAAAATATTTTACTCAAAAGATAATGTTCTTACTTGTAAGACTAAATGAACTTCGATCTTCTCTGAAATGGACATTATTGCACATCCTTTGGGCGGGGATCCGTCTTTGACAAGGGTGCTGTAGGCTAGCGACGAAAGACTGTTGAATAAATCTATGAGGGCCGGCTGTGGGTCGTCGGAGAACACGAGATAGGCCGATGTCTTTTGTTTGTTCAGTAAATTGTACACGGATCGTGTAGATCTAATGGAGTGGATCATTTTCATGACTGTCTCCACGTCTCTTTCTAATGTTTCGTCTCTCCATTTGCAATCTTCTTCCTAGAAATAAATTTAAAAATGAAATTAAAATCTTACTGTGTTCTTTTGTTATGTAAACTATTTTGATACGAAAGCATCAAACAGATTGTGAGACAAACGACTCATTATATTTGCTGCTGCCTTATTCAAAACCATTGTTTGAGAGAGCGCCCATTCGTTTGTACTAATCGTCGTATATTCACCCCGAAATCTATGGTTTTCTTCCTCCTCTTCTATGCTTCCGTTGATTTTATCTCTGGTTATCTATGGTACTATTCCCCTTCTATGGTGTTTTTGGCTTGGATCGCCATAAGGATCAACAAGTAGGCCTTGCCATAGTTTTGAATAAGGTAGGGAAAATAATCAAAGTTTTAATGATAGAAAAATAATGTTCTGCCCCAACCAAAACACTAATTTGGGAGGTCATAGTTTGAAGTTCATGATGGCCACGACCCTCAGCAATGAGGACGACGACTGGTAAGGTAAGGTAAGTTTGAAGTTAGACAAACACAGTTTCAGGCAGAATCCCTAAAGCATTTCCCGTCCAACGATATGCAGAAACATGAGTAGAGATAAAATTAGAAAGATGGGAGTAAATCTTACCACTGGATATGGAGCTATACATATTGAAGGAACGCTGGTATTCTTTCTTGGCAACCTTTGGAACAATTCTTCCGTGATGAACGGCATATACGGACTGAGAAGTCTGAGACCGAATTCCAGAGCTGTGAATAGAATCCTACGAGCCTTTCCCTTGTCTTCGTCTGTACCATTGGCAAATACCGGTTTAAGGTATTCCTATAAAAAATAAATAATTATTTAAATCATAACAAAAGACAATAATTGGTTTAACACATTCACTGCCAAATACACAAATGAGTGAAAGGAACTGTGTTTGTGCGCGGATCTTTCGCTAGAATATTCATCTATTTATAAAAATGGAACTCCACTTCCCTTGGATGGTCATCGCATCACACGTGATTGGATAGATCAATTCTGCTAATAATTCTTTTTAATTGTGATTGACATTGTCAGGAGAAGATCATTATGAAATACAAAATCAATAAAGACGCGTAGTACATTATAAAATTTATAAAACTTAACGAAGATAATCTTCTTAGTATTTTTGACAATATAAACTTTTTCTTTTCTTTGAATTTTAGTTGACGTTTGACAAACTGTCAGTTGATTGATAGCCGGTGCGATAGTCAGAAATTCAATATAAAATTCATAATAAAGACAGAACAACGTCTATCAAGAAAGCTAGTTTTTTTTTTTTTTTCTATATAAAAATGAATCTGCGCTCACACAAATACACTCCTTGACTCTTTCACTGTAAGCTACTGAAAGCTTGTGTCGTGAAAGAGGAAGATGGTCGGCACCTGGGATCGAACCACGACGTCCGCAGTACGAAAGCCGGCGCTGTAACCGCTGGGTCACCAACCACTTCAAAAGTTCTTAATATATTATTTGTAGGCAGTTTCTAAAATACCCATTTTTATACATGTTTTTTAAAATACCTTTTAATATCAAATATTTATAACTAGCTATGATTTAAATACAGTTTATGACATAAAAACCTAATTAATTTTAACTTATAACATATTGCATTACGTAATTATTGTTGATTCAGATGTGGGATGAAGTTTGACGGGCCACGCCATAAGTTTGTAATAAAAACAATTCCACTATAGTTGCATAACTTTTTAAAAAATCCAAGAGATGGCGGTGCAGTAGAAATAAGTCACATGTGAAGCGTGTTACATTATTCTATATGTTGTTGGATGAATAGACTACGTTCAACCCAAATTTTTAACGAATTATTATGATAAGATATTTTTTGCCAGCAAATCTTTACATCCTGTGACCAAAAAAACTAACAGAATATAATTCAATATGGTGCTAACATATTATTGAATAATGAGCTAGGACAGATTATTGTGTTTCTACATTTGTAGAAACTTATAATATCATTAGATCGTTATTTTTTTATACAATATCTACCATTAACTAGTAAATCTATCAAGGATTTAAAATTAGCTACGAAAACACCCAAAGTATATTTTACCAAGTAAATATCACACAGTTCATATAACCATAAGTTGTAGCAGGCTGTAGTCGAAGTTGGAAAGTCGTATGTTTTGAAAGCATCGTTCACAACGGAGACGGCGTTTGATATTCTGGAGAGCATCCATCTGTCCATTGGTGCTAGGGTTTTGTCAAGGTTGGGAGAGTTAACCTAAAATATAAAACAATAAAATTATAAGTTACGGCTTTTTCGCAAGTGTAAAATACTCTTTGTAGAGAATTTCTGAATAAATGGTAAGAATTGAAATGAGATGTACCCAATGTGACCAACCCGAATTGTTGATTTCAACATATTATAAATATCCGTAATCACCTATTTTATTCTATCGTTAAATCGACAAGTGTTCACTTTTAAAAGGTAATTTTGGGGGACTGGTCGATTAACTGAAAGTGTTCATTTATTTACGTACATAACTCAGTTCTTACACTTTCTTACCAAATGAAATCTCAGATAATATACTAACCTCATAAGTTTCGCCCTCGCCAAAGTACATCATTGCGAATTTTGTTGCATTCCACAGTTTGTTACAGAAAAACCTGTACCCTTGAACACGGAGAATGTCTAAGTTGAGATCTCGGCCCTGCGTCATGGCACAGAGAGCAAATCTACGACAAAAAAAAGAAATGTTTTTAATCATCCGATGAAATTTTAATTAAACATTATGTTGTATTATTTCTAATACTAATGCACTGTTTAATGTCAAAATCTTTCAGGGTAGGTGGTAAGTAACAGCTAGTACAGTAAAAGTTGGAAATTATTGAGAACAAGAGAGCAACCAAATTTAAAGATTGCGACTGCTTGTTCTCAATAATTTCCAACTTTTATCTCTATATTTCATTAATAATTATTGAATATCTACTAGTTGTATACATGAGATTTTTCAACATGTTGATCATGTCGAGAATTCTCATGATTAGGAGTTTCGGAGACTTAAACATTACCACCCAATGGCGAACGTTATTAACGTAAAGTGATCACACTAAGCCAGCTTCAAAATAACAGTAGAATTGTTAGTTATTAGTTGTTACATATTCGCTAGTACAGTAGTTAGTTTATCATTTGACAAACAATTTTGACACAAACTATTTTTACGTTGAGACAACATCAAAAACAATCATCAGTAGTTCCATCGGTGCATATTTTTTACTTCTCCAGCGTTCTTGAAGACAGGCTTTCAACCAACCGTGGAAACTTTGCCGCCGTAACCAATTGGTCACTGAAAGCTTCTATTTGGTTGTAAAATTCCCCATATCGAAACTAAGCTCTCTTGCATCTTCACTGGTGACATCTATCAAACCGATTGAAAACTATTTTAAAGCTACCTACATTGCACCCGATATGATAACTTCATTTCATACGAAGATTCAAAACCAGCCACAATCCATAATGGTTTCCAAATCCATCAAAAGGCTTAAAATATAGAAAAAATACATCATAAGTAAGAATCATCTATACTCAAATTTACAAAAATATCTATGAGTACCTAAGATAAGTGTAGAGAAAGTTCATTATATTCACTAGCTGTTATCTGTCCTGAAAGAGGACCATAGATAGCGTCTGCTATTAAAGATCTTCAAAGACTTATGGAGAATGCTAGAGCGACGGTCTTAGAATAGCGTCGAAAACAAACAATTTTATCTAGGGTTAAAGTTTTATGAAATGATATGGTAATAAGGTAGAACATTAACTAGCAAATAAATTTTATTATTGTTTTTTAGTGAATAACAAATCAATATTTTCTTTAAAATAATTCCACCAAGAATGCACATTGGATTCATTAATTTTAAATGGATGTTTCTAAAACTATATACAATTATTCCACTTCTTTTTTAAATATAATGTGTTATGTTTACCTCAGAGCATCAGTTCCGCATTCTGGAATACCATTTGGATAATCTTGTTTCTGTCCCAATTTGGCTTTCTCTATTTCTTTGGGATCTAGATTAGAATCCAACAATTGCTTGTGAAGATTCTCTAAAGTGATACCGAAAATAACATCCGTTGGATCTATTACGTTTCCTAGAGATTTGGACATCTTTCTGCCGTGGGCGTCACGCACCATTGGATGCAAATACACTTCCCTGAAAATTTTGAAATAAAAGTCATATATTCCTAGTTTTAAAATTTGTTCTAATGGAATTTTTAAAGAGATCAGTGTTGCCACATACTTGAATGGTAATTTCCCCAAAAGTTTTTGTCCGAAGAAGACCATTCTGGCTACCCAGAAGAATAGAATATCATGTCCCGTCTCTAGCAAAGAACCAGGGTAGAATGCCTAGAAAAAAATCAAGCTTTTAGTTCTTTTTCTTTCACCAAGAAGGCAACACAAGATGTAGTAGACCACAAAATTATACATCAAAAGTAATAGATGACTTTCTTAATTTGTCATTTTATTATCTATGCAATCTTGAATATCAACCATATATTTTTATATGCAACAACCTGTGTTTTTTCACTAGAAATTTCTACCCGGGGTTGGCCTGTCTCAGATTGGACGGGACCGGTTGACTGGAAAAAATTGCCTCAGGCAATAATTTCCGCCGGCTATACTTACACCTTTGTATAGAAAAGTGTTATATTATTATTATGACATATTCACCACTGTTTATAGAAGCGCCATATTCGGAGGAAATCAGACTATTAGGAGTAAGCCAGGAATATTTATTTAAAATCTACGCAACCTATGGTTGCAATATGTCCTTAATTCAATTCATTTTTTTTATTTTTACCCATCACACCATGTCCCGTAAGGGGTAGGCAGAGGGAATGGACCAAAACTAGCTACTTGGGAAATTTGCTGAAAATCCATAGCATTATAATTTAAATAACACAATAAGAATACTAGTGGAATGGAATGGATAAATATGGCTAACCTTGAGATCATCAGTTTGTTCAGGCCATCCGAATATGGAGAAAGTGAATAAGCCTGAAGAAAACCATGTATCCAGGACATCTTCATCTTGTTTGACTTTTATCTTCGACACGTCCACACCAAATTTCTTTGCCGCCTTCTGAATGGCTTCGTCTTCCGATCTTCCGGACACCCAATTGTCCTCGCTAGTATTTGCCTGCATTACGAATGATTTCATTATATACATTTACAGATTTAAACAATGTAGTCGTGCGTTCATGGTAAAATATGGTGAACTTGTGCGCTTTTGTTGCACAAATGTTTATTTTTCATACTTATGAACAACAATGTCCTAGAGATTAATACAATAAATTTATAATGCAACAAAGTGAAACTGCAATGCATAATAATAATAACTTATAATACAGAATTACTGACAAAATGTTGTGCTCAGGTGGGATAATCATTAAAAAACTATCTTTACCATCTAACCAAGAAGCATAAATAAGGAAAAAAAGCACTAAGTCATAAACAAAAATAAAACAAAACACAATCTGCACAATTCTTAGGAGATAGCGGAGGGTTTATTTTTTTTTTAAATTTGTTATTGAACTCAAAAACACTTCAATTTTAAGCAATTAAAAAAAATGAGTGTTTTTCTACGCAAACCATTTCAGTTTTATGAATTAAATAACACACCTTTACTAGAAATTAAAATTAATAATAAATTACAGAGAGTAACAAACAGACAGAGTAAAAATCATGCCAAATATAGAATCAAAGAAAAAATTATGCAAAAAAAAGTATATCCATGCACTTTTGTATTTTACATGCAAAATTATATATCAAAATAAAACCGTGATAAAATTTACAAAACTCAAAACACTAAAAAAAAGTGCTGGGTTCGCTTTCCAGTAAGTCAACATACTCTACATTAAAACACACAAACATCATGAAAGGTCTCTGGTTCGCAACCTACTTGAGACATATAACGAGATCTCTTTTCTTCCAACCACTGCTTTCTATGTCTGTTCTTACGAGGTCGTTTATATTTTTTAACAGGAGCAGGAACCACAGCCTGTTGTATCCATTCCGCAGCAAAATAAACGTAAAAAAAACATTTAACATTTTTAACTCTTCAAACAAGATAGCTGATTTCTGAATCTCCACCGCTATCTTATCATATTAATATACGTTAAACTTTTTATTGCAAACAATGTACTTGTAATGTTTGGTGTGGTTGGTAGGCTAGTGCTGTGATCTTTTGACTTTCTTATTATTGAATGGAATGTTTGACTGGTAGAAATAGCCTGTGGAGCCCAGGGCGGCGGTGGCAGCTAGTTTTTATTGTCACCCAGTCCCACGCGCAGCACTGCAGCGGGAACAAACAGGCCAGCGGAGCGAAGGCTCTTCACTTCTCGTCTGAACCCGCCGTCGCTCGGTCTCTCCGCCGATCTCGTACTTTATATTAAATTCAACTATTAACTTGTTCATTCATTGTCATATGTAAATTGTTATAATAAATTCAGTGTTCTATATCTCAACGCATTTATTTTATCTCACATTTAAATACACCTTCTGATATACTAGTCCTCAACGTGGCACCTCGCCACCGTCGTGTAACACACACGACCTAAGGGAACCTCTACTAGAGGACCCTCAGAATATATCTGGAGAATCTAAAGTGGCATCAGAAGAGGACCTGACCTCCAGACTAAACCCCACATAAGAAACGCCACAAGCCTCAAGGATTGAGTTCTACCGAATATACCGACACTGACGTATAGAAAAATGCTAACTTATTTTATTATTTATGTGTATAAAAAAAGTTTTATCCATTCGTTATTTGTGTGCTGATTTTGCAATAAAAAGTTCATAGTAAATAGGTACATAAATTAACATTCAAATAAAGAAATTCTCAGAAATATTTTTATCTTCTTATACAGAAAGTACAACTTAGTGGAAGTCCAGAGATAGAACACCTACGGCTGTAGAAATTTTCATGAATCTCCATACAAAATATTTCTAAGAAATAGCGTTAATTTGTGAAATTTTCTCATTATACATTTTGTACTAAAATTTCTTATCGTTAGCTACCACACTTCTATTCTAAAAGAGTTTTTAACTTAATGGGAAGTTTTCTGGGGAGCTTCCGACAATACACACTAGGTGGCAGAACTTCTAATCAGGTCTATTGTCAAATTCAGTGCTGCCAACGTAGAGATGTTTTTTTCAGTGATGCCAACGTTGGGAAGTTTGTTTTCCATTGTGTTGCTAAGAAGTTGTTGATTGAGTTGCTAAGAAGTTGTTGATTTTGTTGCGCATAAATTTGAGAATAAATCTCAGGGGTGCTGTTCTGTATTTTTTAATTTGTATTTAGGTAGGTATATAAAAAAAGATGAACAATTTTATTTGTAATAGTATGTAAAAAATGTACAATGATTACTCTAAACCTATTGTAAGTTATCATGTATAATAATATATAAGTTGTTTAATTTGAAATAAACTAGAATGATATTTTGGAGGTTAGATTGTGAGCGACCATAAGAAGAAGAAGAAGTAAATCGCCCCCGTTGGCAACACTGAATTTGACAATAGACCGGATTAGCAAGGGCGCCTCTAGCGGCACAAAAAGGAAAAAAAACATCCCATTGAATTTACAGGGTTGAATAATTCGTAAGTTTTTGAAGATAGAAGAAAAAAAATGTGATTATTTTTTTTAAATTTTAGATTCTACCTTATTTTAAGATTCATAATTTTTTGTTGGTAAGATGGTATCAGGTAGACCAGATAATACTGTTTATGTACCTGCTAGGTATTTTAGAGAAAAAATATGCATGTTAGTGTCTCTGTAACGATTAATATCATGTATATCAGGGTTTGATAAGAAAAATACTAAAACATTATAACTCAAAAACTATTAAAAATCGTTTATGTTGAGCAATTTGAATAGCCTTAAAGGTGTTCTATTTCTGAACTTCTGCTCAGTCGCACTTTCTAGGACACCCTGTATATAAACAGTTTCAAAATTTTTGTATTAACTCAGGGAATTTTTAAATGGTTAGAAAATATGGAAAAATTGAGTCCTGTCAGATCATTATTTTTCTGATGGTGAACGAATGGCAACAAAATATGCTTTAACATCCCACCTATTCAATGATAAAAGAAAGAATGCTCGAGTTGTCACTCACCAGAGGTTTCCCCTGATCATCCAGCACCGTCACTTGGTAAGCTGGAATCCTGTGGCCCCACCACAGCTGCCGTGAGATGCACCAATCCCTGATGTTCTCCATCCAATGGAACCAGATTTTTTCGTGGCTCTTAGGTATGATTTTCAATTCACCCGTCTTTACAACTTTAATGGCGTCGGCGGCCATTTGATCGCATTTCATATACCTGAAAATTTTAATAAAAAGGAAACAATATAAGTATGTAACTCTGAATCAAACTATGATCATGTAAAATCAATCTCGGTAGCATAGTTGTCTAATAGCTGGTTTCAATAACCTATCTATCTCCTACGTTTAGTTAAAACTCTATCTATCTTTCCATTTTTGAAACTCTATCTATCTTTCCATTTTTGTGTTTGAACAAACAGAGATATAGAATTTCTATCCGAATTTCGTATCCATTTTTCAGAGTACGAATTCTATAGAAGTCGGCAATAAAGCATTTCAATAAACTATATCTAATAGCTTGTGAAATTTTTGGAGATTTTTTTTTCTATGGTTTCACCTATCCCCCAATTTTGATGTTTTTGTCACTTGTTTTGTACAGCGAAAATAAAAAATGTTCATTTTCATGTGGCGAGAGTGATTTAGAATTGTTTGAGGTTAGAATCCTAACCTAACCCATAATATAGAAGACTAGATCTATGAAGTATATTCATACGAAATTCCCAATTTCTATGGTCAATTCAGATGGCTACTTGATAGAAATTCTATCCATCTTTCTTGGCTATTTTTGTTTATTTCAAGACAGGTAACACTGTTAATACAAAAGCATTTTTTTTTTATAGTTGTTGAAGTATATTTTACCATTGTGGCTTCAGCATAGGTTCAACTACGTCTTTAGATCTGCTGCACATTGGAACAACCATTGGATTGTCTTTCGTTTCCTTATACAAACCTAGCGTTTGCAACTCTTTGAGTAGTTCACGTCGGCAATCGAAACGAGGCATTCCCTGAAATAACAAAACACAAACTTGTACAATAACTGTGCAAATAATAAATGAGATAAAACTTCTATGTGGGATAATATGTAAAGGAATGAGAATATAGGAAATGAATGTGGAATGGAAATAAGCAAAAAGATGGAAATAAACATGCTGGGATGGTTTGGACATGTTGAAAGAATAAGTGCTTACAAAGAAACAAATAGAATACAGGTCAAATCTCTTTAAAGCAAATACCTAAGTAAAGAAATTTCCAGTATAACGAATCGTCAATTTGTCCCCGATAAACTTCCATATAAAATGTGCTGAACCAAAATTTGTTGTAGCGAAGTCGATCGCGAACTTTTTTGTTTTAAAATTTTAAAATCATGTTACAATTAGGCAATAAAATTTCTCCAACTTCAGTTTGTCCTTGGCATTGGCGAGTTCGTGTTTGTCTGACATATTTCCTTCACGTGATTGATAAATCCTTGAAATTTGGTTTTGTTCTCACTTAACAATAGCAATATAATAGTTTATTTGACATCTGTAGGTATAATATGGCGACACAAAAAATTAAAAATGTATCATAATATAACGAAATTTCACTATAACGAAATATTTTTTATGGTCCCGTGAAGTTCGTTATACCGAGATTTGATCAGTATATAGGTAAGGCTTTAAGAAAAGGTAAGATTGACCTAGAACGATATGGTTTGAACACAATGATTCAGTCTATCTTCAACGAAGGAAAGGTCAAGGAGTAAAAGAAACGGGAAACGGTTCGTTGTTGTTACAAATCAAATTACAGATAACAAAATATGTGTTGTAAAAAGAGGAATTTGGTCACGACCGCAGATCGAGCTCACAACCTTAAACTTGACTGAACCGCTGCTTATAAACTACTTAAAGGTAGAGTTCAACAACTAAGATGTAAAGGGAAAAACCTACCGTGAATTTTCCGCAATCTCCGATTACGATTCCATCGTCGCTAAATATTGTGATAAACGGCAGATTGAGTCTCTTTCCAACTTCGTAATCATTGGGATCATGCGCTGGGGTAATTTTTACAGCACCTATAAAATATATCGCACAATATGTAATAATGCTGATGTTATTTTTTAACAAATCTTGCATTTTATCTTTATTATTTAATTGGAAATAAAATTATTTATTTTTTGGTATCTTTTAAATTAGGTAGTTTTTCTGTATTATTCAATTTCATAATTTATTCAATATTCTTATTTTTTTGCACGGCTATCTTTGTTTATTGAAACATAGTAACCATAGTTAATTGCCAGAAAGCATTTAACAAATTGAAGACATAAGTGGATGAAGGTGTTATGTTACACCAATATGGAACTGAGATATCAGGAGTTAAAGTTTTGAACACATATTGTTCTAGATATTTTTCTATAGCAAAGATATATGTTCCCATAACGCCTTCATCTGTATTTGAAAAATAGCGTTTTTAATGGATGAATGTATTAAAGTCCCTTAACACTTAATCCGCGTTAAATCATGTTATGGGTGAATTAATATGTAACATAACTCCTTCATCCACTGAGAAAATCGTATTTTAGCACATTTTTGAGCGGTGTGATTATGTTCATGTGAAAGAGCGTTACTTTACGCCTTTATTTGTGTAAAAAAGTGGAATTTTGTATTTTTGCGACATAACGCCTTCATCCACTTATGTCTTCAATTGTTTCAGATACGCTATTAAAACCAACTGTAAATCATAATAATATTGACTTGAAATCAATTATTTCAAATATTGAATTTCTGTGTAACTCTATTCTTGATGTCTATGCTGTACATTTTATCTCAATTGCATACTTTCCACACCTCTTCGACATTGCTCTTTCTTTCAAACTATGTACCTATGTGATCACTGATTTATAAGACACTGACTGGCCAACCTCAGTGAATAATACTGACCCATAGGCCAACCTGCTTGGCATATGAAAGATATCAAGTTCAGTTCGGATTGTCTGGACAAAATATAATGTGAGTGGTTAGATGATGAGGCTTCTAAGAACTTACCAGTTCCGAATTCCATATCCACAAAGTCGTCACAGACGATGGGTAGCTTTCTTTTACAGAAGGGATGGATGACGTGTTTCCCGTGTAAATGTTTATATCTGGTATCTTTTGGATTGACTGCGACGGCTGTGTCACCTAGCATGGTTTCCACACGAGTCGTGGCCACTACGATTTCCTCTTCGCTATTCTCCACTTTGTAAGCGAAAAATACCAGAACTCCAAACTCCACCTAAAACAAATACATTGATTGATCAATATACTCAACCGACCCTGGAAGTCTAGTGGTATGGGCTTGGACTTGGGTTCGATTTCTGTCGGGTCAAAGTTTTTCAAAGTGTTTTTTCACTTGAAATTTTATGTTCCTTAGAACATAAAATTTAAGAAATTGTCAAAGAGTGTATTTGTGTTCACTAAAGCACAGATTCATTAAAAACAAAAATAAAAATGGTAACCAAAATATACTGCAATATTATTCAGATTGTTATGCACGAGTGTATAATTCGTATTCCCAGATCAAGGGTGCCACAAGTCAAAAATTATGGATGTTTAGTTAAGAATGCCAATTGATAGTATATTATGTGCCGAACATTGTGATAAAGTTACACTAGTCTAAAACTAACACATACAAAATTGTAAGGATATACGGCACTCTAGGTTTGTACAGATTGTTCTCACATCAAAAACGTCAACCATGGTTTTCTCTTTTTGAAAAATTTGGACATGTGGCACCCTTGATCTGGGTATACGAATTGATTAATAATGTTTTTTTTTTTTTTTTTTTTTTTTTTTTTTTTTTGACCTTCGCCTTATTGGCGTTCTTGGTCAGTCTCAAGTTCATATTATATCTTTATCTTTTTTTTTTTTTTAATATTGCCTATTTATTAAATTATAGTAGGTAGTTACAATTATTATATTATAGTAATACCTAGAATGTAATTAAAATCAAAGTTTTAGAGAGTTCTCCCGAGCAAACCAACCAAGAGACTTCACAATACTCCTTGATGGATCCGCAAGAACAAGCGAAAGCTGGGTAGGAAACCCCACTCCCGCCCGCCCCAGCATCTCCATCAAAGAGTCTGCGCCCCTCATGTGAGAGCATTCCATGATCAAATGGTTTGCATCACCCAATTCTGTGCCACAAACGCAGTGAGGTGTATCTAAAATATTTATTTTGTGGAGGTGGGCAGGAGACAGACTGTGGCCAGACCTTAGTCGACAGACCAGAGAAATCTGCCATCTTGGAATATTCATATTCCAGAACCAGGGAACTTTGGGAATATGAGGCTGGATCTCTCCAAACCATCGACCCCGCACAGCCAGAGACCCTCTCCAACTCCTCCCCCACTCTTCTAATGCACTCCCTTTGCAACTCAGAATCAAGTCAGCATATGGAATCAGATTAATCTTCCCACACATGGAGACTGAAGCCTCCTTTGCCATTTCGTCTGCCTTCTCATTCCCCGCAATCCCCCTGTGACCAGGTAGCCAGGCCAGAACTACGGATTGCTGATTGCAGTGTAGAAGATACAGCTGAGATTTCACTCTATTGACCAACAGATTTGTTTCACCCTTAAATGGACTTGACAATAATTTTTTAAGGAAACTAAGTGAGTCTGTTAAAATGATTGAATGATGAATTTTTTCATTATGAATATGAATTAATGCCTGCATAATGGCACTTCCCTCAGCTGTAAATATTGAAGCCTCTCTGGGGAGATTAAATCCCTCTTCGATATTCAATGTAGAGTCGAAGAATGCACACCCGACAAAAGGCGCTGAAGGGGATTTTGATCCATCGGTGTAAATTATGTTGTAGCCCATAAAATTCTCCACAAATGAACCGAAAAGAGAGCGCAAAATGGGGGGTTGGGAATGTATAGTGTTTTCCTTCAACCAATCTTCATTCAATCTAATATCTGGAATATGAATGAGAGAGTCATATGATGTGTCAAATGTTGGGTTATTGAATGTTCTGATGCATTTCAATGCAGAGAAAGAAAGATTTTGGAAGCTATTTACGAGTGAACATGGATTGTTATCAAAAAGTGTGAATAATGTCTTGATTTTTTTAATTAGAGGGTGAGATTTCATTGAATAGACTCGAAGGAAGAATTTATCACTCAAATATTGTCTCCGGATACCAAGAGGCTGATCCACACATTCCACCTGTAGTACATTAGATGGAGTGGATTGCATGCAACCAGAAATTAGTTTTAGACACTTGCTCTGTATTCTGTCTAGTTTCAGTTTCAGGTATTGGGGTAAGGGATCCATTACTATCGATCCATAGTCGATTCGAGATTTAATTAACCCATTGTAAAGCATTTTTAAAGTTCTTGGGTGAGAACCCCACCAAACTCCTGTTGTTGCTTTCAGGACATTGAATGCCTTATTGCACTTTGACACAATCTGATCTATGTGGGAGTTCCAAAGAAGCTTACAGTGAAAAATCATTCCCAAGTACCTAACCTCCTTGCATATTGGTATTGGAGTGGAATCAAATATAATTTTTATTTCGGGAATTTTCCGCTTTTTGGAAAATATGACTACTTTGGATTTTTCCGGAGAAATATGCAAGTGATTATTTGTTAGCCATAGTTGAAGACTTTTTAGAGAGGTTTCCAAATTGTTAGCTGCGAGTACCGGGTCTATGTTCTGGGTGTATACTATCAAGTCATCGGCATACTGTATCATATGTGCCTCCTCAGGTAGGGACTGCTCTATATCATATGTATAGACGGAGTAAAGAATTGGACTTAGGACTGAACCCTGAGGCAAGCCCCTCCATGTTCTATGAGAGAGGACCGGAACTCCTCGATGTAGAACCCTAATAGTGCGGCTGCATAGTATGCCATACACAAATTTAATTAAATTAGAAGGAACCTTAAGAATATTTAATTTGTTAATGAGAATTGGGATATTTACGTGGTCATAGGCTCCAGCCACGTCCAAAAATGCAGCTGTCAGGGATTTTTTTTTTGCAAATGCGATCCTTATTTCGGCACACAGCAAGCTGAGAGCATCATTAGTTCCCATATTTTTACGGAAACCAAATTGATGTCTCGCCAGCAAATTGTGGTGCTCCAAGAACCAAAACAACCTGTTTTTTATTAAATTTTCCATGATTTTGAGGAGACATGAAGACAAAGCAATAGGCCTGTATGAGGATCCCAAAGTAGGGTCTTTTTGAGGTTTAATAATAGGTATCACATACTGTTCTCTCCAGCTATCAGGAATAGTTCCTGATGCAAATATTTGGTTGAGGATGTTTAGAAACAAGTTTTGGAGACTTCTTGGAGCAAGTTTAATAAATGAGTATGGAATATCATCTGGACCCGGAGAAGAGTCTTTTAGCTCAGATAAGACAAATTGCAATTCAGCCATCGAGAATGGGTTGTTTAATTCATTATTGGGTGATATTTTGAAGGACACATTTAAATTTGACTCTTCTTTTGTGGGGACATAAGGAGGGGCGAGATTGTTTAAAAAATCATGAAGCCATGATACACTCAGTGGTGAACCATCCATCGGCGAGTCGAATGAAACTCTGTATCTTTTTATCATGGACCAAACAGTCTTGACAGAGGTATTGGGGGAGAGATTTTTGCAAAAGGAATTCCATCCATCCCTTTTCTTTGTTCGGAGAACCCTCCTAACTTTTGCTGCTGTGTTCTTGTATTCAATAAAACTATTAAAAGAAATGTCAGATAGGTATTGGCGAAAAGCATTCCTTCGTTTATCTACTTCATCATTACATAAGGAATCCCACCAAGGTGCGGGGAATGGTTTTTCCCTTTCTTTTGGAGGACGAAATGGGATATGTTTTTTCCCTACAGAATGAATCAAATCAACCAGGTTGTTATAATCACAAACATTTTGGTGAGGAGGATGCAGGAAATCATTTGCAACCCTTTCTAGATCTGCTTTAAATCCGTCTAAATTTGCTTTTCGCGAGGATATTCTAAAGAAGGATCTGGATTGAGTTAAGCCTTTGTGAGCAGCCTTGAAATTTTTTATTATGATTGGAAAATGATCGCTTCCATATGGGTCGTCAAGGGTCTGCCAAGAAAGAGTTGTTGCTAATTGAGGGCAGGCAAATGTTAGATCTAATGCGCTTTCTTTTCTATTAGGGTAAGGCATTCTAGTAGGTGATCCGTCATTAAGAACGCAGAGACTTGAGTTATCAATAAAAATTTCAGTAAGAATTTCCCCCTTTTTGTCGTTGGCGTTACAACCCCAAATGGTGGCATGAGCGTTAAAATCTCCTGCTATTAGGAGAGGAGATGGCAAGGAAGACACAAAATCATTCCACCATGTGGTATTAAATTTATATGAAGGACTACAATAGACCGATACCAAAGTGAATTCAGCAGTTGTTATAGCACATATTTGCATACAATTATCAAGAGGTACTACTTGAATTCTATTAAAGGGAATTCCGTTCTTAATAAGTATGGCTGAGCCTCCCCAGCCGTCCTCGCGGTCATCACGAATCAGAGTATAACCAGAGATATGCAATCGATCCGTAGAATGAAGCCAAGTTTCCGCCAGAGCTGCAACTGAAACTGAATTAGAGTGCAAAAGTTGAGAAAGGTTGTCTTTATTTTTTTTTATACTTCTACAATTCCACTGTAGGATTACAGGATTCAGAGGTTTTTGTTTCATTTTGTTTAAATTTAATAATGTTATTTGTATCAGCGGCAGCGTTGTTCGGTGAATTAGTATCTGTCATATTAATTATATAATTTCTCAATACGTTTATACAGGATATTAAGGAACTGGTGATATTCTCTATTTCCTCAATTCTGTCATGTTTCAGAGCCACCCCGTTCTCCCGACTGGACTCCAATGGGGTACCATTGGGAGACAGAAGTAAATCATTATATGCTTGTCTGTCAAAAGCTGTTTCCATATTCTTTTGGGTAGGAGTCTTGTATTTGAAAATAGTCTTCCTGAATGAAGAAGAACTAGGAATTTTAATGTTATCTTTCACACCGTCACGCAAGGTGTTTTGAAGGGGCTCTATTCTCACTTTGTCTGCGAAGGATGATTTGACTCTTGGCGCCTCTTTGGATGCCTCCGAATATGATACGCTCTTTTCCGCCATGATATGTTTAATGTTTTTTTCTCGAATATATGCTGGACATGATTGGTTTGTTGCCATGTGAGGACCACCACAGTTGATGCATGTAGGGTTTTCCCTCGAATCACATTGTTCGCCAAAATGTTCTTCCCCACAGGCGAAACATCTCGGTTTCGATCTGCAATTTATCTTAACGTGTCCGTATCTACAGCAACCGAAACATTGAATTGTTGGAAAGATGTATGTTTCAACAGAGATTCTGTTGTAATTCAGGAAGACGTGTGATGGAAGTTTCTGACCTTCAAAAGTAATTACGACTGTTCTTGAAGGCAGCCACTTTGGAGTCTCTGAATTTCGGTCTCTATAATTGAGTCTACGGATCCGCATTACCTTTCCATAACCGTCTGGGCATATTCTTTCATTAAGTAACTCTTCATCTGGAATTTCCGTAGGAATATCCCTTATAATGCCCATTTTAGTAACATTGTATGTAGGAATGAATATTTTGTATTTTTCAGAGAAGCTGCTTGATACAAATTGATTTGCTGCTTCTCCCGAAGCAAACTCTACTTTAACTGTAAACTTGCCAAGAGCTTTTATGCTGCCTTGTTTTAGGTCACAAGCCTTGTTTTTATATATTTCTTTCCCCAATAATATGGGATGAATACTTCTTGGACCTTCTCCTTTCATCTGTATGTGCACAACAAAAGGACCTAAGTCCTGAGAAGTGTAGGATAATGGTTCGATTCTATTTTTTTTTGTACATAAATTTTCCTCGGAGGAAACACTCCCTCTGTTCCTCTTGAGTCCATAATCTCCAGATCCTCCCTTATCTGGGGGATCAGGAGGAAAAGGATCCTTATTTTCCATAATAAAATATGATAAAGTTTATAAGTTGACAATTATTACCTACCCGTCCTAGTGACGACAATAATACTTAAAAATAACAAACAAAAATGAAAAAAAAAAAATAAAAAAACTCACCTGAGAGCAGTAATTACAAATAATAAAGTAATAAAAAAGAAAAACAACAAAAGAACAAAAAACCTGGTGGTCAATTCCAACAAATTCCTGGCACAAATATTAAATTTAATTCAAACTAACTAACAGAAATAATTTTGACACTTAAACACAACCACACTCTAGGACTGTCAGTCATAGAAACATCGATTAATAATGTTAAAATAGTGCGGTTTTGTGACGAAAGTGATCAGACTTTGTGACACTGATAACAAATAATGGCAGATGTATAACATTTAACCTCAATTACTTGTGATCCTTTTTCAATGGGATTACAAAAAGTTATCCTACACATTAACAATTTGCTAAAAGCCATAAATAGAGACATCTGTGATGAGAATATAGTAATGCTTATATTTTAAAACTGTTGTACCTTGTTGGCATATCCCGGAATCGAAATTAGAGTCCTCCCCGTCAACTCTATTTTATCCACTTCAATATCAGATATGGCGGATTTCAATGTGCAAGACCAATTCACTAATCTGTTTGCTCTGTAAATATCTCCGGAGTCGTGCAAGCGGACGAATGCTTCCGTCACAGCCCTACACATGGAAGGGTCCATTGTGAATCGGGCCCGACTCCAATCGTAGGATGAACCCAGGGAACGGAGCTGTTCGTAAATACGATGACCTTTCCTGTAATCATATTTTAAAAAAAAAATATATTCTTTAAGATTCTTAGTCTTTAAAAATGGCCGCAAGAATATAGACATACTTAGAACGTTGTTAATTAAGCCAACAGGCAATAAAGGTGAGACATTAACAAAAATGGATATATTCATATCCTGGCGCCAGCTACATGACAGCGGTCTAGCTTTCTATAAAACGTTGGTTGCTCTCGTTGTTTTTAAATTTTACCAACAGATAGACCTATATGTCATTAATTATTAAAATTATGTCTACTCGTAAGTAAAGGTATCAAAAATCTTTTACTAGAGGGTTTATTCTCAACATACTGTTTTTTATACTTCTTATAAGATATCATATTTTTCTAAAAAAATTCTGGCATTTTAAATCGGTTATTGATATAGATGACATTTAGAAGACTGATCATCTTCAAAGGTTGTGTTTTGCATATAACCTATAATTTGTACAGTTTGTTTTGAGTTTAATGCACCATATAACCTATCTATAAAAAAGATATTTCATAGATATTCAAAATTTCTTACTCGTTCTTCCAATCCCAAATGCGTTCAACAAATTTCTCCCGTCCCAAATCATGTCTGGTTTTTTTCTCTTCTCTCCAGAGCTTTTTCTCGACGACCACTTGTGTAGCGATACCAGCGTGATCACATCCGGGATTCCAAAGTGTCGTACGACCGTTCATCCGATGCCATCGAGTGAGAGCATCCTGAACGGCATTGGTCAAAGCATGACCTAAATGAAGGGATCCCGTTACATTAGGTGGAGGAATCACCATCATAAACGTTCCCTTAGGATTCTTTTCCAGCACAGACTTTCTTCCGTATTCAGGTTTAAAGAATCCTTGTTCCTCCCACCAGCTGTACCATACTGCCTCCACATATTGGGGACTGAAAGCATCCGGCATGGGAATGGAGACATCTTTCTTCTCGCCAGCAGGGGTGTCTGCAGTATAAACGGCACTCTCTTTCACTGGTTTAACTTTTTTCTGCAAAAAAAAATATAAAATTAATGAATTTGTAAGTCATTGACCATGTAAGATGTGCCTTAACCCATAGAATGTGAACTAGGTATATAATATCCTGTAGCTGCTCTAATGTTTGATTCCAATTATGGAATATTACCTAGTACCTACTTGCATATTATATAAATATTTATGGATTCTTACGCCATTTTCCAAAACTAGATCTAACCAATTTATACAATCATTCAATCAATTAGTGTTTGATTTTTAAGAGGTGAAATTTTACAAATTTGAACTATTTTTTTTTTTTTTTTTTTCTTTTATGGCATTCACCTTCTGGAGAAAGTGTTATTTGCCATTATCATGTAGGGGCTTATGTAATATTATTTATTTTAAGGGCTCAAATTAAAATTATACACACGTTAAACGAAACAAACAAGTAAAAAAAAAAAAAATAAATAAATAAAATAAAACACAATCCCATCATATTCTCACGTCATTTCTCATTATAAACTTTGATATGATTCTGTACACTGATGGATCAAAGTTGCAAACCAGATGCTGCATTGATGTGGGAAGCCGTGTTCCACATTTGACCAAGTCCAAATAGAATCCCGGGTATAACCCTCTATTTGCACAATTAAAAAATATATGGTCTATAGTTTCTTCTTCTAATCCACAGTCACACATGTTCGATGGCACGATGTTTATTTTAAATAAGAACTGTTTAGTACATACATGGCCAAGTTTAATTCTACAAATAACCGAGGAGCTTTGTCTAGGTAGAGTCAACTTATTAAACCATGGTGTGCGATTTATGTTGAACTATTTAAATAGCGAATGTTGTTAATAAAAAAATGATTACACTAAAAATGGGCAAACGCACAGCAAAAGCAGGAATCCGCTTTCCAGCATGCCCATTTAAATGCATTGAAACCATCCACAACATTCTTTGCGGCGATCGGCGCCGCTCGGAATTGGCGCTCTTTGTGTTTTCACGCTTACAATGAGAGGGTTAATCAAAGGAACATATTCGCACGGAAATGCAATACATTTCGCTTGTCAGCCCGTGTTTGCAAATTTCAACTACAAATTGAAATATAAAATAATCAAGACTCGCATATGAATGATGTAATTTTTAAAAAGTATAATCCCGTTTTGTGTACTCTGATAATAAATAAACAAGGTTTATCTCACACAAATAAAAGTATTTTATCATCCTCTCGAATTTAAAGGGACTTTTGGTCCATCCGTATCTTCTTAGGGTAAATGATTTTATGTTTAAGAGGAAAAAATCTAAATATACTGTTAATACTGCTGAAAAAGAAGTCATAATGAAATACAATGCAATGATTTTATTTAAAATAGATTAATGTTTTTGAATTGATTAGGTTAATTTATTTGTAGCAATTAACTATTGGTATTCTTTGTTTTACTGATTATTTGCGTATTGAAAAATGATGCAATGTGATGTTATATTATAACAGCTGGGATTTAAAGTACCTATATGAATCACATACAGTAAGGTGACAAGGTTATGTCGTAATTTACCTCCACTTTTTCCTTTGGAGCTACTGGGGCCGCAGATTTCTTATCCAACTTTTGTTTCAGTTTTTCTAGCTTGGCAGCTTTTTTCGCTTCCTTTTCCAATTGTTTTGCCGTCTTTGGCTGCCCATCTTCAGAAAAATCCCCGGTTGACACCTCATCAGCCATGCCGAACTTTTTTTACTTTCACACTTGACAGATACTTCTTCTATGCTTGACAGTTTAAAATCAACTTTGACATTGACAGTACCGTAAATATTTCTTAAATCTATGAATATTGTGTCAAAAACTCTCATGCTTAAAATGATCGTCTCATTGGAATAACTCATAATAAACTTCAATAAGAACTTTACAGGATTTATTGAGTCCTTTTATTATTTTACGTAAAAACATGGTTCATTTTATATATATCGTTTCATAGTCTATGGTACCTTTCATTTTTTACGAGAATTACATTATCTATGAGTTCTTGTTATTTCTTTGGTTATGGCTGTGTTCCGGACTCCGGAGTTTTGTTTTCGTGACTTGTCGTTGTAATAATTAGTATTTTGTAATTATTTGTAAAAAATTACATGACATTCTGTGAAAAAGAAAGTGCAGTTTTTATGTGTTTGTTTTTTACTTAAAATAGTTTGTTTAAAATGTCCAATTCACCCCAAGCTGGAAGTCCAAGTTTGTTGAACAATCTTCGACAGTACCGCTTCCAAAAGAAGCCAAATGCTTTGGGCAACGGATCGCAAACTTCTCAAACAAATGGATCACACAGTTCCCTTACGCGTTAGTATTAAAAAAAATCAAGCAGAAATCTTTAACCTTCACACAACACGTGTTTTTGACATTAGTTATTGAGTATTTTGTATGTAAACTTAAGTTTATACCTCTGCCAGCTGATTTTACACTATGTATATTGTTATAATTTCGCGCATGTGTTAGAGTTGAGAATAGAAAACGCCGGTGTCGTTTTTTTTCATCGCTTGTCCGAAATCCTATGAATTTATCGTGTCGGCTTATTGATTTTTAAATAATATTTTTCTCCCATAAATCGTAAAATATTTCATACCTTACCAATTAGTAATGCGTTCGTCGACACGTAACAGTAAAGGTCGTTAAAAAATCATCAAATCCATTTGCAAGTGTCCATTATATTGATTCTGTTTTTTTTATGAAGATGAATTTATAGTTACAATATCTTCTGTAACTTAACTGTGTCTTCAGATTTTCATAAAGAGGTTATTGCATATTTTTATCTCTTAGAAAAACCCAACACATTGTCATAATTTAAAAGTATAATTGCCTTTTTTCTACATCTTCCTTATTTAACCATTTATACATTTTCATATCATGAAAAGTAGATAAATGTCGAAATTTAATATCATGAACACTACACAAATGTCAAATGAAATGAAAACTGGTTAAGTGACTTTAAAATGTTAAAGAGCTTTCTGTAAAAGAATTGCATTGAATTCAATGTTATCTGAGAATGAAAATAGCTGAAACTTGTCATCAATGTATCATAAACACTAGGAGAGTGGAATTAACTGAATTTTATTTAAAACAATAATATTCCAATGAAGTTACAACATATTGCATGAAATTTTGAATCAGGCATTTATTTGCTTCAATAAAAAAATATATGCTAAAACAAAGTGCACGTTTGTAATTTTAAAATCAAAATACTGAATGAGAAACTTAATGTCAGAACTAAAGCTGGTGAAAGTGATAACTTTCATTTTATACACGTTTAAAACTCGGAAAAAATAGATTTTTTTCCTTTTTATCATCCATCTTTATTAATTTCTTCTTTTATTATGCAACTATTTCATAATCTCAATGATTTATCCATGTCAGCGTATATTTCACTCTTTCTTTCAAATTGCAAATCATGTTTTCTTTCTGGAATCATTATTTTAACATGCCAAAATCATTCCAAAATGACATAATAATTAACTATGTAAAACTTCTCTTTCAATAAATCATATTAAGTTATATCAAAACACTTGTGGAATCATTTTGAATAAAAAACAGGGTTCAAGTATTATAAAATAACCTCAAAATCATTAGGCGAGGTGAAACTGAACGATTATCTTATCTATAATTGATATGTATTTTTGCAGCCATGGCATCCTCATCGTCGGCGAACCAGGCACGACCACAGCCCATATCACAGCCGCAGCAGGCTTACAAAAGGATATTAACCATCGATTCGGGGTCAGACAGCGACACATCGCCCAAGAAAACTTTCCAAGCTCCGCTCTCAGTGACTGTGGACAAGGCAACGCAGGAGAGAAGACTAAGCAATATGATTAATATGTTTCCTGATATCAAAACTCTTGTGAGTGTATTTTTTTAAATGAGTCTGGGCTCACTCAAAGTGAACACAAATCAACTTTCGACATCTTTCACGTTAAGCAAAGCTTGTGTTGTGAAAGTGGAAATGGTCGGCACCGGGATTCGAACTACCAACCACTACATTGTTGTTTTCATAAAATGAAAATACAGTATGAAAATGTAACAACTAATGAATAACAATTCATTACTGATGTTCGATTTTTAAAATGGAACAAACCACTACGGGCTTTTGACCGTCTTCTACTGTTATTTCGAAGGCTGGCTTAGCGTGATCACTTTACGTTAACAACATTTGCTATTCGGTGGTAATGTTTAAGTCTCCGAAACTCCTAATCATGAGAATTCTCGACATAAAAAAAAATCCCATGTATACAACAAATATATATTCAATAATAATCAATGAAATAGAGAGAAAAAAGTTGTAAATTATTGAGAACAAGAGAGCAACCAAATTTTAAGACTGCGACTGCTGTTATGCTGAAAATACAGTGTTGTTTATATCCTTTCAGACTGCATTTTCCTAATTACATTCATAGGTAATCAAAACAGAATGGATATAAGATCTCGGATAGCAGAGTTCAAATTTGTATCAATCCATCAACAGATGGATTTAACATAGAAAATAGAAAAAAATATATAAAATATTTGAAACTAGCTTATACTCTTCAAGCTTGCTCAGTAGTCTATTGAACAGGTTCTAGTTTATGAAGATGGAAGGTTTACTCCTTTTCACTGTGATGAATTCGGCAGAGACTATGCTACTGCACTTGCACATGAGACGAGGCTGTGCCCATCACCAGAATAATGTTCACATGCATTTCGTGACAAATCTTGGGTTTTCACTTCCATTCAGGTTCTAGTTTAGTTTGTCGTTGCTCCACAGGCCAAGATGAAAAAGCTTGTACAGTAATCTATGTAACTGTCACTTTCAGTATCTCTAATATAAATTAAAGTCGGGTTAGTGCGAAAACTTATAACTCGAGATTGGCTCAACAGATTCTTCCGATGTGTAATTTATTGGATTCTTCTCCGCTGCGGATAACAGAATAACTAATAAAAAGTTGAAAAATGGATAAGAAATAATAGGTATAAAATATTATATTAAAGTTAGTATGGAACGAATTTCATGCGACGCCATCTTTGAAAAAATAACAACAAAATTATTGTCTTCTGCACCTGCACCCTCTCATTCTCGCATACGTAATTGCCACTCTTACAGCAGCCCATTTCACTTACTCCACCGTTTCGGGCGTTTTAGATAATTTTCATACAAAGTCAACCAAATCGCGCGCATATAATTATATTCTCGCGTTGATCCCGTTTGAGCTTTGAATACGAATGAAATATGGACGTTTTAGAATTAATATTTTAATGTTATTATTTAGTTAGTTTATTTTTGTTTCTGGAGGCGGAGTTCACAATGAACGGGCCGCCTCTAGTTAGGACCAAAGGGTCCACAGGACAACGTCTGTCGGGAAAGCTAGTTTGTAATAAAGAGAGAAGAAAGATTAATAGTCTGCCACCCATATGAAATAAAACTACTTCAATAATGCTTACATACGTTTTGCACATCTCTATGAAGAATCATATCTGATGTATATTGCAACAAGGCTTGATATTGCAACTTGCAAAAATATGTGCGTAACCAATTATTTTTTAAAGTGGTTAGTAGACCAGTCGTATCATTCACCGTCTTTTGTACGTACAGCTTACTTAAGGTCGTGGGTTCGAATCTCAGTGCTGACCATTTCCGCTTTCACAACGCAATCTATGATTGTGAAAGATGTCGAAAGTGTATTTGAGCCCAGATTCATTTTTTTTTTTACTTTTAACTTGACCTAAAGGGGGTTGTTACCCCTTACACTCTCATTAGACTCATTGTCAATCATCATTGTTTCCCAATAGGTTAATGATAATCCAATTTTTTTAATCCATATATTTGTTGTCTTGCCTTAACCTAAAAATCGTTGTACATCACACATCACTGACAAATATATTTTTTATAGATGATAAAAACAACTTTGATCAAACACAATTGGAACGAGGAAAGAACCCGCGACGAATTGCTCAAGTTCGATCCTGAACAGGCCGACATCAACAAGAGCGTTAAGCCGAAATTCCAGAATGAGTTTTTGAATATGATCCGCAATGGCAGCCACACGACCATGGCCAAGGTGAACAATTCCATGCCACAACAGAGGATCATTATGGCCCAGCCCTCGCCCGCAAAGAAGATGAAAATGTCGAGGAAAAGAGGGGAGGACAGTGATTCGGATAATGATTACCACTCCAGGAAGAAAGACAAAGTGTTTGACAGGTAATTTCATGCTTCATACGCTAGCTTGAACTTTAGAAAGCACCTTAATCTAAATTTCCATATTCTAACTAGCTTTACCGACAGTTTTTGTCTTGTCGTTCTAACTATGAATATTGAATTCAAATTTGTATATTGATAAATTTACTAAAATGTAATCCCGACCGATTCATCTCTTTTAAACAATATATTTTCCATGTGCATTCTAACGATTACACCAACTATCAATCAACTGACAGTTTGTGTCAAACTCCTATTTAATTTTAAAATTAGAATAAAATTATATTGTAAAAAGCACTAAAAAGGTACCTACTTTAAGTTCTTTTAAATTTTCCAATGTTTGCATCTAATAGTTGCATTTTCACGATAGAATAAATGAGCTTGATATTCAAGAGACTTATTCTTCTTCTTTTTATGGTCGTTTGGAATTATAAAATACTTTACTTTTGATTTTGTTGTCTTCATATCTCATCATATCTAATGATTTCAGCGATGATGATTCCGACACGGAAGTGACAGACGACATGTCCGGCGACAAAAAGAAAGTCTACCACTTTTTGAACACGGCCAAGGACAGTGAACTTCAGATGCTTCAAGGTTGCTCTTTGAAGAAAGCCGAAGTCATCATGTCTTTGAGACCGTTCAATGGCTGGGTGGATTTGGTACGTGTCATTTTTTTATACAACGTTTTTGTATGTCCAAATTAGCCAATCTACGTTAAGAATACAACCGTCATGACAGTCGATATTGTTTATGTTTTGGTTCATGAGTGTTGTTATAGTATCTCCGGAATGAATTGGCAGCCCGGACCATAAAAATTTAGGGATCCTAATTCCTTTTCAATGGATGTAAATAACACCAGTGGATTATCCCTTTTGTATTGGATTATTATCCCGGCTGCCTGTTCATTCCGGGGATACTTTTGTCATTAATAGTTCAGTTCAAAATCAAGTATGTCCATACGTTGGCTCTTTCAAAAACCCGTATGTCTATTATTTCAAACCTGTGTATGTCCATAATGATTTTAGTATTTTTGATGATTTCAACTACTTTCGTGTATTTTCTTGTAGTTAACGGGATAATTATAAACCCTGAAAGGAATATTTAAAGAGTAGATCTTACTTAAATCCAAGAAAATCGAGATTGTAATTTTTTGTCTATTTCACTGTAGAGGACTTACCTGTTATTGGGGCATAGATGCTTATATAAAATTGTTGTTCAAAATTTTCAGGTCGAAAAGTTTCAAGATAACAAGCACCTTAGTACAGACATCCTGAATGCCACGCAAGATCTTCTGATGACCAGGAATAACATTCAAAAACTCATGAACAAATGCACGAAGTTAGCCAATCAATTGGAGACTGCCGTGGCTTCTGGCAGTGGTCTTCATAAACAGCCTAGCATTCTCGAACCAAAGTATGTACTTAATCTCTCAATGCTTACGTTCTCAAGTAATTCCTTAAGTTCTTTAGATTCTATCTCTTTCCTTCTTGTTGATTTAAATCAAAAGGTTAAAGGAGACAAAAAATGAAAATATTTTCAAACTGGTTGGGACATTTTTGTGGCCGTATATTTCAACAAAAGTATGGCCCGTTTAGCAGCACCATATTATGATCTCATATTGATGGGAATATAGGGGATTTGAAATCAGATCTTGCTGTTATTTCGAAGGCTAGCTTAGTATGATCATTTTACGTTAACAACGTTTGCCATTAGGAGGTAATTAAATTTCCGAAACTCCTAATCATGAGAATTCTCAACATGTTACAAAAATCCCATAAGTAGATATTTAATAATTATTATATAGATATAGAGCTAAAAGTTGGAAATTATTGAGAACAAGAGAGCAACCAAATATGACTACTGTTATGTATTTGACACCAGGATATGAATATATCCATTTTTGTTAATGTCTCATCTTTATTGCCTATTGGCTTTGTTGGTGCAAAACGTTCTAATTATGTCTAGATTCTTGTGACCATTTTTCAGGACTAGATCTTAAAGAATATGTAACAACCAATGACTAAAAATTAATTATTGATGTTCGATTTTTAAATGGAATAAACCACCATGGGCTTACGACCGCCTTGCTAGTTGTTTTATCATGTTGAACATCATCAAGAGAAGTGTACATATGTGGTGGTGCTAAAAAGTGCGATGAATACAACTCCTAGAGTCGAGAACACCGAACATCCACCACTAACTTCACAGCATTCATTAATAAAAAGATTAGTTATAATCATAGCGTGTCTTGTACGCCTCCTCATATATTGCTCTATATCATAAAACATTCTTTTTCTGTTCCAGTATGAAATTAGCTCCATACCAGGTGGTAGGTTTGAATTGGCTCGCTGTACTGCACAGTCAAAAAGTGAACGGTATTCTGGCGGACGAGATGGGTCTTGGTAAGACGGTGCAAGTGATAGCGTTCCTAGCCTACCTGAAAGAAACCAACAAAGCCGAAAAGACGCATTTGATCGTAGTTCCATCTTCTACTCTAGGTACTTTACTTTCTATTTTATTCTTTACACTTGCATCATAAAGGAAATTTATTACAGGTGATATTTTATTAAACTGAAGGGATATAATTTTTTTTTACCCATCACGTTGTGTCACAGAGGTAGGCAGATAGAACAGACCTCCATTCCTTTCAAACCAAGCACACTTTCGCTTCTTCCACCAACATACCAATTGTCATACAACATCTCCTATTTCTCTTACTTCCGACCTGGCCTTTCTTGAGAACGGAATCGATGTGTTCGATTCACATCAATCTCAATCGGCCACGCTTTCTTACATCTTTCCTTTTCTTTGTCATTCTGCTTGTCACTTCTACCATTATGGAGAGGAGATGGACATATATGGGACATGTGTTAAGAATGTCAAATGATAAGAACTGTTTTCCCTCCCATCATTCGAAGCAGAGTTGAGGAATATGGATATGGTGTGGGAGGAGGTTGTAAACATTGCACAAGATTGAGCGCAATGGAGAGCTCTTGTTGCCTCCCTATGCCCCTATGTAGGGTGTAAAGGCAGTTTTCATTTGATTGATTGCTTGTTAATGATTTTTAATTAGTTGTCAGATGCAGAAACTACGGTTTAACACTCATCTCTTAGATGGATAATTGAACCGAGTATTTGTTCCAGACAATTGGAACGTGGAGTTTGCGAGATGGTGTCCGTCCATGAAGGTAGCGGTGTACTATGGCAATCAGGAGGAGAGGAGAGCTATGAGGATACAGTGGTCCAAAGAGGGACTGGATGATGTAGACGTCATATTAACTACGTGAGTCATTTTTTCTTCTAAGATCATCTTATCTAAGACTAGCTGACCCGCCCATCGAACTTCGATGTAACCCAGAATAAAAAAAAAAACAGTTGTGACATATTACATGAATTAAATACCTACAGTTTACGACATTAAGCTGAATTAAATGAGCTAAAAATTTTTTGCATTATGTAATAATTAATGTTGATTCGGATGCGGGATGAAGTTTGACAGGTCATGACCATAAGTTCGTAATAAAAAAAAAAAATCCTCTATAGTTGCGTGACTTTTAAAAAAATCCAAGAGGTGACGGTTTAGTAGGAAATTAGTCACATGTAAAACATGGTGCATTATTGTACATATGTATACTGGAAATAAAATAAGCACTAAGCGCCAAAAACGAAAAAAATGAGTTGAGTATGAGGAAATGTTCTATAAACCATTGCCAATAGCCTAAATATTGCACTTAGTCCATATCGATGATCTAAAGGCGTAAAAAAGCAGATCCAAAAATCATCATAGTACTATGTCTGTATGGGGGGAAAATCAGTTTTATTAGATTATCTCAAAATGAATTTTTTGGCGTTTAGTGCGTATTTTATTTCCACTATACATATGTTGCTGCACAAACAGACATCATTTTTCTCCAAATTTTCCCCACACATTATTGTATTATTTTCTAAATAAACCATTTATTTATATCTTTGTAATTATTTTTTGTTTCAGTTATAATTTAGTCAGTAGTTCGCCGGAGGAGAAGAAGATGTTTAGAGTCACGCCAATGCATTACGTCGTGTTTGACGAAGCGCACATGTTGAAAAATATGAGTACGCAGCGCTATGAAAATCTGATCAAAATAAAGGTACATACCTTTTAAGTGTTGCCAGACTGATAAAATAAAACTGTATTATAAAAGTATTCAAATTTTTAATGTGGCAATAACTGTTTTCAGGCTTCGAATCGTATTCTACTGACAGGAACACCTTTGCAAAATAACCTGTTAGAGTTGATGTCTTTGCTGTGTTTCGTTATGCCTCATTTGTTCGCCAACAACACGGATGATTTGAAAAGCTTGTTTCAAAAAAATGCTGTAAGTATTTCGTAACAAGTAAAAAAATACCAATCATTATTGAAAATTGTCCGTGTAAGTGGTTATGGCGTTTGTCCATTAGTCACAACCAACTCTTGATCATTTATTTTAACCTAAATGAGACAAACACTTCACCGTAGAAGGCTGGCGTCTAAATCATAGTACATGTCAAATCCTGGTGTAAATGGAACAGATGAGACAAGAATTTCTTTATCTAATCAATCAATCAAATCTCCCATTACACCTCATTTAGGTGAAGGAGGTCTCTATTGTGCTCGATCTTGCGCATTTATGACCTTTTCCCACACCATGTCCAAATCCCTCAGCTCTGCTTTTAAGAAACGGAAGACAGTATGAGAGGGTCTTCCTCGCCTTGGAAGAAGAGCACTCTCCTTGGCCAACTGTCATTTGGCATCCTTAAAATGTATCCTAGCTATAATTCCGACTGGCACAAAGAATGTTGTCTACGGTTTCAATACATTTAAATGAGCATGCCGGAAAGCGGGTTCCTGCTTTTGCTGTGCGTGTCCCCATTTAAATGCATAGTAACATTCTTTGCGCCAGTTGGTGCGGGTCAGAATCGGCGTTCTACGTGTTTCCTTCCTATGTCACAATGATGGATGTGATGGGTCTATGCTGAATATGCCAGCGTATAGCATTGTTCATGATGTGTTGGTACCATCCTTTACCCAGAACTCCCTCAGGCGCTTTATTTCAAAGGCAGGTATCTTTTGTGCCTGATTTTTGGTCAGGTGCCAGGACTCAAGTCCATACAAAAGAACGGGCCACATAAACGTTGACCAATTTACATCTGTTAAAATATTCTAAATATTTATTATTACAGAAAGCTGCCAATAAGAAATCAACAGAAAAGACTGAAGACGACATCCCGTTGTTTGAGCAGACTCAAATAACACAAGCCAAGAGGATCATGAAACCATTTGTACTGCGACGGTTGAAGAGGGACGTCCTTAAAGATTTGCCAACCAAGACGGATGAGACAGTCTCGTGCCCGATGGCTCCCTCACAACAGAAACAGTATAAAGAGTTAATCAAATCGTTTGCTGCATCGGACGGAACAGTGAGTATTAGCATTTATTTTTAGAATTTGACATTGGAGAATCTGTTCTCTTCTTCTTCTTCTTTCTAGCACCCTCCGAACTTATCGTCTCTGTTGGGGTCACCACTTCTTATCCGGAGTTTGTATATTCTTCGGTTCTATATGCCATTTCTCTCCACAACTTTATTACTTTATATCATCCAATTCTTCTCACATCTCTATAAATGACGTGAAAGATTAGTTGACTTTTCCTTATTTACCACTCCCCAGACTGGGACTTACAACACTCAAAGCCAAGCGATCTAGAGGTGATCTCATTATGACGTACAAGATTATGAATGGTTACTGTGATGTTCCTGATATCAGCTCCATCTACACATGAATACCGATACCCATTTGAGAGGACATCCTATGAAGCTTACCAAGGGACAATTTCACAGTAATCCAAGAAAGAATTTCATTTCTAATAGAGTGGTGCATATATGTGGAACCAAATACCCCCGAGATTGTAATACAAGCACCATCAGTGAATGCTTTCAAGAACAGATTGGACGATTTTCACAAAACGACAGAGGGCGCGGACATTGATTTGGGCCCGTCGTCAGCCTTGACTGCTTGCCCAAAACCAATAATCTTAATAATAATTTACAGTTTGATCCGATGGTCTTGGTTTAATGTTACCATTTTAATTCCTGTTCTTCTATTACTTCATAATGCATTACTGACATGATGTCAGTAACTCCCTCTTCATCTGTGAACTTTTGATTCTGTCTTGGAGTGATACTCCCGCAGACCACCTTACCATTAGGAGCCATAAATAATTGCGGGTCTGACAATAGTTTGTTTTATACACCTTTCCTCTCAGTTTAATTGCTGTTTTTTGGTGACATAAAACTCCAGTTCATAAAAGAGTTGTAATTCATATTCCCTAATGTATTCTACATTTAGTAATTTCTTTTACCATCTTTCAGATCCACGCGACAACGGAACAAAGTGGCATGTCTATGATGATGGATATGAGAAAGTTGGCAAATCATCCGTTGCTCTTGAGATACTTTTACGATGACGCAAAGCTGAGACGGATCGCCGAATATTTAGCGCAAGACAGTTTCTATAAAGGAAGCAATCCCGAACATGTTTTCCAGGACACGGCGTATTTGTCGGATTTTCAAATTCATCAACTCACCTATGAGTATAAGGTAAAATTATTCAAACTATGTTTATACTTCTAATCTAAAGATCTAAACTCCCTTTGCGCCCCTCTTAGGGCATAGGGTGGCAACAAGAGCTCTCAATTTAGGGATCCGCTGTAGAATATAATAATATGTTTCAAATCATTGATGAAAAAAATATGTAAGTTGTATAAATTTATGTTTTTCTTTTAGAGTATAGTGAATATGAAATTGCCCAACGATCTCATAGTAAAATCGGGTAAATTCATGAAGTTGGACGAGATGCTGCCCAAGCTCAAAGCCGAGGGACACAGAGTGTTGATATTTAGCCAATTCACCATGATGCTGGACATCTTAGAACCGTATTTAAAAATCCGAGGTCACAACTATTTGAGGTTGGACGGGAGTACGGCCGTAACCCTAAGGTAATTATTTTTTTAAATTTATTCTCTAGGAGGTATATGCCCTTATGGGTGAAGGATTTGTTACAGAATGAATTAAGGACAACATCTTGTATAATATGCAATTGTTTGCATTCTAAATTTAGTTTCTTATTAATTAATACTCTACTGTTTTCTTTCCAGGCAAGATCTTATAGATCAATACAACGAAGAGAGTGACATATTTGTGTTCTTACTGTCGACCAGGGCTGGTGGTCTGGGTATCAATCTGACAGCCGCAGACACGGTCATCATTCACGATATTGATTTCAATCCTTACAACGATAAACAAGCCGAGGACAGGTATGATTGTTTTCTATTATTCAAACATGTTATTGTAATATCCCTCAGTAAGGGGATGTTAAACCATTAAATAACGCAATTTGGAATTGGGGGGAGGTTTCGTAGACGTCGCCATGCATTACAGGGGCAGGAGTGGAGTTGATTGAAGTAACATTTTTTTTTAATTGAAAAAAAATAAACAATTCAAATGTATTAAAACAACTTTCTAGTACATATTTTGCGCAACTTAATTTTTCCTTTCAGGTAAAAAAATAGTCGCTTGTGTGTTACGTAAGGGAGGGAGGGGTGTAGCAAAACGGCCCTGATAATAAAAGTTTATTTTTGCTATCCCGTTTGTCATAATAATTTAAGACAACAAGATGGAATAGACGAGAACAATTAAACATAAATATGACATAAATTTTTGAGGTTTTCTCCTGAAGTTTTTAGTATATATTATTACTATTTTTTATGTACCCATCACGCCATGTCCTGTAAGGGGTAAGCAGAGAAAACTGACCTCCGCTCTCTTCTATCCAAACACGCTTCTTTCGCTGCTTCCACCAACTTTCATTTCCCATACAACCTCTCCTATTCCTTGTACTTCTTACCTAGTACATATTGTAATTCAATGACTAATTCAAAATTACTTTTAGAACCTATAATTTTTCATGCATTTAGTATAACAAATAAAAATCTGTTAATTTTGTCACACTGGATTTGCCATCTACTTTTTCTTTCATCACTTTATTAATGGTTTGATGATAAATTTTCAATTTTTTTTTTTTTTATAAAAAATGAATCTGTGCTCACTCAAAGTGAACACAAATACACTCCTTGACTCTTTCACAGTAAGCTACTTAAAGCTTGTGTTGTGAAAGAGGAAAATGGTCGGCACCTGGAATCGAACCACGACGTCCCCACCAAACGGTACGAAAGCTGGCGATGTAACCGCTAGTCTACCAACCACTTCATTATTTGTTTATGATGTTTTACATAGATGTCATCGCATGGGGCAGACGCGGCCAGTTACCATCTACAGGTTCGTCAGTAGTGGCACCATTGAGGAGGGCATGTTCCAAGTTGCCCAGGAGAAGCTGTCTCTGGAGAGGGACGTTACTAATACTAATGGTAATATAATAGACGAAAATTTAACGATGAAAATTTGAATATTTTTGGAAAATTTCTTCTTTTATAGCGATGATTTCTTTTGTCCAAATTCCTTTTTCAATGTCCATAGACATTTTTTATACATTCTTTATAATATAATCGTCCTATTGATTTCTCCATATCTTTATTGATTGCTGAAAAGATAAAAAATAGATCATTAGTAAAGAATGTGGTATAAGCGTTGTAACAAAGATGAAAGTTAACTTGTATAGATGGTTTAAAGAATGAGTGATGATAGAATGTTAGCCCGAAAGATAATCTGGGAAAAATATTGAATCCATACTAGAAAATGTTCAGAGATGGGCTACCAAGTTGCCTCTGGGACTAAAAAACCTAGAATATCCGGAGAGATTAAAGATCTTGAAGTTATCCACACTACAGGAGAGAAGAGCGAGAAGTGACCTGATTGAAATATTTACAAGATTTTGTCTGGATACTACAGTGTGCCTGATTTGGAGCATATATTCAAAAGGAATGTCAATGAAAACCTTAGAGGACACTTCATTTTAAATGCAATCCAAGGAAGCATGCACTTAGTAACAGAGTTGTTGACATGTGGAATAAATTGCCTGAGAGTGTTGTGTCTACTACTAGTGTTAATCAGTTTAAAACAATGATATGGGCCTATCAGCTTGAGCTGCCTGCCCATTACAAATAATAATACTGTTTTAAAGAAAAGGACTTGGTCGTAAACAGAGTAAAATTGAAGAGTAAGGGAGTTTTTGAAAAACACGATCTGTTTTCTCTGCCTCTCTATCAAAAGATATCGCCACGTTAATCAAAAATTTTTGGTACATACTTACTTAATACATTATTTTTGTCCACAGAAAATGAGCCAACGGAAATGAAGAATGTGGTCCGTCTTTTGAATTCGGCGCTCGGGGTCACGTCGCCAACGAAATAGTGTTTGCTTTAAGCGAGTCTATGCGCTCGATGACGTCACGATCCAGTGAATAAGGACTTGTATTTATTCTTAGTTTGTATTTGGAGAAGTTATTATAAAGTTAGGTTTGTAAGATGCACAGTGATATGTAAACCGTGATTTAAAGAAATTGTAATTAGCGTACTTTGTGTAATTGTTTCCGTTTGTAGCGCGTCATGTTTCTTTCCGAATAATTAATAATTTTTAAAAAGCGTTTTAGTGATAGTAGTATAATAAGACAATTGAGTATTTTTTTTTATACACTACAACTTGATTTTTTTAAACGAATAATTGTTTGGTTTGATGGAAGAAAAATAATTGATAGAGCAATAATCCCGCCAGTGCAACATTATTTTTTATGTGTATCTTGTTTTGTTTGTAAATAATGCTTGAAAAATACAATAAATTGAATATTTCTGTACTTAACATTATCCATTATAATAATTTTTTTTAAGCAAATTCAATTTATTTACAAATATGTGTATATTAATAATTTGAAAATTTTGTTTTTGAGTGTGGCGCTATGCAGTATGTTGTACAAAATAAAGTAGTAAATTTTAACATATCTCGTTTATATTCTGTTTAAAATGAACTGTGCTCACTCAGAGTGAACACAAATACACTCTTTGACATCTTTCATTTTATATGTTTACTGTACGATATTATTCACCTTGTATACTTATATATGTATGTAATTTATATTTAATTTTGAATTTAAGCAAAGCTTCTTGTGTTGGGAAAGAGGAAGATGGTCGGCATTGGGGATCGAATCCATGACCTTCTGGACAAAAGACGCTGACTGAACCACTCATAACTATAATACATTATTAAAATCAGTTTTTTTTTTAGTTTTTAAACTGAAATGCATCATTTCACAACTAAATAAATCAATTGCATGGATACAATAGTTAAATTTTTATTTATGTCTATAAAATTTTTTTTTTTATGTTTAATCAATTATACTTTCTTGGTGTGTTTAGTGATGATTCTGAAAGGAGAAATCCTTTGTAGTGTTGCCAATAAAAAGTATAAACTAATTAAAATAATTCAAAATGATTTATCAGTGCAAAATTAACTTAGTTTTTAAAAACATTATCTTAATTTATTTTTTATCCTCTATTTTTGTTTATGCTTTTTTAATTCATCATTGTCAATTGCATCAAGATCAGGTATTTTCATGCATAGTACAAAATAAATATTTTCTATTAATGACCACAAATGCTATTTTTCCATTGCCTATTAGCCAATTGATTCCCATTTTTTTTTTTCGAAAATTGACAAAGCAAAATTTGTGTTCTGAGTGTGGAAGATGGTTGGCACGAATCAAGTGTTGCCATATGTATGTTTTTTTTTATGTATTAAAACTATTTATATATATGGACTTTCAGCTTAAAAAATCTTTTTTCCCCTGTAAATAAAATAATAAAGTATGATTTGTTTTTTTTTCTTGGGTTACGGTTTTTTTTATTTTATTTAAGCATGTTTAATCGTTTTAATTATCTCAAATTTATTCCAATATAAATAATACAATGATAATAATTTAAACCAAATATTTATCCAATTTTTTTTTCTTTTTTCACAATAAACTGAGTTTATGGAGAAGAAAGAAATTGTATACATTAAATTATAAAATATGTTGTACATTTTTAGAATAATATGATAATTGCAATAGATTTGTTTTATGTATACTGATTAAATAATAATATTATTAAGTATTTTTTACACTGCAATAATTGTAACAATGTAATTTAGAGAGTGTTGTACCATGAGATTTATTTTAAAAATTTGTGCACCTAAAATGAGAGAAAATTAAAGTGCTAAACTTTATTTGTCTTTTTATGTGCAACCATGATAAGCGGATTGTTAATAAGTGTAAATAAAAGGATTTGATTTTTTTTTCTTCTAGTTAAATACAAATTCCACCCTGATTCAATTGGTGAATCCTATCAATACATTTGTTCTTTATAAAAATGTATATAATTTTTTTTTTTTTTACAAACATTACCCCAATGACATTTAAATTTGTCCCACCACAACTTGTTGTCTTTTGCTGTTATTTCGAAGGCTGGTTGAGTGTGACCATTTACCGTCGTTCAATATTATGTGGTCAAATTTCGTGACAGGATTTGAACTGAAATGACCAGCCCCCACGCCATAGTTCACGCTAAAGCCTAGTTCACACTATGTTGAGAAACAAGTAATTTAGTTGATAAATAACTCTCTACTCAGCCTAAATATCATTCACACTATATTCCAATACAGTGGGCGGTTTTTTAAAATGAATGATCCAATACACAAATTAGGGGTAAGTTAGACGACATTGCTGTATATCGATAAACTCGCTCCATTGTATTATAATATAGATCATTGCTTTGTGTTGATCTTATATGTCTTGTATAGATCTTGCTTAGAACTTAATCGGCTGCCAGTACGCATCTAATGTATTGGATAAAACATTTTCAGAATAGCGAAATGTCAAAAGTCTCAATAAAAATTGGATATGACGCAACTCAATCGTCTGTTTTTCATTTCAGAATAACCGTCAATAACTAACGTACAATATAATTATACATTGAATAATACCCTCCACCACCCGAGTATTACCGGAATTTGGAGATTCCTTTTTTATTCGCATTATATAAAGCCAAGACGGGACTCTGAAATCTCCGCAAGGGTCCCACATCGGAGTGAATCCCGTCCGATATTTTATACCGCGAAAACTTATTCAATGTCCCACAACTAAGATCTTTTTTTTTAATGTATATTTGTGTATCACCTGTTGTGAGCAGCATCTCAGTATAATTATACAGTTTCATTCTAGCCAAACGCCATTTTGTTGCAACTGATGGCACTACTACTAAAACTATAGGTTCACGCACGTTTGGCAAGTGAGTAAGCAGCTAGTGATACGTAGTCTGAGACGCTATTTGCCCTGAAAATAGTACAAATGGATTGTTCTCCATTCACTCGACTAAACTGCCGGCTAATCTACTTGAATAAATGTTAGATGTTCATACATGTTTTGCTACTAAAATTATCTGCTACTCGACCAGTGTGAACTAGGCTTAACAGGTGATTACATTGAGCTTCGATTTGACACTTTCATTGCCAATACATGGTACTGTGTGATGATGTTCAAAATTGAGAGAGATCTATTTTGAACCTCTTTGGAGGAACTCGCATAGTTATTGCTTGTCGGCTTGGCTATGAATGTGTTATCAGTGTATGCAAGGCAGGTAGTGTGGTATTTATTATTTTTGTATAATTGAAGACATCTATTGGATTCTTTTTGGAATTACACTAATGATTGTAAATTAAATAAACTTATAGTGCAGCAATATAAACAAATTTAGCATGATTATTATTAATATATGTAATGTTGATGTACAATGTTGAAAGAAAATAAGTTATATTTAGCTGTAAGTAATAATTTAAAGTACCTATTATTGAAGAATAACTCGTAAATTATTTCCATTTTTAATCTATAAAAATAATAATGTTAAGATGTTTCGATTATTTGTAATAATAAATAAATAACATATTTTTCAAAATGATTTTGTTTTATTTAATTTGCTCTGTATTCGAAATGCCCTGTTTTTTTAGATAGTGTTTTCTGTTAATTTCAAGGACAACTTTAAGATGCATAAATATTAACTCATCATGCAAGAACATACTAAAAACCTAGAAATTATTGTATTATTGATGTTTTGAAATTATTTTATTATTCTTATTTTGAAAATGTGTATTCATTTCTTCTTATTTTTTTCACATTGTAAAATGGTATTAAATCAGACATCCACAAATATAGATGTGTTTTTTCTTCTCTACTAAGAACCTGGATTATTTTCTCTGGTCTGCTTATTGAGCTTATCCATTGGATAATGGATAAACCACAATGGATAAGCTCAATAAGCAGACCAGAGAAAATAATCCAGGTTCTTATGTAGAGAAGAAAAAACACATCTATATTTGTTGATGTCTGATTTAATACCAATGGATAAGCTCAATAAGCAGACCAGAGAAAATAATCCAGGTTCTTAGTAGAGAAGAAAAAATACGTCTATATTTGTGGATGTCTGATTTAATACCATTTTTACAATGTGAAAAAATAAGAAGAAATGAATACACATTTTCAAAATAAGAATAATAAAATAATTTCAAAACAGGTACCTAAATTTATTAACATTCGTGTTTATTCACCCTGGGGCGGGCCCAAATCTAAAATAAATACTAACCATTGAACGGCCAACTAAATAATAAAAAATATATAAGGAAATACTAATTGAACTTAATAGCCCCAGTCAAAATGACTATAAAAAATTCATGCTATTAAGGAAAGCAGAGTATTGACTTCTGAATTTGCCAATTAATATGAACTAATATGATAAAATATTATGGCAAGAAAAAACTATCATTAAAAAAAAATAATAATAAACTATTAAAATAGCAACTGATTTGTCCTCGGAAACCAAGGAACATTTAAATAAAAAACAGAACCAAAAAAAATATATTTCATGAATCGATTTTCGTACAGACAATCATAATGTTAAATTGAAAGTCAATACTTAAAAACTAAATGTAGAATTGCAAACAGGATCACAATGAGTTCTAAATAATTGAATTAAAAAAAAACTATCATCTTGGTCACTGTAGCTTACTCCAGGTTTGACACAAATGCATGCTTCTCATGAATGGAAAGTTCAAATAGCTTGTTGCATTTTGAAAATTTACAAACATTTCTTCATGTCTTGATCTTGTAAATTTTCAAAATGCAACAAGCTATTTGAACTTTCCATTCATGAGAAGCATGCATTTGTGTCAAACCTGGAGTAAGCTACAGTGACCAAGATGATGGTTTTTTTTAATTCAATTATTTAGAACTCATTGTGATCCTGTTTGCAATTCTACATTTAGTTTTTAAGTATTGAATTTCAATTTAACATTATGATTGTCTGTACGAAAATCGATTCATGAAATATATTTTTTTTTGGTTCTGTTTTTTATTTAAAATGTTCCTTGGTTTCCGAGGACAAATCAGTTGCTATTTTAATAGTTTATTATTGTTTTTTTTTGTTGTAAATGATAGTTTTTTCTTGCCATAATATTTTATCATATTAGTTCATATTAATTGGCAAATTCAGAAGTCAATACTCCGCTTTCCTTAATAGCATGAATTTTTTATAGTCATTTTGACTGGGGCTATTAAGTTCAATTAGTATTTCCTTATATATTTTTTATTCAGTTGGCCGCTCAATGGTTAGTATTTATTTTAGATTTGGGCCCGCCCCAGGGTGAATAAACACGAATGTTAATAAATTTAGGTACCTGTTTTGAAATTATTTTATTATTCTTATTTTGAAAATGTGTATTCATTTCTTCTTATTTTTTCACATTGTAAAAATGGTATTAAATCAGACATCAACAAATATAGATGTGTTTTTTCTTCTCTACATAAGAACCTGGATTATTTTCTCTGGTCTGCTTATTGAGCTTATCCAGTTAAGTCATCGAGTTTGTTACAGCATACTGAATGCAAAGGATTTCGAATGTTGACATTTTCATATGCAGAAACGTACGTTTTCAAAGTTGAGAATCTAAACTAAAGCTATCGCCATACCTATTTTCAAAGTTGTACATCACTGCCTATTGTGAAATGACGGCATATTACAGTTGAGTTGATAACTACTTTAATCTGAAAATACTGTGTAAGTACTTGACTTTGGGAAAGCCTCTACTTTTAGTTTGAAATGACCCTGGGTTCAGATATTTGACTTGAACTAATCAATATATTTTAGAGGGAAAAGTATTTTGGCCTGATATTCCCCTATGAGCAGTTCAAATTGACTTGTAGGCAGTAGGGGATTTATTTTATCCTAAAAGTTTAGCTGTATTGAAATCACTGTGGTCACAAAATCAAAATGAGTTGTCTTAGCTGGCCTAACGCAATTCCTTATTTACATACAAAACCGCCTTTGAGGCGATCGCTGCTGACGTCACTTCATGGCGCTTAATTTTAAATTGATTTTATGATTTTGACTTTGATGCGCCTTTTAACCATACGACTATATAATATGTATGGCGCTTAGTAAATAAAAGTATGTATGAATGCAAATTTTCATGAAGATTTTTTTATCAAGAGAGTTGTAATGTTATTAAAAGTAAAGTAATGCAATTTAAATACTTTAATTATTGTAAATATTCTTCCATCTTTATGAACTTGATTTCAAATTTGAAATTCATAAAATGGAGATGGTTATTTCAAAACCGGTTAATGGTGTTGGTAAAAATAGGTGTGTGGAAAACAATGTTGATTGAGTTTTCATCCATTTTGTAAAATAGGTACTAGGTATGTTGAATTATTATAGTTCTCCCACTAAAATTTAAGAACTAGGTAAGAAATATTTAATGATTTCAATAGCTAACAGAGTAAAATATATATTATATTCTCCCATTTTATGTGATGAATCAGGTTTAAATGATTGGGTATGATCTATTTGGTGTCCACACCCACAGGAACAAGATCAACACTGTCACAACATTAATCTCTTATTAAAGTATGCACAAGTAAATTCAATGATCTATGGATCAGTACAAAATAAATGTATGTAATTAGTATCTAGGTATAGGTTATGTTATATCACTAATAAAAAAAGTATTTATAGCATTTAGAAGCCAAATCCCCAAAGAATCTATGTTATTACTGGATCAAATAAAAATGTTGCATACATTGACATTGTTCCTTTTTATGATTTGTCTACAATTTCACTTTACGGTTTTCCATGATTGATCGTGAAATGTGAATCATAGTTCGTATTATTGGTGCTGCGCGAGTGTGGAGTTTTTCAATTTGTGCGCACTGCCAATTGGCAGGCGCGAACGACAACACGAATTTATACGAGCGCGTGCGTAGTGTTTGAAAATAAATTTCCTACAAAATACTCAAGTGCACCTAAAGGAATTTTATGATTAATGATCTATCGCACGAGAAAAGGGTGTTATTCCTTTCAAAAAGAAAAACTTCAAATATACATCCACATTTATGATGGATCGAAGAGCGCTCTACGAATTTTGGTAAGAATTTATTTTATTTATTTAATAAATGATATATAAATACATGTACAACTGTTCTGGTTATTTCCTCTAAGCTAATTTTAGATATTAGTTTCGTTAGACGCATTTCAAATTGTTTCAAGCATTGTACGAAAATCGAAACACCGCTGTATTTATATTCTGCGCCGGGAAGGGTTGAGAAATGTCAAATTTGGAAAATTATTATCTTTGATTTTTCCTTCGCCCATGGGAGTCCAATCGGGTGATGTGTTGTTTTTCTGATAAATTAGCGCGAAATGAAAATCGGTAACTTTGAAAAATCTCAACATAATGTAATTTTTTGTTGTTTTAATATTATAATTAGATATTATACTATTATATCTTTTATTTTGTGTTTTACAACAATGCGAAATTCAGATGCGCACTCGCACCTCCTACACACAAATACTTTTAAGGTTATATTATATTGCTCTCAAAATCATCGTTATTAATGCATTATTTTTGTTTTTGTTTCAGTGAAAAATAAATTAAAACGAAACATAAGTTAAAACGAACAGTATTACAACATTTAGGATTATCCTTACATAATAATTATCATTATTTGTCACTATTGTGTATTTTTTCAAGTTTGTGTGAATGGTGTTTTTATTTTCAAGTTTAATAGAGTTGATTATAATTAATTTAAACGTTAATTAATGTTTTATTAGTGTGAAGGAATTGCTGATGAACAACGTTTTATAGTGGTAAGTTGTCATTTTTATTTATTTTATTGATAATGTAAATTTACATACTGTAAACTAGTAATGTATTTTTAGCTCTTTGCTAGTGATTAGTGAATGAATAGATTCGTTTAAAGCAATCATAATAATATCGTAAAGACAAAGTAAGATTTTTTTGCTTATGGGTTTACTACTATAGCCTTTATTTTTTTCTTATCCATCTAGTCTAAACTCCCTTTACGCCCCACTTGGGAGCATAGGGAGACACTAAAGTTCTCCATTGCGCTCGATCTTGCGAAATGTTTATGAGCTCCTCCCACACTATGTCCAAACCCCTCAGTTCTACTTCGAAAGTGCGGAACACAGTATGAGAAGGTTTTCCTCGTCTTCGGGACCCTGATGGGAGGAAGAGAGCGCTCTCCTCGGCCAACTGTCATTCGACATCCTTAATACATGTCTCACGCAAGTCCACCTTGGTGCGCCAGCTTATAACGTCGTTCGTGATGCGGTGGGTACTATCTTATACTCAAATTTCTCCCCAGGCACTTCGTTTCGAATGCAGATACTTTTTGTGCCTGTGATTTGGTCAGGTACAAACAGTCACACCCATGCAGGAGAATGGGCAACACGCACGCAACCGTTTAAAATTCGTCTCGACACTAAACGCCGACGTTTCCCTTATTTTTAGTCATGTTGTTAAAGGCTCCACTTGCCATACCGATCGTATCGGTAGCTCAGCTCCGAGGTCACCAGTGGTGGTAATGGTTCCACCCAGGTACCTACTCAAATTTATCCACCCGGGAGACTTAAATGGTGACCATAGATGGTTATTGGTAGCTGTTTATCAGGGCTGGCATTATTTGCCACGATTTCCGTCTTACTGGCATTTACTCGAAGATCAAGGCGTGCTGTTTCGTGGCAGAGTCTTGAAACACTGCGCTGTAATTCCCCCACTGTTTTTTAAGGGATGGATACATAATATGACTACCCTGAAACTACACCCTCCTCGTCAGGTTAATATTTTGAAAAATCAAAATCACTAAAGTCTATTCAGCTTCGACATAGACATACAGAAAATCTCAAACCAAACTCACGGCAAGATGCGAGCTTATACCGTATGAATACGAAGGATTCTAATCGAATTAGCGTCGATCTATTTCCTTGATATGTATACAGGGTGACTGGTAATCTGACCAATTCCTGAAAGGAGTTATAGTAGAACTTATCTTCTTATACATAAAAATGGAGAGCTATTTCCCGATGTCATCGCATCACGCCTAAACGACTAGACCGATTTCGCTAATTCTTTTTTTTTGTCGTGTATAGGCTTTTATCAGGAGAATGTCCTTTTAGAAGAAAAAAATTAAGAAAATGCATGCATGGAAAATTATAAAATTAAAGAAAAATCTACGTAGACAACGTTATTAGTACTTTTTACCTTATAATTATTATCCCAATTTTGACAGAAATTGTCAATTGGTTCGATTGACAGAATGCAGATGGAATATACATGGTTTAAAACAGACGCATCGTTCGGAATCACATTGGTCAAATGATAATTAATTCATCACCATACAAATTGGAATTCAATATGCATAGTTAGGAACACAGGACAACGTCTGTCGGGAAAGCTAGTTTGCAATAATTTTGCTTCCATTGACCAGGGGTCTAATGCCAGTGGTTTTCGAGTTACATAGGTATTTAAGTTGTTTTCCACCTTTTGACCTACAGCTGAAAATTGTGAAAAAGTACTCCACTCTGGGAAATAAAAATAATAATAATAATATAACACTTTATTGGTAAAATATAAAAGAATAATGAACCAAAATTGGCGGGCTTATTGCCTGGGGCAATTTCTTCCAACCAACCTATTGTATATAACATTTTAACTGTTGCATTCTATATATAAAAAAACCAATACACATACATAGACAAAAACATACATAATAGGATCAAATACATACACACACACAAATATTATATATATACATAAAAAATAATAAAGTAAACCATATAAAATGTACCTAATACAAAGTCAAGCATAGCGAGGAAGGAAGGATCAGGAGACAGGAGCAGGAGTAGTTGAAAGGAAATGACATTTTTTCATTTTTTACATTTTTTCTAATGGAGATTAATAAGATAAATATGTAATAATGTGTCTAAAGGAATGAATTAAATAAAAAAAAATCATATAGAAAATTTGTAAAAACTTAGAAATAAATCGTTCTTAAAACACAATTCAGTTTTTTTTTGATTTTCCGAAGAGAATTACTCAAAAATCGTATAATACACTCGGCGTAAAAACTAGGTAGAAAACTTTCCCAATCAGTAAGCTTTCCGAAAAGGCGAAAATGTTGTCCATTAAAATACAGTGGTTTAGAAAATAAACCTTATGAAACGATCAGAAGGCGCGGGATAAATTACTTCAACGCCCCCATACTAATATTATTACTTACGAAACGCTTGCAATGTCTCTTTCACACATAGCTACAGACAGACAATACCGTAACAGCAATAGCAAGTAAATTGTGTAAGAAGTGTACACTTTAAAATATTGCTAAAAACTTAAATAAACACTGCATCGCTATTATTGTTAGGAGCATTTTCTAACTAAACCAAACAAAGATAATAATATTTATCTCGTGATTCATATGCAAATTTTCAACCTCTTGCGTCTATTGTTTCTCTAAATTTTCCAAAAGATGTCTTCTGTGTGTAAACATCTATTATTTAATGACTGCTGAGTAACCATTTTTTTTATCCATCACACCGTGTTCCGTAAGGGGTAGGCAGAGAGAATGGACCTACACACTTTTCCATCCAAACACACTTGTTTCGCTTTTTCCACCTACAAACCATTTCATATACCGACCTGAATTTTCTTACTTCTGACGTGGCCTTCCTTGAGGATGGAATCGATGTGTTCAATCCACGTCATTCTGAGTTGGCCAAGTTGGATGGTCTTCCTGGAAGCCTGCCAGATTATGGAATGCCATATCTAGCTGCCTTTACAGATCTTGTCCGCCTTACTAGATACACGCTCCTTTCAGAACCTTCTTCTCTGTCGTCCCCATCTGACAATGTCTTCAACTTCGCATATATCCTCTATTTTATTTATATTGACCCATTTCTGCAAGTTTTTAACGTAACTGTGAGGAGGTCATAAGCATTGCGCAAGATCGAGCGCAATGGAAAGCTCTCGTTGCCTCCCTATGCTCCTTAGTGGAGTTTAAAGGGAGATTTTTTTGATAGAACTGGCAAAAACTAAATAAATAACGTGTGTTTCGAGATTCGAGCATATCATGAAAACGCTTACATACATATTGTTTATAAGTCAACTTCCGTTGTATAATTATAATGAAGAAATGAGCAAATTCATAGAAAAACACATAAATACTCAAACATAATAATTATTACATTTCGCTTATTTAGCTGTTTTTATTTATTCTGTTTCTACCCTCAGCTGTCCAAGTCATTGTCAATAAATATTTGCTTATTCTCGAATGTCAAGATTTGTCAGCAGAAGTTGAAAAGTTGTAGTGTCAATGAAGAAGAAGAAGACCTTTAATGTCAACTAGAGTATTCCTGGAATTGGTAATAGGTAGTGCAAAAACACTTGCTTCTGTTTCTTCTTCTTCTCAGCCTATTCCCGTCCACGGCTGGACAAAGGCCTCTTCCATCTCCTTCCACGTCGCTCTGTTTTGGGCTTTTTGGACCCCAGCGTATTTGGCGAGGTCGTCTCTCCACCGTAGTGGTGGTCTCCCGACGCTCCTGGCAGTCGTTCTGGCTCTCCAAGTTTCGACCCTCTTCGACCATTTCTTTTGCTACTGTTTACTGATGTGTTTAATTAGACCAAAAGAAGACATTCTCAGGGTCCACACGTTTGCGAGTGTTATGGATATTTTTTCCCCATTCTTCCAGAGCACAGCTGAGAGCTATGCACCAGATGTAGCAGGATGGAATGTAGTGCACAGTGTTTAGTGCCTTGGAATCTACTGATGGAGAAGTGATTTCTGATGTAAGCAAATCAACATCAAAATGCATGAAGAATATTCGAAAAGAATGCGGTATGAGTTAGTCAATGAGATATTATACTAGAGATGCAATCGAGTCTAAAAAATGGCATGTGAAAAAATGTGCCACCACCGAAAATGTGCCACGCTCGTGTTTTAGTCGTTGACAACAGCTCGAGCTTGACAGTTGTGTCCGCGGTAATACGGTGTTCTTGAAAATGGTGGATTTTGTGGTGAATAAAAGTCGTTCCTCAACAGAAATCAATATAGGAAAATCCTTTTATAAAAAAGGACGTATTTTATATATTTTAAGTGCATATTTTTGTGATTAAATGTTTAAAATATAAAAATATATTTGACAATTATTTTTGTTTTATTAGTTAGGCCCACGTCACACTACGGGTGCATACCGAGCGGGGTAAAAAAAACGCGTCTGTATGAAACGCGTAGATACATTTTTATTTGAATTTGTAACCCAGCTGTTCAGTCGACGGCTTTCTTACTACAGCACACGTCTTGGGCTCGAATCCCTGTGCCGACTATTTCCACTTTCACAACACAACTCTTCCATAGTGTGTGCAAGTTTCCAAATGTATTTGTGTTCACTTTTAATTAGCCCAAATTCATTTAAAAAGATACACCCGTACGCGGCGTATGCAACAGTGAATAGGTATATATTTCTAGAATTTTTTTTTATTTTATCAAGGTTTTTTTTATCAATTTAATTAGGAAAAAAGAATACAACTTATATTTAAACAGAGTGTTCCTTAATTAAAATTATATATGGAATTTAAGGATGTTCTGCAAACAGAGGTTTTCCACTTTCAATGAAATTTTTTACGAAATCCATCATACAACTGAGAAATCGCCAGCGGTTTTTCCCACAGTGCCGGATTTCTGACGGTTCTCGTTTAAGCTGTGTGTATGAGCCCTTACCTAGCCGGACGACATTTAGAAGCAAGTACACTATAACTAGTGTTTTTATAAAAAGGGTCATTTTGATTCGAATAAATAAATCATTTTTTCCATTGTCGAAAAATATTTTTATAAATGTGCTTTTAAACTGTTCGTTGTATGCCTCGCATTAATAAAGACGAGAGATCTTTTTCAAAAGGTTCTTAGACAATTCTGACAAATGCATTCAAATCTCACGCACAAAAAGAAATTTCTATTAATGTGTACCGGTAGAAGGTGACAGCACTTAGCCGTTTGGCGTATTATGTGTGACAAAGACAAACATATTCGTCAGTAATGCTTGATTGCATATTTTTATTTAAGTTCAACTTCAAATTTACTCATAATGCTACTTTCAAACTAAAAATTGTATGGAATTGCATCTCCAGTATAATATCTCATTGGAGTTAGTTTTTTTTTTTTTTTTTTTTTTTTAAATGAAATGAATCTGTGCTCACTCAAAGTGAACACAAATACACTCCTTGCTACTGAAAGCTTGTGTCGTGAAAGAGGAAGATGGTCGGCACCTGGGATCGAACCACGACGTCCGCAGTACGAAAGCCGGCGTTGTAACCGCTGGGTCACCAACCACTTCAAATTTTACATTTTAATATGAATGTTTATAAGTTGAGATAGTTTGGGCATATTAAGAACGGATGCTAACATAATAATTACAAAGAGATAAGGCTGAAACTACAGGTCTTAAGAAGGCGTGGCTGACCGAGAACAACGTAGATCAAACACAACACGTCGATTCCGTCCTCAATGAAGGCCAGGTCAGAAGTAGTAAGAGAAATAGTAGATGTATGAGAAATGATCAACCACAAACACTTTTTCACAAAATATCTTGAATATTAAAAAATATCGTGTGTATATAAATACATATTGTGATTGATGGAGGACCCTAGGAAATACAATACAATTCAATTCAGGGAGTTGAAGAAATTTTCGGTCAACATAGGAACAGAGAAGCCCTCGTCGCGAGTCATATGGGACAAATCCATTGGCAAAAGTAAACCATTTTTTTGTAAAGGGACGCCCATTAATAATAACGTGAGCTCAAAAGGGGGGAGAAGGGGGTAAAATCACGAATGAATACGTAGGGTCGGGGGGGAGGGGGGGGGAGTTCTAGTAAGAAAATCACGTACATTTATTTTCTCTTATGAATTTAAAGAAATACAGTTGAACCTATACTTTTTATACATTAAAAAAAAATGTTGAAAACAAAAAGCACAACATACTTGATCTTTTTGTACTAAAAAAGTACGCTTGATTTCGGGTAGGGGGTTATTATGAAACCTCACCAATTATCGCCAAGGGGAGGGGGGTTTAAAATTTGCAAAAGAACACCACGTGATTAATGAACGGCCCCTAGCCCCTAACATAGTCGCTAATAGAGTCAACTCAGGCCATTACTACATCTTGTGTACAAGAATGCATCCATATTATGTGCCATGATGTCATTTTCTATTTAGTGTTCTTTTGTTTGGTCGTTTATCTGCAATGTTTGTACAGTAGAGTACACCAGGGGTGTCCAAGATCTTGTGCGCGGAATCAGTTCAACGTCGCCATACTAATAGTGGAAGATATAGTGTTGGTGATCGCAATAAAGCGCGGGCGCAAATTTCAAATTTTATTCTTTTTGAAGTAGTGCCGTCTGTATGAAAACACGCCTACGCCATCATAGCACCATCTGATCGTTTAGTAAGGATTGTTTTCCAAAACTAGTAAAATGAAAAACATTTATACGTTTTCGGAAAGCTATTAATTAAGGATTTTTTTTATGTGGTTTGTACGCCAATTGTATTATACTTTTTTGGAGTGACTATACCTTAGAAAAATCAAAATTAAAAATGAAAAAAACCTGACTTGTGATTTTAAAACGTTGTATTTCTGAAGTTTTATGAAATTTTGTTCTTTTTTTTTACTCAATCATTCCTTTATCCTTTACCTATTCGAAAATGTATTTTTAGTTCCCAAAATGGAGTAATTTGTTCACAATCTTCAGTTTTAGATCAAAAGATGGAGAATTGAAAAAAAAAACTATTAAAATTAATTAAATAACTAAAAAACCACTGGCATTTGACCCCTGATTAATGGAAACAATTTTTTTGCAAATTTGCTCTAGTACAACCCCTTTCAAGGAATGTATCAAATAACCAGTCACCCTGTATACCTACATATTTTCCGTTATTATAATATGCCCGTTTGTGCATATTGGAAAAAAATAAATAAATAATTAAAACAATAGGTACAGGTATTTTGATGGAAGGTCTATGTATGTGTGTGTATTGGCGTTCAATTTGTTTTTTGAAAGTTCTTAATTTTATTTGTCATTTGGTTTCTAAAACGTGACTGGACCGGGAATCTAGATTGGCTGGCAGAGATTCTTCGGGATAAGTCCGCCCTTACTTCTATCCGAATGTTTTATCGCCACATTGTACTAATCAGTAATATAGATTTATTTACTAGCTGACCCGTCCGTCGACCTTCGACGTAGCCCAGAATAAAAAAATATTTTTTACTTATTACACGAATAAAATGCAATTTACGAAATAAAAACTTAATTAAATTTATCTAATAATTTCCATCATGTAATAATTATCGTTGATTCGGATGCGGGATGAAGTTCGACTGGTCATAAGTTTGTAATCAAAGCAATCCAAGAGTTGACGGTGTAGTAGGAAATATGTAAATCATAATATGTGAAACCTGCTACCTTATTGTAGATATTGTTGAAAGAATATACCCATTTAAAGCGAACTTTCCTGAATTATTACGGTAAGATTTAATCGAATCGGGAACATAATATTATTATTCATTTGTCGACGCTTAGAGACAAGTGGATCAGGTAGGTACTGAAGATACTTTTGAGGATTAAATTGATATCAACATAATATTATTTAGCGGGCCAATTTAATGACCGCGAAACGTAGTTTTAACCCTTCATTCTGCATACCGTACATTAACGACTTCTTGGCATACCTCTGCCGTGACACACAATTTGTCTCCAGTGTGAATAGACCGTAATCAACCGTGACCGGACCATTCTAACCAGCTGACTGTTATACCTACATATGTACAATACTGCTAACGATTAACAAAATGTAGCGTGTTAAAAGGTATCCATCGTACAGAATAAATAAATTAATCAATTACCACCCTCCCATACGAAGGTGTAAGAAATGCCCGAGTCAAAGTTTTCTGAAGAAAAAAAATTGACATTGGAAAAAGTATTTGAAAAATATGTCGATATACGTCGAGTCTTGTCAGTGGTTAGAAGTCCCGTGAATAAGAAGCACAGTTTACAACCTCCTGTGACTCGATTTAATGCCCCTACCACACGCTCCGTCTTACCTGTGGTCTTGCCTGCGCAAGCCTGGCTTGTCAGGTAAGACGGAGCGTGCGGTGTACTGTTTTATACCAACCACACGCTCCGTCTTACCTGACAAGCCAGGCTTGCGCAGGCAAGACCACAGGTAAGACGGAGCGTGTGGTAGGGGCATTAAGGAAACCCGGCACAGTGAGCGTGTATAGTCGGCTTAGATCTGGAACTAACCCTAAAACTCGCGTCCGTTTAGTGATAATAAAATCAGGATTAAATTTAAAACAAAGGTCACATAAAAGCCATTTTATGTCTTAATACGTGTATAGGTGCTTTGCTGCATAAAAAATATATGACATCAGATTTCACAGTGTCACAACTAAAAATACTGTAAGGGATTGGGCATCTTCCAATTTATATTATTTGCACAATTTTTCATGCGAATAAATAAATAAAACATTAAGCATCTTGGTAGTTTACTCATAAGGAATCTGGACACAGATAAAGTAACTACACAATCGAGGCAGCAAGAGCTGCATTATTAATTAGGTGAGAACTCTTTTCAGGAGAGAGAAAATAAAATTGAAAATGCTACGTGAAACATATTCTGCTCTACGGCCGGGAGACTTGGACTTTGAATCGATTCAACACAATGAATAGGTTCGAGACGAAACTAAAACCCCCTTAAACCAATCTGAATACCGGACCGATTGAGCACCCTTAGAGGCCGGTCTGAATACTGGACCGCAATATGAAGCGTGGAGGAGTTATTCCGAATAGCTCAAGACTGGGAATATTTTGCCGAAGTGATCGCCCACCTGACAAGATAAGTGGAAGTGAGAGAATTCCTGTCGCAGGAAAAGGTTCGAAATATTTTTTTCATATGAATCTGGGCTCACCCAAAGTAAACACAAATAAACTTTCACCTTTCACATAAAGCAAAGCTTATTATTTATTTATTTATTTCATTCTTTATGCATATTAAAAATAGTGTACAAAAATAGTGTATAAACAAGTGGCAATGGCGGGATTATAGCCGAAGCAATCACTAACATCCAACATTATGTTGTGAAAGCGAGAATGTTTGGCACCGGGATTCGATACCACGACTATCAGTACGTTGTATGATCGAGAGCCGCCGACTGATGCGATACCACAGGGCTACCAACAGTACCAACCACTTCTTGGGTCAAATCATTCATGCCTAGAAGATTCATTGAAAGGATAGATCGAAAAACAAAACTAAAGAACCATATTACATTCTGCCAAAACTAATAAAAAGTAAAAAAAATGCAACGTACCAACGAGGCAATTACAAATAGTTTTTGCGGTTTTTAGAAATTAAAGTATCCATAGAGAATTTCTCGTATTATTATATAGACAATGTTTTAATTTTTTTATCGTCACAAAGGTGATTCTAATCAAAGAGAGAATGAAGTACGTTTGTACAAACAATAAACAGTTGTTATATATGCGACACAACCATATTTGTCCAAGAGTTATAAAAAAATCAAGGATGTAAAAAAAGCAAAACAGACGTTCGTTTACCGCACTACAGTAAGTGATCAAACACTTAGATTTAAATTTAAAGTGATAAAACACTTAGAAAAACTCTGACCCAACCGGGAATCGAACCCGGTACCTCAGATCTGAAATCCACGCCAGTACAACTAGGCTACCGAGGTCGGTATTGTATAATATTGTAGGTATTTAGTTAATTCTTTATGCACATATTACAAAATTAGCCTATTACAATAACAGTATATAAAAATATTGGGCAATGGCGGGATTACTGCCGAAACAATCTCTAACATCCAACCACCAGCATCCATTCTCTAGCTAGAATATATTATGATTTTAGGAAGGAAATAACAACGAAATATTAACAAAAATGGATGTATTCATATCCTGACGTCAAGACTGCGTACATGACAGCAGTCGCAGTCTTTAAATTTGGTTGCTCTACTTTTTCCCTAAAATTTCCAACAGTTAGCTCTATACCTCATTAATTATTAAATATCTTGGTACTTGTTGCATACAAGGGATATTCTGACATGTTGAGAGTTTTCATGATTAGGAGTTTCGGAGATTTAAACATTACCACTTAATGGCGAACGTTGTTAACGTAAAGTAATCACACTAATCCAGCCATCGAAATAACAGTAGAAGACGTTCGTAAGTACGCAGTGGTTTCTCAGGACTTTGACGACCTCACAGATGAACCTGCGAGAGGATGTGCGACTGGGCGACCACCTCCCATACCTGTATTCTAAATAAACTGAGGGTGTCTCAAAATTTGGAAAAACCTCGAGAGTTGGGGTATATACCTCTAAATAATTCCTTCCTTATGCGAGCGAAATTCGGAATGACAACTATCTGCTCCGGTACCCATTGCTGGGTCAGGGCTTTACACCTGAAGACCTGATTTTTGCAAATGCAGCAAAATTCAATTTTGTGTTTAATTTTTTTTCTTTTTTGTCTGTCCGAATAGTTCGTTAATCGATCACCCACTGTAAATCTTGACAATAAACCGCTCACTATGAATATTAATAAGTGTCCCGGTGCGGCGTGAGTGTGAATAGAGGAGACCAAGAACGCAGCCTTTGGGGACACCCACACTCACGACTTTCAAATGAATTTTTGTACATGAGAACGCTCAGGTTGTTTGAATCAAATACGCCACACTACTCATTAGAACGAATTGCAACAATAATAATAATAATTAATAGAGCATTCTCGTTGTTGACTAAGGATTTGTAATCGTTCGTGGGAGGATTTTAAAGATTCTGAACATGCATGTTGTGTGTCTATAAATGCATGTTTGCCGGCAATGTATCTTTCATAACTTTGGCTATTAATTAAGTCAAGATTTTAAACAAAAAGTTCCGGGTTCGATCCTCGATTTATACCTGTTTAACTCCCTCTCATTATACGTTTTAAATTTCTGAACTGACATATGCAAGAGGTATTTTGCCTCTTTGGGAACCAGCTGGATATAGATAGTTCTATATATGGCGATATAACCCAATGTGGGTTTTCCACTTGTCAGCCCCCTGGGACACCAAGGTATTATCCTTCAGAGTTGGCAGATCCCTCCTCACGCAATCGAACCATCTCAACCAACACCACCTATATAAGAAGGCCTTAGTGCTGGCGGCCACTTTTGGCCTCTCGCGTCACGGCCGCCGGCGTGTAGACAGATATCATAGTGTACAGGTAAGTATATACAGATATAGACAAGCGAACAGTGGGCCTCCCGATGGGACGCTCCACTAAGGCCTTCTTATATAGGTGGTGTTGATCTCAACCTCAGATATGGATGGATAGTTACTTCAGGTTAAATTTTTTCCCGATGATTTGAATGCCTACCTTTCGCCCACACATGAATAATTTTCACCCTGGCTGGGCCACCTTTGAATGACCCGCCAAGGACTCAAATACCATCTTGGATGCGTAGGAAACGTGATAGGCTTCTATAAACAATTTGAGAATTCTAAAAAAAGGCTGGATAAAAAAAAATATTTTGATACAACAAATGAATCTCTGCTCACTCGAAGTGAACACAAATACACTCATATATCAATCTCTATAAAAAAAATAATATAAAAGAAAGTCGGGTTAGTGCGAACACTTATAACTCGGGATCGGCTGAACAGATTCTTCCGATATTAGATTTATTGGATTCTTCTCCATTCCGGATAACAGAACAACTATTAAAAAAAATTAAAAATGCATAAGATATAGCATAAAAAATATAATATTTAAGTTAGTATGGAACGGATTTACTGACAACAACGCCATCTGTGAAAAATTCCACAACAACACAATTTTTATTTACTTGACAACCATTGTGTTTCAAAACATTGGTACCTACGCAGATTTTTTATAGAATTTTATTCGAGCTTTCAGTAACAATTTTTAACATTCAAACCTATTTTAAACGTATTTTTGTATAAATTACAAATTCGAAATCAATATTAATTATAGTAAGGACGTCTGTAGGGAAAGCTAGTTTGATTTTTATTTTTGTTTATTTTTATTAAACAAATATACAAACAGTGATATTATTACAGACAAAGAGTGGTTGGTAGACCAGCGGTTACGACGCCGACCTCCGCACTGTTTCTTGCGGAGGTCGTGCATGGGTTCGAATCCCGGCCGTTTCGATCATTTCCGCTTTCACGACACAAGCATGTGTTTAGTGTAAAAGATGTCAAAAGTGTATTTGTGTACACTTCGAATGAGCACAGATTCATTTAAAAAAATAATACACAAATAGTATGGACAACAAAAACACCATTATACGTTTAACTTCATTAACGGGACACTGAAGAGCGATAATTGAAAAAAGTGGCTACGTTTTTGCCGTTTTTCTATGCTAGGCCGAAAAAATATCCATAGTTTTTACTATTGTTAGCGGATTTTTTATATGATACTAGCTTTCCCGACAGACGTTGTCCTGTGTTCCTAAATATGAATATTGAATTCGAATTTGTATGGTGATGAATTAATTATCATTTGACCAATGTGATTCCGAACAATGCGTCTGTTTTAAACCATGTATATTCCATCCGCATTCTGTCAATCGCACCAATTGACAATTTCTGTCAAAATTGGAATAAAAATTATAAGGTAAAAAGTACTAATAAGACTTAAACATTACCACCTAATGGCGAACGTTGTTAACGTAAAGTGATCACACTAAGCCAGCCTTCGAAATAACTGTAGAAGACGGTCGTAAGCCTGTAGTGGTTTTGTTCCATTTAAAAATCGAACATTAGTAATGAATTTTTAGAGTCATTAGTTGTTACATATTCACTAATAAGGTTGTCTACGTATTGTTTTCTTTAATTTTCTAATATTCCATGCATTTTTCTTAATTTTTTTCTTCTAAAAGGACATTCTCCTTATAAAAGCCTACACGACAAAAAAAGAATTAGCTAAATCGGTCCAGCCGTTTAGGCGTGATGATGACATCGGGAAATAGCTCTCCATTTTTATATATAAGATTAGGTGTCTCTTTTTTAATTCAGTGATACATTAAATTCTGTTACTTTGTACCGACGTATGCTATCTAATGCATGACTTTCTCCAATAATTTACCATTGCATGCCAATATTTAGTACCTAACCTAGGTACCTACTTATCTGTATTTGTGTCGTTGATTTTTATGATTTTTTATTGTTGACATATTAATTTGTAAGTCTGTCACCTTTTATATTGCTACTAGTTTGTAATCAAACCTTTTACAATGAATTGAATTTGAAATAACTTTGTTATTATGCGAAAAGAGTATAGATAAGTGGTCGGTAGACTAGCGGCTAGGACGCCGGCTTTCGTAGGTACCTACTGTTCCGTTCGTTCGATCCCAGTGGGATGTTTTCTGGGGAGTTTCCGACAAGACACACCAGGTGGCAGCACTTCTAATCAGGTCTAATGTCTAATTATGACAGCTGTCAAACATACCATCTAGCATTGACTGGTGAATATTATGCTAATATATCTCCTCTCTTTTTTGTTTTCTCAAACAATTTAACGTTTTAATTTTTGATGATTGCAAAAGTGGCTTTTTCTAGGAGGTAAACCATAGTGTGCCCTTTTACACTACACATGCACAAATAAAAGCACTAGATATGTATTTGTCTTCAAGGGTGGATTTGCAGTACTTGAGAATAAGTCTCAGTGGTGCTGTTCTGTATCTTCTTGTTTTCTATTACGGTATTTTTTCATTTGTATTTAGGTAGGTATATAAAAAATAAAATGATTATTCCAAACATATGGTTGAGGTTATAAACGTTAATTTGACCAGTGTTGCCAACGCCGTTTTTCAAACGCAAAGTAGCCCATCTGAAAATTTGGTATGCGGTCATTCCGAAAATTTTAGTATCCGAAGAGAGGTGGGAGTTCACTAAAAAAGGTCATTTAGTATCCGGAATGGTGAAAATTCGCTAAAAGGGAAGTAGCCCTAGTGGCTACCTGTCGCCTTTTGGATTTTTTCGTCGCAATTCTCGTTCCAAATAGCCTAAATGGCAGTAAATCGCCCCCTTTGGCAACACTGAATTTGACAATAGACCGGATTAGCAAGGGCGCCTCTCGTGGCACAAAAAGGGAAAAAACATGCCGTTGCCGACCATCTTCCTCTTTCACGACACAAGCTTTCAGTAGCTTACTGTGAAAGAGTCAAGGAGTGTATTTGTGTTCACTTTGAGTGAGCACAGATTCATTTCTTTTATATTACAAACTAGCTTTCCCGACAGACGTTGTCCTGTGGACCCTTTGGTCCTAGCCAGAGGCGGCCCGTTCTAGATGCACTGCGCCTCCAGAAACAAAAATAAACTACCTAAATAATAACATTAAAATATCAATTCTAAAACGTCCAAATTTCATTCGTATTCAAAGCTCAGATGGGATTAACGCGAGAACATAATTACCTATATGCGCGCAATTTGGTTGACTTTGTATGAAAAAATTCTAAAACGCCAGAAACGGTGGAGTAAGTGAAATGGGCTACTGTAAGAATGGACAATTACGTATGCGAGTATATGAGAGGGTGCAGGTGCAGAAGACAATAATTTTGTTGTTAGATTATTTCAAAGATGGCGTCGCATCATATTCGTTCCATACAAACTTTAATATCATATTCTATATTATTTCTTATCCATTTTTCAACTTTTTATTAATTATTATGTTATCCGGAGTGGAGAAGAATCCAATAAATCACACATCGGAAGAATCTGTTGAGCCAATCTCGAGTTATAAGAGTTCGCACTAACCTGACTTTCTTTTATATTAGAGATATTAATAAGATATACAGCTCATTTTGGTTGGACAATTCGCCTTTTTTTTTGTCTGCTCGTCAGGGGATCAAGAATGTCTTGAAAAGCATAGCGGTTGATTTTTACCCGCTCTCCCCCGCCCAAAGTGGTTATTTAATTAGGTACTACTTTCTTAAGGAGCCTTCTACCGTTCAAAAGAAATTATTATCAACCAGATTAATGAGACGATTTCCAATTAACAATAATAAATTAATAAAGATCTTCCCGCCTGCCTCGCTAAACGATTTAATTATAAGGTTCTACTACAAAAAAAAAAAAGTAAATTTCAGTTTCATATGAATCTGTGCTCACTCAAAGTAAACACAAATTCACTCTATAGTCGATGGTATGCTCTCAGATGGTCGGCACCTGGGATCGAACCCACGACCTCCGCATGAAACAGCACGAAAGCCGGCGTAGTAACCACGAGGCTACCAACCACTTAAAATAAAGTAATCGAAATCCAATAATTGGAATAAATTTTATACAAATTAAGTAGGTAGGTATGTAGGTTTTTTTTATTTTTGGAGTTATTGATCGTGTGAAATTTGACAGATGTTCGAGAGAAAAAAATAGAAAACTACATAGAGTATAATAATATTACTTAAAAAAAAACTATCAACAACAAGCATGCTACACTAACTAAACTATTTAATCAAAAGACATTCTACAATAAAACCTAAATTTCAGTTTCGTAAGTTAAGAACTCGACATTACTTTTCGTATGGCATTTCCGGAGAATCTTGACCCGTTGAGGACTGATGCGTCCCATTCTCTTCTACAATCTTGGTTCCTGCGCCATCGGCCAGTCCACCGCCTCCGGAGTAGCTTCGTGCATATTTTGGAGGTTTCCTGTGAACTTTTTGAGTAAAAATGCCAAAAGCAGAAGTTTTCGTACAAAGCTCCCTCAATTCTCAAATATTAGACTTGTTGTCTTCCTCAACTTACCAAAGTTGTCTAACAACTCTCCTACTTATTCTAAATTTGTCTCCGCCACTTCATTGCGTTCTCCCTGCGTAACCCTTTATGGACACGTGACAAAAAATATTCCAATCAACACTTATAACTTAGTGACTCAGTGAATACAGTATTAATAATTATTATACTTAAACGAAGTTAAAAAAAAAACACTTCTGTAGTGAATCACGCAATATCTTCAAGATGCGTCGAATGCAGACATATAATATTATGATGACCAGCTGTATGCTGTGGTCTCTTCGTCGTCTCGTGTTGCGTGGGTTGGCAATAGCAACTCTGCACCGCGACTGCGAACCAACTACTCAATGCGTGGGACAGCAACAATAAAATGTCGTGCTCTTGCATTGAAACGGCAGATTTCAGTACAATCCAACATCACCATGATATTCTATATACATTGTACAATGTCTTTGTAGCTGACGGCTTCCTCTCTCCATGTCGTAGAGTTGCCGTAACTTCTAGGAAGGAACCAATACGGGACGTTTACTCTATTGCAATGCCCAAAACTAATGACACGCGGACTTTCAACTACACTCGAAGTCATTTTTTGGAGAGACATAGCTCCATTTGGACGAATGGAGTGATATTGAATCGGGAGATTAAGCCCGGGGGTCGTTCAAATATTACGTAACGCAATATGGGGGGTGTTCTTGTAAAACGTTACTATGTATACCGGGTACGCAACTAAGGTAATTTAGTGACTTTACAATAATAGTTGTGATTTTTTAGACATACGTACCTAATTGTAATATGGGTATTAGGCAAAATTTTAGGGAATTGGAAGAGTGTACAAAAAAAAATATAAAAAAATTTCGTTCGTGATATTTGAACAGCCCCCTACCCATTTTGTTTTTCATCAAGCGGTACATGTGTGAAATATAGATTCCTTTTTCGCTACTTTCAAATGCATGAATGAGCATTTGGATGGAAAAAAATAAATACAACAAACAATGAGATATAATATCTCATTGACAACAAAATACGATTTGTGTGAGCATAACTCCGAGATATTGTGAGTGTGATAATATTCATCATAGCTCATTGCAGCGTGAAATGGAGGTCTACTTATATAGCGTTGTCGATCGACTCGATCATCCGTTGAACAACCATGCATACATACAGATACAAACAACATAAAAATGAAAGTTTTTAATAACTGGGCGGGTCCGAATCACGTCTAATGCAGATCGCAATATTATTGTCTGGGCCGCAATCAGGAGTATAAAAACTAAATAAAAACTGTACAATTATTGTATCACTGGTGGATTTTATTATACTTTTCTGCAATACCCAAAATCAGGCTCAGCCTGGTGGGATTTCTCACGTAAGCTGTGTACAGTACAATTAAATACATTTTTTTACCCATACCGTCGTGTCCCGTAAGGGGTACGCAGAGAGAACGGACCTCCACTCTTTTCTATCCAAGCATACTTCTTTCGCTTCTTCCATCGACATAACATTTCTCATACACCCTCTCCTATTTCTCTTACTTCTTACCTGGACTTCCTTGCGGACGGAATCGATGTGTTCGATCCAGTCATTCTAAATTCATGTCCAATTTTTCTTTTTCTTTAGGTATTTTGAGGTACCTTGGTAAATCCTTCATTTTTATGGTTTTTCATTTTTATTATGTACTTATAAGATTTTTTGTGCCAAATCCTACATTTTTTTTTATTATTTTTATATTACTTAAGGGATTTAGTACTGAAATTTCGTTATTTATTATAATTTATATAATAAGTACGGTAAAAGAACATTGAAATATAAGGTGCCAAAGATACTTAATATGATGCCGACATCTATTTTAAGGAATGCAAAAGTAAAAACGTAGTATTTATAACCAATACAATACATTGTATTGGTTATTTGCGAGAAATGTATATTTATTTTTTCGATTGTATTTTATTCTAATGTAACTCAATAAACGTATTTATTTTAAACTAGCTGACCCGCCCAGAAACTTCGACACAACCCAGAATAAAAAAAACGTTTTAACTTATGAATTAAATACCATTTTTACGACAAAATAATATAATATCGATGTCTGCTTTGTGTTCGTCTGCGTTTTGAGCATTATTAACAAATAAGGACGTAACAAAAATAATAAATCCGTATACAAAACTACACTGTACTAGGAGAAAAATATTCGTGTCCTAGTCTAGGACACGAATATTTTTCTCCGTATCGGAGAGATTTTGTCATTTAGGAATATGAAAAATGCAATTTGTGAGGAGAAGAATATTTCGAGAATCTATGCACTTAAACCAGCTTCAATAATTAATTATAATTTAAAAAGCTAAATATTTTGTCTGCTAAAGGCTTGTTTTGACAAAGGATTGTCCTTGACCAGTTTTTGAAGGATGAATATAAGACTGAGAACTTTGGTATATAATGTGCCTAAATTGCTTTATTTGATGCCGACATCTATTAAGAAATGTGGTAGGTAGTAAAAGTGCAACAAAAATACTTGTTAAGGAATGGCTCTTAAAATGTGGATTTATACATAATTGAAAATTTGTAAATAGTTAAGAATAATAATATTATGTTTGCTGCTATTGGTTAGAATAATTTAAATGAAACAATTGATTTGTTATTCCACAATATTTATTTACCTGACTAGTTTCGCAGGAACAGGTCCTGCATGGTCACAGGTGACTTAGAAACTAAGTTTCTGGTCACAGGTGACTTAGAAACTAAGTTTCTAAGTCACCTGTGACCATGCAGGACCTGTTCCTGCGAAACTAGTCAGGTAAATAAATATTGTGGAATAACAAATCAATTGTTTCATTTAAATTATTTTATTTAAATAATTCCACCAAGAATGCACGTTCAATTCGTTAATGCTATTGGTTAGGTTTTAAGTTATTATTTCTTTTTATTGTTTTTATTTTTATAGAAGAACGCGCCGACAAATCCATTTGAATGGCTTTGGCGTGGCTTTACTGTTGTACCTATATTTAAACATTGTATATACATTTTTTAACTTTAATAGAAAAAATATAGGTATTTTGTTACACTAAAAAAATACAACATTAAAAAAAATTCCCATAGTTTCGCGAAATACAAACGAGTCGCTATTATATACTTTTACTCGAAACAAAATTCTATAGATATTTTGTGAATTAGCGAAAACATACGACGACATTAAAAATCAGCCCACAATGGAAATATTAAGATTATTCTCACAGATAAAATGGAACTTTTGTACTTGTGGAGAAATGCATAGATGTTGGACATGAACTATTACCGGTGTAGGTACATAACTCAGGCGTGGCAAACTTGTTGAAGTTCGCGATCTACTTTAAAATAATTATAAAATCTTTCGCTATCGACTCAATTATGTTAACACTCCCCCCAACCCCCATGAATTCCTGGCTACGGCCTGGGTTTAAGGGTAAAATAAAATTCACTAGATGAACATGCATTTCTTGGTGGAGTTTATAAAGTTCAAATAAAAAATTGTATAATTTTCCCACAAATTTGTTTTGGAACATTTTTGTTTCTTAGTCTCCTGTGACCATGTAGGACGTGTGCCTACGAAACTAGTCAGGATAATAAAAATTGTGGAAAAGTTACACAATTTTTTATTTGAACTTTATTAAGGGTAAAAGCTTAAAATACTCAAAACATAGGAAAACATATTTTCTTTGCAATACAGATGTACGATGATGGAGACGGTAGTCTCGAAAAACCATGCAATTACGGTGCAAAAAATTTAATATCCAATCTTAATGATTATTCTTATTATTATTAGAGCGTTACGGTGCATCTCGGGGGGGGGGGGGGGGGGGGGTCAATAATGTTACAAAAATGCGTTACGTAATACTTGAACGGTCCCTATGTCATTACTTTTGAAAAAAAAAAGTGAAATAGCTCTCGCTCAGTCTTGACAATGGAACCTAAATAATGTTCAAACTTATAATTTAAAATAGTTATAGTCGAATTTCGACCACTAATGGGCGACCACTGGTGTCTATTTTTTCATCTTCCAAAATGGTTTTCTCTATTCGGAAAAATTCTTCAAATTTAGTGGCTCGAATTTCCATACTATTCTCTCTGAATGGGAATTGCACGGATATTTTTAACAATTCAAAAAATCGTCTTCTGGTACAGAATACGTAGAATATTTATTTAATAGAAACACCAACAGAACACTGAACAACACAAACACATAGAATCGCCAGTGCTCCAATAACAGGTAGTTTTTGTTACGGATCTCGTCACGATCGACCATTTTCTAACTGGCCATCGTCTTGTTGGCCAGGCCTGGATATACAGGCGGTACAACACTGCAATAATGAATCGATTCGATTGAAATAAAAATTACTTTCTCTCCAGCGTTAGAATCGGTCTTACGAGCACCACACTTCAATACGAAACGTTGTTGATATATTATTATCAATATACGGTATACCTATACAACTCTTCAAGCGATTGGTGGTAGCTTATGCGCTGGATTCCTCGGGAGCGGTCCATCGTCTGACAAGACTGCAGTTTTTCAAAATGTATGACAATGTTTTTTGTTAATACGGTATTGACAATATTCTAAACGGGCATATTCACCTATTTTTATAGTACCTAGCGCCTTATTCATATGAAAACAGAACATTAGCGTTTCATTCGTTGTCTTTCATACTTATTGTCGTGGGTTCGATCCCCATTGCTGACTGATGATGTTCACGAATCTCATTATTGATGCTTGTGTACTGTGGAAATGACAAAAGTGTAGTGTTTGAGACGGATTCTCTTTCATTAAGCTCAGATTCATAAAAAGGCAGATAAAAATTAGCATCTTTTGTACATACGAGACATTTTTTAATTATAAATTTTCACAATTTTGAACCAAAATAAAATGTAAGAGTCTTGTATAAATAGTTCTGTCACAAAATGTATGATTCAAACATGAACCGGTTTTTGGAGACTACGGTCTCCACTATTAGATGTTTAAGACCATCAAGTATTAAACAGAAGTTTACAGAACATAAACATTTGATAATATGTAATCGAGAGGGTAGTCTCCGAAAAAAATTTCATGTTTGAATTATATATTTTGTGATAGAACTATACAAGACTCTTTCATTTTAATTTTGAAATGGACTATCACCAAGCACCTTCTGCCCAAATTATCGAAGATGAAGAAAAAAACATTTTTGAACCACTTAGGGTTGTCGACCGTTTTCTACTGCTGTTTCAATGGCTGACTTACGGTTATTTTCGTGTAGACCCACTTTATGCAGTGTCTAAAGAGGCATACAATACCCCTATTCTGGTTTTGGTTCGAACTTAATAACACGTTCCAAAATTTAAGAATTAAGTTCACATCATGAATTAAAATGAACTAATTTGAATATTAGTCTGCATTACCTTTACCCTATCCTTTTTCCCCTTTTCCCTTTCCCAGTATCTGAGCCGAGTACTTAAATGTGTATACTTCACTGGTGTATAAGCTCAAATGTATATACTTCACTGGTGTATGTTTCGTAATGTACCTATATCCTATACATTACATACATCCGTGGCGCTACAACCCTGTGTGGGTCTTGGCCTCCTCCAGAAGACACCTCCATACCACCCTGTCCTCCGCCATGTTCCGCCAATCGTCCACCCCCATCAGTCCGAGGTCTCTCTCTGCTCCGTCCAGCCATCTCAGTCTGGGTCTCCCTATGCTCCTCCTTCCAGCAGGTCTCCCACAGAAAACTTCCTTGAGGACGGACGGTTCGCTCGATCTTTGAACATGCCCAGCCAGCGGAGTCGGCTGAGCTTTATGAATTTTGCGACGTTGACATCATCATATATTTCATAAAGTTCGCGGTTATACCGAATGCGCCAGTGTTCTCCATCTCTGACTGGCCCGTAGATTATTCGCAGTATTTTCCGTTCAAAGATGTCAAGCCTTTGCTCGTCACGTTTACTCAGCGGCCAGGTTTCCGCGGAGTATGTGAGTACCGGTCGTATCATGGTCTTATACAGTTGCTCCTGTACCTATATCCTATATACTGTCTTATTTTTGTATTAATTTCACTGTCTTATATTAATGTTAAAATAAATAAAAATTAGGAACGTTCTTAATTTTTATAGATTACCAATGTGCACTTACTAGAATTGGAACGTTCTTTTTTAATCAGTGCACACTAAAATTGAAATAGAATCGGGCGTTATACTCTTAATTTGCGCGTATCATTTCCTTGGACTACTGCCTATTTAGTGTTGCCTATTTTATACATTCATTCAGAGCATAGTTCTTATTATATACCTAGAACAGAATATTATGTTTCAGAAAAGGCAATGAAGCTATTTCGATATCAGCGCCTGCCGCGACCTTCGTGAGGTGACGAACACCAAATTTAAATAATTTGCACAAGTGTGTCTTGTTTGTGGATATTAGATATTATGTACTATGTAATCGCTTATATTCATTTCGTAACAACCAAGTATTATGAGAGAGTATTTGGTGGAATACCTCTTGGCAGACTTCTTCGTTAGATTCAAGTTCGGAAGGTTGAAGGTGTGGTATAACTGGTTTTTTCCTCACATCATTAGCGACACTACTGCGAAATAGTGTTTACCGCTTAGGAATTTTAATATTTTATTTACAGATACACGTAAACATGGTGATATTTCTATCCAGTGACATAATAAATGTTATGGTTATGAATAGTACTTACCTACTGTTAAACAATGTGCATACTGGAATAAGTTGAAGAATGCGACTCGTGAAAGGAACAAAGATAATATCGGATATGAATGAGGCACTTTTAAATGTAGCTTTTTTTCTAATGGAGAAAAAATAATATAAAATTCCTCCTTTCTTTTCTATCCAACCATCTCCTCTTCTGTTGCTCATCCAATGAAATTCAACAGTTTCTCATACAGTATATTATTTCTTTTCCTTCTGACTATAGATCTCTCTCAGGACGAAATCAGAAACCTCTCGCCCTTTTTCTTTAGATTGAAAATGAACGTATTCATTCACTAGCTGACCCGCCCGCGCCCGTCAAACTTCCACCTAACCCAGAATAAAAAAAAATAATAAAAGAAAAAAAAGAACAAAACATTGAAAATCTGTTATTCGTTCGTTTCCTTTGTGGGAAATACGAGTGTAAGAAAAATGTACGAAGCAGAAAATATTGTCAGATTGTGTAGAATTTTGGGTGAAAGATGTCTATACGTCAGCGCACCCAGCGTGAGCCCATCACTTCTACCATTATGTGGAGGGGATGGACTTGGCTGGGACATGTGTTAAGGATGCCGAATGACAGTTGGCTGAGGAGAGCGCTGTTCTTCCTCCCATCAGGGTCCCGAAGACGAGGAAGACTCTCTCATACTGTGTTCCGCTCCTTCGAAACAGAGCTGAGGAATCTGCACATGGTGTGAGAGGAGGTCATAAACGTTGCGCAAGATCGAGCGCAATGGAGACTTCTTGTTGCCTCCCTATGCCCCTAAGTGGGGCCTTAAGGCAGTTTGGATTGGATTGGAATTACGTGAATACAGTTTACGACATAAAAACTGTATTAAATTTAGCTGATAATTTATTGCATGCATATTGTGTAATAATTATTGTTGATTCTGATGCGGGATGAAGTTCGACGGGTCGTGAGTTTGTAATAAAAACAATAAATTCCTCTATAGATGTGTAATTTTTTTTAAAATCTAATAGATGGCGGTGTAGTAGTTTATAAATCACATGCGATACACGTTACGATAGTCTATATGTACGAGTATGTTGTTGAAAGAAGAGACGTCCATCAAAACCAAATTTTATTGAATTATTATGTATAAGATATCGCTCAGTTGCAGCTGTTTTGCTGTTAATTCATGCTAATGGGTATTTTTTTTTGTAATTTTTTAAGATGCGTATAATACAAAAATTTCACCGTTGTGTATGGAGCACCGTACAATGACGGCGTTTACCATGATATTTGAAATTGATGAACACAAAGTAATTTGCATTTTTCATTTGTTTCAGGTGCGTCAAAACTTCAGAACGAACAGACTCCGTCGTCCTCATGCATTTACGGCAATGCACGACTGTGAAGGGTGCTAATTGGTATTCGAACCACAGGCACATTTCATCACGATGTCTGGCTCTATTATAATAACAGTGAAATATCACCAAGTTGACGAGCGAAAACACAATAATAATATCAATCTATAATATATGCGCGTGTGCATGCGTCATTGAAATTCTACGCGCATTGAGAGAATCATCATGCGCTCAACTGTTATATACACAATATTATTATAGCTGGATCTATAATTAAAATATTATTATAAAACCCGAGAAATATTTAAAAGAAAAAGAAAGAAAAAAAAAATAAACAGATGAACGACGAAAACAAGTAGTGACACGACAAATTAAAAATAAAAATGTTGTAATAGAACGAATGAATGAGTGAAGCCAAATTTGAAATCAAAGAAATAATACGATATTTAAAATAATCATTAATAATAAATAATATACTTAGCCTAGTCATACATATCTAGTGCCTTTATCAATATTTAATAATAATTATACCTTTTTATTGTTGTTGTTATTATTATAATTTATTCTTTATAATATTTTTAAGTTTCATCTGAAACAAATCTTTCGTGACGCGAAAAAGTGTGTTTATTTAGTCTATTGCCGATTTCCATAGAGTGAAATTCACAGTGAAAACCGTCGAACGAGCACGCGATTCAAATGCGAAGAATTCCGTTACGTTCGTTCTAAATTCAATTTCGGTTCTTAATTTGAAAAGTGACAGTTTGTAGCGAATCTAAATA